>CM057045.1:32829414-33394414 GCA_029948455.1 Solanum rostratum
CTTATCGAGCAACGTCAGTGTAACCTAAGCTATGGCCCAAGAGGCTAGAAAATCAGAAGGATGTCACCTACCCAGAATAATATCTTAGACCATTTGCTACAAAGGATATCGCCTAAGGTAACCATGTGCTAGCCTACTAATAATGTGCCCCTCTTTAAATAGGGTACTAGTCCCCATGACTAACCCATATAAATTGTGTCTCATCGTGGATAGCCCCAGGGAGACCGTAGGATATAGCCTACACCTAACGGGGGCTCAGTAGCAACATGTCTCATATCATATGTCATAAGGCTCCCTTAGGAGTAAAGCTATAGCCGTCCCAGAACATGGTTTGTTTCTTCGGACCCTAGCCAATAACACAAGTACATAACAAATAATAGTGGTATACATAATCATATAAGTCACGAGGCAACACAGAATCATGTTTAATCAGGAAAATCTACAATGTTGTAGGTAGCCACAAGTACTCAGAAAGGATATAGATAGCCACCCCCACATATAATCAAGTGTCAAGCTCAGTATACATACCTATCACAATTTCTCAGCCCCAACCAACCCTTTTAAGCCCTCTCATAATCAAATAGTGTCGGAATCCAGCTAATATAGCAACTACAACTAACACAAACCTCAACACAACAAATGTCGTCCCATATCATATATATATATATATATATATATATAACACATATAGGTCACAAACAGTTAGTTATATACAACACATATTCCATAACTCCACCCATTAACAGTACATTTCTACACATTCCAGCTCAAGTATGCATGCATTTCAACTCTATCAAAGGTTTAGAGAAGCCTAGCCTACCTAGCAGGTGAATCCACATGCTCCAGATTAGTCCACACGAGCTTTACTCTGCCTGACCGCTTCCAAATGCTTCTCAACTGTCAAAACATGAATCACAACATAAACACGATTGTTTTGACTGTAATATCTCGAGAAATAGAGAAGAATAGGCCAATTTTGATTAAAATAGAGAAAATGGGGCCTATGCCCAAAATGCCAAACCAACCCACATAAAACGATCTCTATGTCATACCAAGTCTATAGCCAAAAATTGAGCTCAAAATGAGGCTGGGAACAATCAAAAACAGCCTAAAAAAAATGATATTTCTTATTAGAAAGTAACATATATGTACAACAACTTCCTACCCAAATTCCTTTAAAATACAATCAAATTAACGGAATCCAAGTATACCACGACATAGGTCTCTAAAAGTACTACAATTTAGATCTAAATTTTACTTAATTTCTATAAGAAATGACCGAGATATCACAACACAAAGTTCCCATAAAAATACATCATAAACATCAGCTAAAAGTATTTTTATTAATTAATTCCGACATTACCACAACGTGCACCTCACAAAAATACACAAGTAGACCCAAATTTTACCAAAATCTGATTCAAAACAGATAAGAAATCACATGTCAAAGTTTTGAAAAATATTTCCAATAACCAGCCTGAAAAACATCAAAATTTACCTCGAAAGATACGCCAAAACCAATTCCCAACACTTCCTAGATGTCCCTCTCAGAAAAATACGTAAGTTAGCCTTTTGAATTGCTGAAATTGGGTGAAAATCGAGTATGATATCGTTACAGAAAGTTTTGTTCGCAAACTGGAATGATCTAGAAAATTTCCAGCAATTTAAGTCACTCTTACACCACCTGACACGTGGTTCCCTTTGATTAGCCATGTCATCGCACCACCATTGATTTTCAGCACCTGCTCAAACTTAATTTTGATACTCTAGCCTCATCTGAAGTTGAAAAAATACAATCCATATATGAAATCTGATAAAAAATAGCATTCCAAACTCAATGTTGTAGTCAAAATTCTCACCGAAGTTCATTTTGTTCCAATATGGGTCCTACTTTCCATTATCAAAATATACTGAAGGGGCCAAAACGTATCCAAAAGCCTCGGGACCCAAACGAAAGGTCCTCCTAGACCAAACTCAGCTTTTTTGAGCTAACCATGTTGTCAAAAATCCCATTTGGGCACGTTTAGCAAGGATGTTGACTAAAGTCAACTGTTGACCTAATCCGGCGGCTAAATTTGCGAAACTTGATATAATTGCACCAAACATGCTCCTACCCTAAACTGGCTGTTCCGAAGCTGACAAAACCGTTAGAATTCCTCTCCAAGGCTGTTTATTAGGATTTTACCTGAAAATTTATTTTAAAATCATAGTCTTTTATTTAACTCGAAACACTGCATAAATTTCAAATAATTCACCCAACGACCAAACAATTAGTGTCAATAAGTCACAAATAGCCCGCAGTCACTATACAAATGCTCAAACTGATAAAATATTCCCCAAAACACAAAAATGACTTGGAGAGTCATCACAACACCCCCCACTGAAAGAAATTTTGTCACAAAAGTAAGGATGAAGGCATACCCAAAGACTCCAATCTGAACCACATAGAGATTCTAACTCTGAACTCACAGGAGATAGTGAATACGACAGCCATACGATTGCTGAACATCAAACAATAGTTCTAGCCGCCCTAACTAATCAAAAAGTTAATAACCCAACTGAGAATAAGTATAACAATCTATAAGGGATCCTCAGAAGATCAACCCCTCAACTCATCAACTCAATCTACTAACACATAACAGGACAACACCAGGCTAAATATACGTGCCTTCGGCATACTAGCCGATACCCAACCAATCATAATTATCCCTAACTGTAGCCATATTTCACATATACAGACCTTACCTTATTTCTTATTACTTTATGTAAGCAATTCTTACCACTTAACCCAGGTGGCTTCTCGGCTAACTGATGCCAACACAGTTATAGGTAATAGCAGATGTAATCATATTCCGCCACAGGGACCTAGCCCCTTTTCCCTTGCTATTCATTTAGTCAATCACAGTAATAGTAGTAATCATAAGTGTGACAACTAGTCAAAGCACTAACTTAATATAACAGATTATTGACGTAACAATCATTAGTAGCTTCAAAATGACAACAATTATCTAGATTACAACAGATGATCCACATACCAATCATTAGTACCCTCACAACCATTATATATTCAAAAATACATCAAATACTCCATATATTAAACACCTGTAGACTCCTTATATATTCCTCCATATACAAGTGTACATCACATTTTCCATCACAGTGCTCAGCAGACATCATCCTTTAGTCACAAGCGAAGTACCATGAGTAAAAAAGGAAAAATAATACTAATCACATACTCGCCAGCTCCAAAACCAGATAATAAAAATTACAGTAAATCAACGTTATACAACTCATAGCCAACATCCCTAATCCAAGCTGACACATCGTCCCAACTACCTAAGATCTAGCTATTACTATACTTAACATATTAAACACAACAATATAGTACTTAATAAATTAAGTCCCATCAAGTAGGGCCCCCAACAGGTCCACTATAATAATGCGACGGTACACACAATAGGGGCATTAATTAGCCAAATAACATAACCAGAATCTTGTAATAGCCATAATGGGTCCAGATGAAATTTTATGAGATATCCTCTGCCCGAGTCTCAATTAACGATAGATGCAATTTTATGAGATATCCTCTGCCCGAGTCTCAACTAACGATAGTGTAATCTTTGTAGCAACACAACATCTGTATGTGCTGGTGATCCATGCAAATCAGCAAAACACATACCTGGGGACTCATAAATACTGGAAATAAATCTGTGGTAGAAGTCTCGATTAACACATCACCATTCCTGAAGTGTCACTACACCTGATCCTCCACTAAAGTCAATACTTGAATCCTGGATAAAAGAGGCTCAATACTCATACTCAATCAAGCAGCAAAATAAACCGACACATACAAGAAGGTGGAACCTGCATCAAATAACCATAAAGGCAACTATAGGCATAAGGTAATCGTACCTAGGATAACATTATCTCTAGAGCCGTACTGGTAGCCTCTATGACCTCTATTTAAACCCCTTCTCTAGCGGTCGGTGGCAGACTCATATCTCTCCGCATGGGGCACTCTCGAGTCCAATTATTTGGATCCCCACACTCATAACACCCTGGGGAAGCTTGAGCTCTTTTGTGTTGACTGCTATGGTTGGTACCATCTGCCTCCAGGTCCTCGGAGCTCTGGCCGGCTGAATAAGTTGGCCTGATCTGGGATATCTACTGAGATCTTTCAAAACGCTCCCAAGACCTATACCAAGTATCACTATAGATGCCCTTATGGCGGGCCTACCTGTTGTTTCCCTCATGGGTCTCATGATGAATCTGTTCAGTAGTATAAGAATGATCCACAATATCTAGATAAGATCGGCCCAAAGTCACCAGTGCATGTGTCAAGCCTCAGAGGTCTCAAGACTTATACAAAATAGAAGATCGCTCCTCCTTTGTTGGTAAAATTGTTCTGGCGTACCTAGAGAGCCTCAGAATCATGCCTCATACTGAGTCACTGTCAACGAGCCCTGCTTAATGCCCCAATGCTACCAATAACTGCCCAAAAGTCATATGTACCTCTGGTGTTATAACAAAGCAGTTGGGGGCTACGATGGAAATAGTGCCTCTGGCTATAGGGGAGCTAGGGTATCTTGTCACTGCTCCATGGGCTCTGGGGGCTGATCCCTCTCGGTGACTAATGATGCATCCCTACCCTTACCTGGAGTTTAACCTTTGCATGATATATCTGCAAAAAAATGAGATAGTCTAATTCTTAGAATCAACAGACCATTGGCAAAACTACATGAACAAATCAACAACAACGGGAAGTTTCCTAAGCATCCCGTAGCCTCCCAAAGATAAGTCACAGACGTCTTCATATCTATCCGTAGGACTTTACGAGATGATAGCGCTATATAGATGAGATCAGTGAACCTAAAGCTCTGATACCACCTTATCGTGACCCAACCTTTCAGGTCATGATGGCTCTTGTTAGATCTCACCTACAGGAAAGACAAGCCAATACCCACGATACCTATTCTAATTTCTAAGCATAACAATAACTAACGACATACAACATAAACCAATAACAACCTATCCTAAGACCTAGAAATCACATGTACAGAGCTACTATAGACTAAAAATAAATATGCATATCTGCATACATAACAAGAATAGTAATCTACACATATATATATATCCAAACTACATATACAAGTCTAGTGTCTGAATACAAAAGATGACTGTCAAAATAGATGAGGCTGCAGAATTTCCAAAGCTGTTGATGCTCACCAATGACTCATGAATCATCCATGAACCCCTAACTAAGCGACTGCATCTAGCACCTAGACTTACACCATGAGAAGATGAAGAAATGTAGGGGTGAGTACTAGTAACAAGCACCTAGTAGACATCATCGGCTGACTGAGTGAAATATTATAAATATAAAAAGCTCAAATATAGGAAATTGTAGTGCTTAAATATAAAAAATTGTAGTAGTATAACAAATCAAAACGCTAATCAAGGTGTAAGCATGTAAGGAGAACCACCGAACCCTAACTAAACCAACCCATAACACGGTAGGCCCAAATCACAACTATCACCAGACTGAGATATATTGTTGTACGCTGGTGCAAGGCCCTAATATCTATACTTGTATGTTGATTGGGCCCTAAAAAACCCCAAAGGTACACCTATGCATAATCTAACTAAAAGAATCACCACAGGACCCTTGGAATCACTACAGAACCCAAGTCTCAATATCACATGATCAAGAGGTCGAGATGTACAAGGGTGTAAGGCCTTAGTGTCTATGCTTGTAAACCGACTGGGCCTCATAAGCCCAGAAGGTACACCTACGCACAATCAGGGTGTGTATAGGTGTGTGGATACATGGCCAATCAACTAGGCCCTCAGTCTAAAGTGCCATATGACAATCAGGTCCTCGACCCATCTAGGAACTAGTATCACATGCAGCCTCGAACCTTTAGTACTCCTGACCTAACCTCCGATCGGGGTAGTTAGCCATGGCCAGATGGTTTGACAATATAAATAATGGTGGGGCGTAACCCCCAGGAGAGAATGAATTCCCCTAACATAATCAACAGGGTCTCAAACCCAAAATTTCAATCAGCGGGGCCTAGCCCCAAACATGCAATCAATGGGGTCTCAGACCTAAAATGTAACAAACAGGGTCCCATACCCAAAGCATCAATAGGGTCCTAGACCTAAAGTATGAACAAGGTCCCAAACCCAAAGTATCAACAGGGCCCCAAACCCAAGTATCAATAGGTGCTTGGAACTAGGAATCGACATCCATAACTCGGCATCCTAGTCATGGACACTAGAGACACAGACCACAGGGTGTGTCACCAAGATCTCAAACAGTCGAATGTGTCCACTAGAGCTTGGAGCACAGGGAGCATCATCATGGACTCGAGGAATAGGAACAATCAATCACTTAACCAGCCTATCCAAATCTAAACCTCTGAAGTCACACTGTGCCTCAAGACAAAAATTATACAACCCAACCAACCATAATCCTCACCTCCCTCAAGTTATAATAGATAACCCTACCTTTAGGTAAGAAGGAGAACTAGTACATAACAACTAACAATAGTATACTAAAGTGTATATGTAACAGATTAGTGTAGACTTATGCCCAACATGGCCAAATATGCCACCGTCCATCCAACCACAAGTAATCAGAGTAAAACATGGGCAACTACAATACTATCACATGTATCAAACAACCAATCCCAACAGGGTCATATCTATACCAGAATCTAGCCACAGTATGGCATATAATCAACAAACAACCTCACTGCCAGAATATCACAGTAGTATCCGGCTACACACTCATACAAATAAGAGTTAAGTCAGAATACACACTTGTCCCGGGGCATTAGCCCATATCCAGCTCCTACCAGGTCCTTTGCCATGTAAAGCAACTCATATGGCAACGTCAGTGTAACTAAGATAAGGCCTAAGAGGCTAGACAATCAGAAAGATGTCACCTGCCCAGAATCATATCGCAACCCATCTGCTACAAAGGATATTGCCTAAGGCAACAATGTGTTGGCCCACTAATAATGTGCCCCTATCTAAAAAGGGTGCCAGTCTCCATGAATAACCCACATAGATAGTGTCTTATCACAGATAGCCCCGAGAAAAGTGTGAGATATAGCCTACACTTTTCTAGCAGGGTCACACTCCCATCTCTAACCTGCTAGTGGCTCGGTAGCAACATATCTTGTATCACGGGTCACAAGGATACCTTAGGAGTACAACTATAACCATCCCAGAACATGGTTTGTTTCTCCGATCCCTAGCTAGTAGCATGAATAAATAACAGATACTAGTGGTATATAGGATCATATTAGTCACAGGGCAACACAAAATCATGTTTAATCAATAACGTGCTGCCAAAATACAACACTTTTGATGCTTAAAACTGGAAATTTTGTGTGTTCTCAATGCAATGTTTGTTGGTTTTATGTGGTTTTTTGTTTATATTTGTAGGATTACAGGTTGGCCTTGAGTTTTGGAAAAAGTGCAGAAGTTGCTGAATTTTGCTGTTATACGAGCCCCTTTATGGGCTGTAGATCATTCTACAAGACGTAGGGTGATTTCATGAACAATTCCAGTAAGGGGATATTTTCTGAAGTCTATTTTAACACATGCAAATGAGCGGTAGAAGGTTTTACGAGTCATAGATGATGGTTTGTTCCATAAGGATCAGAGATTGGGACTTTTTGAAGTTCATCAAGCGAAACCTCTTTTATCGATCATAAATCACTTTACGAGTCCTAGAGGGATGTCATAGATTTGAAGTCCAAATTTTCAACAGTTGAGTATGAGACCTTGATTACGGGCCATAGAACGTAATACAACCCGTAAACCCTTTCGTATGGTGTGCCGACCAGTTATCCTATTTCAATTAGAACTTGTATTTTACTTATTATGAATAAGTTTTTTAGGTTATTTGTAGGGAGAGTCAGTTTTTTCTAAGTTTTCATCTAGTACTGTAGAGAAAGAGAGAAAATTGTGAGATTAACTTGGAGATTCTTTAAGAACATTTGTGTTTGAATTTCATCTTTAAGCTTGTGATTCTTATTGAAGTTAAATTTTGCTTGTTCTTAATTCTATTATGTAAGTGTTCAATTATGTTTTCTCAACCTATAATTCTTGCATCTTCATAAAGCATGAGTAGCTAAATCCACAACTAGGGTCATGGGAACCAGGAAGAACTAACAAATAAAACTGGATAATTCATAATTCTTGAAAGGTGTATATGCACCTATTAATTAACTCTCTTCGTTTTGTATGTTTTTTGAGAGTGGCCAACATTAGAACCCTCCTAATGTTATTGACTGGACCAAGGTAGTAATGAATATGAAAAGATATTAATTGACAAGATTCGATTGATGTGTTCTCGTCTAATCAACCAAACTAGGCCAAGGAGGGGTTGTACTGGGAATGATAGGTAAGGGTTAGTAGTCCACACTATAGAGATGGGCCAATTCGCATAGTAAAATTCACCTCTCACCTTTGACCAAAGGCATTGGTGAACATAATACCCTAGTTTCTCTCCATATTGACTTCTCTCTTGTGTTTGTTAGTTTATTTATAGTTTTCATCGATTATTGTGACCCCCCACTTTTGGGGAAATAAGTCGATTAACTATTCGAATTGCGATCATTGAATTCTCTTGAGTCTATATATTCCTTTTAGGTTCGATCCAAACCTTTGTTAGGTTCTATTTCTTGATAGCGACCGCTTTATCCTCTAAAAAAGAGGTGTAACTTGGGTGACATCATGATTTTGGTGCCGTTTCTGGGAAATACAACTTGACTTAGTGAATTCATAAGTAATTCGGGTATTAATCCTTAGTTCCCCTATTTTACTTTTGTTTGTTGTTTTTGTTCTTTTTCAGGGTGTAAGTGTAGTGTATGCCCAACACTGGAGTCAAGGTAATCCTTTAACTCTTTTTGACCCAAAGATCCATATAATGTTGAGAAGAATGACCCAAGACAATGCCAATGATGTGGCCAATGCATCTCTGAATAGTAATGACAATGATGATGCAGAGAATGAGAACCCACCTCCTTTGGAGGACATTGCTCCCAGCCTCAGGATTTCAATGACAGTGCTTACTAGTGGAATCAATATAGGCTGAATCCCATGGATATGGAGGTGACTGGAGCTATTATGTTGCCACCACTACCGACAGACACAAAGTTCACAGTCTCGAGTGAGTTACTTTAGATGCTGCAGAATCGTGGGCTATTTGCGGGCGTACCATCGGAGGATCCTCATAGCCACCTACACAATGTTGCATTTGTCTTCAAGAGTGTAATAGGAACACATAATCTATCTATGGATGTTATGGGACTTTGTGTCTTCCCATTGTCTCTTACAGGAAATGCAACATTATAGCTATCTAAGCTCCCGCAGAGTTCGATCACTAGTTGGGTAGAATTGCAGAGGGCCTTTGTGGCAAGGTACTTCCTCAAATCGAAGAGGCTCAAGTTGGAGACCAAATCATCAACTTTAAGTAACTTCCTAGTGACTCGATCAATACCACGTGGGAGTGGTTCAATAGATGCTTACGGGGTGCACCGAATCATAAGATTGCAGACAATGTCCTGGTGGAGAGTTTTTATCAAGCTCTAGATGCAAATGGTCAAGCATGTGCTAACACGCTCTTGGGAGGTTTGTGTGTAAACTAACCATTCGCAGAAATTGCTGAGCAACTGAATGTGGGTGATAAATTGAACCACCTGTGGAGGCCTATGAATAAGCATCCAACCAATCCTGTGGATACTATTGGAATAAGGCCCGAGCAAAAAAAAATAAATGCGGAGTTCATCTAAATGCTAGCTAAAAAATATACCAATTTGGAGATGCTAATGAAGCAAGAACTAGCTAAAGCAATAACATTCAGGCAAACTACCACAGCAAGCATGAGGACCATAAGGACGACAATAGGAGAAGCTATTATGTACCCTACCATAATCATAATATGAGGACTGGAATCATAGAGTCGAGGAGATGCTAGGCCAACTGTTAAAAAGGGCCGATGCATAAGATGAGACCTTGAAGGAGATTAAGTCCAACATTGCCAGTATAAATCAAAAATTTGAACATCACTCTACCACAATCAAGCGACTCAATCGTCAGTTTGGACACGTTTCAGCCCAATTAAATCCGATTTAGAGAGATATGATGGTTGGCATCATAGCTCAAATCCAAAGGACACTGATGGGTACACTATGTAGACAAATGGTGGTGAGGGGAGCACTCCCGAACATGCTACAAATAGTGACAAAGGACCACAAAATCTTAAGGAAGTCTAAGTACTCAAGCCAACTATGTCGTGCCACGACAATAAATCAGGCACTGCTTGGGAGGCAATCCAAGGTGTACACTGATGCTTAAACACCCAGGTATGTTTTTTGACCCCTATAAGTTTTACTTTGCTTTGATTTTGTGCATTTAGGACAATGCACATCTTTTTCGATGAGATGTGGATAGTGATGGTCCTTAGTAAAGCCTGAGTAACATGGGTCCATAACTACCCCAATTTGTGATCCTCGGGTTTTCTTGCCTGTGTTCTTTTTCTCTATGGATATTTGATTTTTATTGAACTGACATATTTAGGATGTTTAGATAATATTTGTAGCATATAGTATCAATACTTGAGGCATATAGCATGTTTGTTGTGTTTTGTTTGAAAAATGATACCTACCAAAAATTAAATATGATTAGTAGTTAGATAGCAATTATGCATGTTTAGGTGTGTGACAATGTTTGTTATGATAAGTAAGGATAAATTAGGATAAGAAGCATGAACTGAGAGTCTTTTGTTGATGATATATGTAGTGCAATGTAGGAGTGTGAGCTTAACTTGTTAGATTCATGTATAATTGAGAACTTGCGCTGTTACTCTAAGTTAGATGGTAGATTAATTGGATTAGGAAAGGATCTTAAGCCATTGTTCTTAATAGCCCACTTAGCCTAAAATGACCACCCAAAACAATGATGTATCCCTTGTTCCTAATGTTTGAGCCTAACATGTCCCTATTCTTCAGAAAACACCTGGTTAACCTAGCCTTATTAGTTGTAAAATCATGATATTCACCCTGGTCCTTCCTTGAACATTGTGTACCCTGACTGCGGCAAAAAGCCTAAGTTGAGGGTGGCTAACAAAAGTGGCCTGGGTTCTGAGGACGGATATTGTGCACCTCAACACAGGCCAAAAGCCTAAGTTGAGGGTGGCTGGTGTAAGGGTGAAATACAAAAATGAGGGGGTGAACTAGTGATATGGAGAAATCATGTATTGGGTGCCAAAAAACAAGTGATGCCCGAGTTGTGAGCTAAAAAGAAAAATGAAGTATAGAAATAAGGCAAAAAGCTGAAAAAGAAAAGAAAGCTCCCAGAAAAGCTTGAAAATAGGGAAAAGGGAGAATAAGGTGAAAATAATAGAGTTGGTAGAGCAAAAGTGTAGAAAAACGCAGTGTCAAGGAGGGCCTTTAGTCGCTATTTTCCCATAATATCATACCAAATACCCCTGAGCCTATGTTATAAGCCTAGAAAGTCCTAAAGTGATCCTAGTCAAATCAGTTGAAAATCTTAATCATGAGTATAGGGGAAAGCCTATGGTATTAAGCATGATGCATGAACATCTTTTGTGAGATTGAGTGATTTGGCATAGTCCCAAGGTTTTATACCAAAACATCATTGAGTGTTAGATATGAGACTTCTTCTATGAGGGCACTTGCATAGGATTGTTAGCACTAGACTTGTTTAGTGATTTTGGATTGTTGATACTACCTCACTTGTCATAGTTGTGTTGTCACATACACCAGTTTATATTGGTTTTCTAGATGGCTAGCTGATCCTGTTTTGAAACGTTGGTGTGGGTAACTGAGTTTGAGATTTATGTGATGTATGCCATGGGGTTGACATCTGTTATTTACTGTATTATCTATCTAGATTGAGTCCGTCGCTTGAGGACAAGAAACAATTTTAAGTTGAGGGTGTTGATGTGCTACCAAAATATAACACTTTTTATGCTTAAAACATGGAATTCTATGTGTTCTTAATGCGATGTTAGTTGGTTTTATGTATTATTATGTTTATATTTATAGGATTACAACTTGGCCTTAATTTTGGGAAAAACTGCATAAGTTGCTGAGTTTTGCTGTCATACGAGACCTTTTACAGGCCGTAGATCATTCTACGAGCCGTAGGGTGGTTTCGTGAACAATACCAGTGAGGGGCTATTTTTTGAAGTCTATTTTACGAACATGCAGATGAGTTGTAAAAGGTTTTATGAGTCGTAGATGATGGTTTATGCCCTGAGGATCAGAGATTGGGACTTTCTGAATTTCATCAGACGAAACCCCCTTTACGGGTTGTAAATCACTTTACGAGTTGTAGAGAGGTGTCGTAGAGTTGAGGTCTAAATTTTCAGCAACTGAGTACGAGACCTCGATTACGGGCCGTAGAATGAAATACGACTCATGAACCCCTTTCGTGTGGCATGCCGACCAGTTATCCTATTTCAGTTAAGACTTATATTATACTTATTATAAATAGGTTTTTAGGTTATTTTTAGGGAGAGTCGAGAATTTTTGTTAAGTTTCCATCTGTACTGTAGAGAAAGAGAGAAAATTGTGACATCAACTTGGAGATTCTTTAAGAACACTTGTGTTTGAATTTCATCTTTAAAATTGTGATTCTTATTGAAGTTGGATTTTGCTTTTTCTTTAATTCGATTGTGTAAGTGTTCAATTATGTTTTCTTAATCTAATAATTCTTGCATCTTCACAAAGCATGAGTAGCTAAATGTACAACTAGGATTGTGGGAACCATGGAGTACTAACAAAGTAAAATCGGATAATTTATAATTCTTGAAAGGTGTATATACATGTATTAATTAAGTCTCTTCGTTTTGCATGTTTTCTGATGGTGGCCAACATTAGAACCCCCCGAGTGTTACTGACTGGATCAAGGTAGTAATGAATAGAAAAAGAGATTAATTAACAAGATTCGATTGATGTGTTCTCGTCTAATCAACTAAACTGGGCCAAAGGGAGGTTGTGCAGTGACTGATAGGTAAGGTTAGTAATGTACACTATGGAGATGAGCCAAGTCGCATAGTGAAATTCATCTCTCACCTTTGACCAAAGGGCTTGGTGAACATAACTTACCGTCCTGCATGTTATACACTAGAAAAGAATTAGGTTATCCGATGATACTGAGTTGGGGAATTATGGGGAACGCAATACCCTATTTTCTCTCCATATTGACTTCTCTCTTGTGTTAGTTTATTTGTAGTTTTCATCGATTATTGCAACCCCCCCTTCGGGGAAATAAGTCGGTTAACTATTTGAGTCACGATCATTAAGTTCCCTTGAGTCTACGTATTCCCTGTGGGTTTGACCCTAACCTTTGTTAGGTTCTATTTCTTGACAGCGACCACTTTATCCTCTAAAAAGGAGGTGTAACTTGGGAGACATCAATCAAGAAAATCTAAGATGATCTAGGAAGCCACAAGTACTCAAAATAGATATAGATAGTCACCCCTACATACAATGAAAGTCAAGCTCAATGTACATACCTGTCACAAGTTCTCAGCCCCTACCAGCCCTTTCAGGCCCTCTCGTATTCAAACAATGTCATAACTCAGGTAATATAGTAGCTACAACTAACACAACCTTCCATACAACAACTATCGTCCCATATCATATATATAAATATATATGTAACTTATATATATATAACTTATACATATAAATATATATATGTAACTTATACAAGTCATAAACAGCTATATACAACACATATTCCACAACTCCACCCCTAATCAGTACATTTCTACACACTCCAGCTCAAATAAACATGCATTTTAGCCCAGTCTATGATTTAGTGAAGCCTACCCTACCTAGAAGGCAAATCCACGTGTTTCAGATCAGTCCATGTGAGATTTACTCTGCCTTGACACTTCCAGATGCTTGTCAATGGTCAAAACAGGAATCACAACATAAACATGGTTGTTTTAACTGTAATATATCAAGAAATGGGAGAGAATAGGTCAATTGTGATTAAAATAGAGAAAATGGGGCCCACACCCAAAATTTCAAACAACCCCCATAAAATGATCTCTATGTAACTTGAGTCTATAGCCAAATTGAGCTCAGTACGAAGATCAAAATGATCAAGAATAGCCCAAAAATAAATGACATTTCTTATCTGAAAGTAACACACATATATAGACACACATACACACACATCACCTTTACAACTTTAAAATACAGTCAAATTAATCCAAATATACAATGATGTAGGACTAAAAATGTCACGACCCGAAAATGGGCGTGATGGCACTCGTCTTAACCCATCAAGACAAGTCAGCCTAGCAACCCAATTAACATAGTAAAGTGCGAGAAGATGATAAAATAAAAGGTTTAATTGCAGATAATACATCAACTTAATTAAAAATCCCAAAACCTGGTTGTCACGTGCACAAGCCTCTAATGTAGTACAATAGATTTGAAAGAAAAGCATAAGTCTCAAATGACATTGTCTCTAAAGTAGAACAAAATCATAAGTAGGAGTGGGAGTCAGCTGGGGTGACAAACAGCTACCTTGCACAATCTCCACAGGAAGCCTCAGACAAGGAATAATAGAAGGTATCACGAAGATCTGGGCTCGTAACCTACAAAAATAAAATTGTAGTAGCAAGGGGTGAGTACGAAACACACGGTACCCAACAAGTGAACTACTAAACGCAAAATTAAGCAGTACAGAATACAAGTACTCCTAACTCCACGCCAAAACCTCTACAACTACAACACAGATAACATCGGTCCAACATAATAGTTCATAATGTATATAACATGTAGCTCAGTAACCACACCAATATTCATAGATCAACAACACAGGAATCGATTCACCTATCACCAGTTTCACAAAAAAAACACTGACAAGCTCATAAATGATAAGAAGGTGTAATGCAATGCAGTGCAATGTCACGTAGAATGATGCATGTCCGACCTAGTGATACACACCCGCTGTCTCTCAGTCTGGGACCCATGGGGGACTCTTAGTCCGTGCATCCATCGCGGCGTGCGACACGACCCTCGAATCATATATAGTATCTGTCGCGGCGTGCGACACGTCCCTCGATTCATAATATCCGTCGCGGCGTGCGACACGTCCCTCGAATGGTTCATCCTTTTTAATCCTTATTCTTTCTCAGTTCACATAACATTTGCCACAAAATCAATGCAATAGACAGGTTTACACTATGATGAGGAGATGACCGAATTTTAATACAATGCACATTTCACAACCACATAGTTTTAAAATAACATCAACACCAAATTCATATTTCAAAATCACTATCAACACCTCACATAGGAAGCACAAGATTCTATATGCTTAACAAAGGTTAAAAAATTCACTTGCCTTAGTCAAATCACGATCAATCAAATACTTGAGCCTTTCCCCTTTTGAATAAAATCCGTAGCACCACAATCTAGTCAAATAAATCACCACAATAAGATTTCAAAACTAATAATATCCATATTACTATACGTCTAGCCTAGACCCACAAACTCATCTAATCTATAATTAAGTTTCAAAAATTTCAAGTCTAGAATTAAGTGTTAATTCCTCCAAATATCACCAATCTAATGATATCTACATAAGACACAACACCTATTATTAATCTCAATATATCAAATTTTAACTCATAATAAAATTAAAAAAAAGACCACTATATCAAGGATGAAGCCACTGGTTTCAAAACCAGTGGCGTGACTATCACTGACAACTTTTTTTCTTCAAATTATTTTTAATCCCCAAAAAATAAATTCTCAATTCCTAACCCTTTTTAAAGAAATAAATAACCCAAAATCTTGTCTCCCTTATAAGAAACATAGGAGAATTGCAATTTTTTTTTCAACCCAATTTTCTTATTTCCACTTACTAGATTAAAGAAATATATTAGTAACACAATTTAAGAAAAGACAAAAATCATATATTCGCGTTCAGCAATTCTTAAATTGAAGGTCCTTCATTCCAAAGTTGTACATCTACTATTATATTAATATATATATATATATTCTCCTTAAAGAAATTAAACAGCCATTCCAGCAACAAAATTTTCAATTCACTTCCTCATAACTACTGAAATTAATTGCATATATCTCAAAATTTTTGCGTGAAGTAATATGAAGTCTAGGAACCTCCTCTAACCTGTACTTTCTCGTTGGCACTCACGTCTCCACAAGGTACGCCTCCTCTTCTTATTTTTTTTCAGATTGTGGAGAAAAATAATATATAACCCTACTAACTCAATTTTTTTGGATCTATATACTAAGGTGTATAGAGTATTAAATAAATATGAATTGACCCCTCAATTAGGTTATTCATCTAAACTCACCCATAATTCCAATAATAGGAGTTATTTTATAGTCCGAAGTACCCACTAAAATTTTTCGAGGGAGATATTTTTATGAAATCAATTGGGCTAATTCGAGAAACGATACTACGGGTCATTACATTATCCACTACTAAAAATAATGTTCGTCCTCGAACATAAGGTAAAAGGAAGTACCTGAAGCTTCTAAAAGATGAGGATATTTAGCACGCATGTCAGACTCTGTCTCCCAAGTCGCCTCTCTAACTGGACGATTCTTCCATTGCACCTTCACGGAAGCAATCTCTTTGTTCCTTAGCTTACGAACTTGCCTGTCCAAAATAGCTATAGGCTCCTCCTCAAATGCCAAGTCTGGACTCAACACCACCGAATCAAATGAAAGTACATGGGACTCATCGGGCACATACTTTCGGAGCATGGAGATATGAAACACAGGATGCACGGATGACAAGCTAGGTGGCAAAGCTAGTCTATACGCCACCTCTCCAACTCGCTCTAAAATCTCAAATGGACCAATAAATCGGGGGCTAAGCTTTCCCTTCTTACCGAACCGCATAACACCCTTCATAGGTGACACTCTAAGCCAAACATGATCGCCCACCATAAAATCTAGTGTTCGAACCCTCCTATCTGCATAACTCTTCTGTCGACTCTGAGCAGCCAACAACCTGCCCTAAATCATACGAACCTGCTCCATAGCATCTCTAAGAAAGTCTGCATCTAATGAGTCCATCTCAGCAGAATCAAACCAACCAATCGGAGATCTACACCGTCTACCATACAAGGCTTCGAATGGAGCCATCTGAATACTGGAGTGGTAACTATTATTATAGGCGAACTCTGCCAAGGGCAAGTGTTGGTCCTAATGGGAACCAAAATCGATCACACACGCTTGAAGCATGTCCTCCAACACCTGAATCGTCCGCTCAGACTATCCATCTGTCTGAGGGTGAAATGCTGAGCTCATATCCAACTGAGTGCCTAGACCGTGCTGCAAGGCCCTCCAAAAATGTGAAGTGAAGAGTGAACCCCGATCCGAAATGATAGAAACAGGCACGCCATGCAATCTAACTATCTGACTGATGTAAAGCTCAGCCATCTTCTCTGCTGTATACTTAACCTTAACAGGAATGAAATGGGAAGACTTAGTCAATCGATCCACAACTACCCAGATGGAGTCATAACCACCCACAGTAGTGGGCAAACCCACCACAAAATCCATGGTGATATGCTCCCACTTCCATGTAGGAATGGGCATCCTCTGTAACTCACCTCCAGGCCTTTGGTGCTCACATTTAACCTGCTGACAAGTTAAACATTTAGACACGAAATCTGAGATGTCCTTTTTTATGCCACACCACCAGTAATACTGACTCAAGTCATGATACATCTTCGCTGCCCCTGGATGAATGGAATAACGAGCACAATGCGCCTCATCCATGATCACTCTAATCAAGTCACCCACCTTAGGCACACAAATTCGACCTCCAATTCTCAAGACACCATCAGGATCAAGTGTCGCTTCCTTAGCCTCTCTTCTAATCACCTTGTCTCTGATGAGACACAACTTTTCATCCTCAAACTAGCGCTCTCGAATCTGGTCCATCAAGGAACAACGAGCCTCAATGAAAGCAAGTACACCACCCTCATCAGAAAGTTGTAACCTGACTAGGCCATTAGCTAGACGTTGAACATCCCTGGCCAAAGGTCGCTCCTCAACTCTAATGGCGGCTAGACTCCCCATGCTAGAAGTCTTTCTACTCAAGGCATCAGCCACCACATTAGCTTTTCCCGGATGATATAAAATGGTCAAATCATAGTCTTTTAGCAACTCAATCCACCTACGCTGCCTCAAGTTCAGATCCTTTTGATTGAAAATATATTGAAGACTCCTATGGTCAGTGAAGACCTCACAATGAACCCCATATAAGTAATGACGCCACAACTTAAGCACAAAAACCACAGCCGCTAGCTCCAAGTCATGGGCAGGATAATTCTTCTCATGAACCTTCAATTGTCTAGAAGCATAGGCAATCACTTTCCCCTTTTGCATCAACACACCACCTAAACCAACTCCTGAAGCATCACAATACACCGTAAAGTCCACACCTGTCTCCGGTAGTGTCAAAATGGGAGCTGAAGTCAACAAAGTCTTGAGCTTTTTGAAGCTCTCCTCACACTCATCGGACCAATGAAAGGCTACATTTTTCTGAGTTAATCTAGTCAATGGAGTTGCAATAGAAGAAAAACCCTGAATAAACCGCCGATAATACCCAACTAACCCCACAAAACTGCAAATCTCGGTAGCCGAAGTAGGTCGTGTCCAACCTCTAACTGCCTCAACCTTAGTCGGATCCACTCTAATCCCCTCTTTGGACACCACATGCCCTAAGAATACCACCGAATCAAGCCAGAACTCACACTTGGAGAATTTTGCAAATAACTTTTCCTCCCTCAACCTCTGTAGCACTATTCTCAAGTGACGAACATGATTAGCCTCAGTCTTGGAATATATCAAAATGTCATCAATGAATACTATCACAAAAGAATCTAAATAAGGACGAAACACCCTATTCATCAACTCCATGAATGCTGCAGGGGCGTTAGTCAACCCGAAGGACATCACCAAAAATTCATAGTGGCCATAATGGGTTCGAAAAGCTGTCTTAGGAATATCTGATGCCCTAATCCTCAACTGATGATAACCCGACCTCAAATCGATCTTAGAGAACAGAGCCGCTCCCTGAAGCTGATCAAACAAGTCATCAATACGGGGAAGAGGGTACTTGTTCTTGATAGTCACCTTGTTCAACTGTCTGTAATCAATACACATCCTCATAGACCCATCTTTCTTTTTCACAAACAAGAAAGGGGCACCCCATGGTGACACACTAGGACGAATAAACCCTTTGCTCAGCAAATCTTGAAGTTGCTCCTTTAATTCTTTCAATTCTGCTGGAGCCATTCTATATGGAGGAATGGATATGGGCTTAGTGCCTGGCTCTAGATCAATAGGGAAGTCAATATCCCTATCGGGAGGAACACCTGGAAGGTCAGTAGGAAACACGTCGACAAACTCCTGAACCACAGGAATAGACTCCATAGGAGTTGGTTCAACACTGGTATCTCGAATGAAAGCCAAGTAAGACAGACACCCTCTATCAATTAATTTCTGAGCATGGATGTAGGAGATAACTTTGCTGGGATAAGAACCACTGTCACCTTCCACTCAATCTTTGGTACACGGGCATGGCTAAGGTCACAGTTTTTGCATAGCAATCAAGAATAGCATGATAAGGAGAAAGCCAATCCATTCCCAAGATAACATCGAAGTCTACCATCTCCAGAATACTCATATCTACCCAAGTATCATACCCAACCAGAGAAACAAGACAGGATCGATACACTCGATCCGCCACTAAGGGCTCACCTACCGGTGTGGAAACATGGATAGGAACAGGCATACGATCACATAGTAAATCAAATCCAGATGAAAAGTAGGAGGACACATAAGAATAGGTGGATCCAGGATCAAACAATACATACGCAGGTCGATGACAAACCGGGATAATACCTGTGATAACTGCATCAGAAGCCTCTGCCTCGGGCCTCTTCGGGAATGCATAACACTGTGATCCCCTACCACCACCTGTCTTAGCAACGCCTCTACCCCTACCCTGCGGAACTATGGCACCACTCGTCCCTCTGCCTGAAGTGTGACCACCTCTAGCTGTCTGAGCTCTGTCTCGCCCCCTGTATGGTGGTGGAGTAGGTGGTCTAGTCTGAACCGAAGATCTGGGATGGGTCCCTCCTTGTCCTCTTAATAAGGGACACTGTCGTATCAAGTGATCGGGATCTCCACAACTATAACAAAATCTCTGACTCTGGGACGGATGTGCTGATTTTGAAGAACTACTATAGATGTCTCGCCCTGTTGATCGTTGCTGAGAACCATACAAGTCATGACCCGTACTATGAGATCCATGATGTGCCTGACCACCCCTAAGAGTAGGTAATGATGCATGAACTGGTCCTCGACGCTGGGATGAGTCACTTCCTCTATAGGGCCCTCTACCTCCAGATGAGGTACCAGAAAACTGACCGGACCCATGGGCCCTCTTGGGGTCCCCGAACTCTTCTCTCTCCATCAGCTCTGCCTCCTTGGCCGCACTCACAACAGACTGAAAAGAGGCTCCATCCCTAGATACTCTAAACACTGCCTGTCGGATAGAATAGGTCAGCCCTCTCATAAACCTACAGACTTTCTCTGTCTCATCTGGAATAATGGCTGCCGCATGTCTAGATAACTGACAGAAACGGGTCTCATACTCGGTGACTGATTGGCCGCCCTGCCTCAGGCTCTCAAACCTCAAGCGGCTCTCCTCCCTAACGCTCCACGGGACAAACCGATCGCAGAAAGCACTAGAGAACATCTCCCAAGACACTGTGGGAGATCCCACTGGCAAAGATCCTGAATATGTCCTCCACCATCCTCTGGCAGGCCCACGGAGCTGAAGAGTAACATATCGAACCCCGTGTGACTCAGCTAAGCCGACGGTATCCAACAGCTCTCTGCAAGTAGTCAGAAACTCATAAGCATCCTCTGTCCTCCCACCCTGAAATTGAGGTGGGTTCATTTTCCTAAACCTCTCATAGCAACGCTACTCATTCTCAATCAATGTGGCCACAGGTACACCCCGAACCTCAACAGCTGGTGCAAGATCAATCTCAACTCTAGGATCCAGTGGTGGCTGCTCTACTGGACCACGAACCATGGGAGCCTGATGCTGATCTGGAGTCTGAGCCCCTCCTCCGATCTGAGAACCACCGGGCATGCCTGTCGAGTTACCATTCGGAGCAAAAATCTCAAGTACATTTAGCACCCTCAGTAAGGTATCCTACAACAAAGGTGAGGCTACGTGCTCTGAAGGAACCTGCTCCTCACCAACCTCTATCTGTAGCTCTAGAGAAGCCTCTCTAGCTTGCCCTCTAACTCGTGTCGCTCCTCGGGCACGTCCTCTAGTTCGGCCCCTTCCCCTACCTCTAACTGGGCCCTCAACAACTCTCTCGGGAGCTGCCCCACCTCTACCACCGGCAACAGTAGCCCTAGTCCTTTCCATCTGTCAAATGAACACGGGCACAACTCAATACTAAAGAACAATTTAAGCACGGTAAGAGAGAGTGAATAAAAAGAAGTTTCCTAACAGTCTTTATAGCCTCTCAAAGATAAGTACAGACGTCTCCATACCGATCCTTGAGACTCTACTTAGACTCGGCTTGTATGCACGTGAGACCTATGAACCTAGGGCTCTGATACCATCTGCCACGACCCGAAAATGGGCATGATGGCACTCGTCTTAACCCATCAAGACAAGTCAGCCTAGCAACCCAATTAACATAGTAAAGTGCGAGAAGATAAAATAAAAGGTTTAATTGCAGATAATACATCAACTTAATTAAAAATCCCAAAACCTGGTTGTCACGTGCACAAGCCTCTAATGTAGTATAATAGATTTGAAAGAAAAGCATAAGTCTCAAATGACATTGTCTCTAAAGTAGAACAAAATCATAAGTAGGAGTGGGAGTCAGCTGGGGTGACAAACAGCTACCTCGCACAATCTCCACAGGAAGCCTCAGACAAGGAATAATAGAAGGTATCACGAAGATCTGGGCTCGTAACCTACAAAAATAAAATTGTAGTAGCAAGGGGTGAGTACCAAACACACGGTACCCAACAAGTGAACTACTAAACGCAAAATTAAGCAGTACAGAATACAAGTACTCCTAACTCCACGCCAAAACCTCTACAACTACAACACACATAACATCGGTCCAACATAATAGTTCATAATGTATATAACATGTAGCTCAGTAACCACACCAATATTCATAGATCAACAACACAGGAATCGGTTCACCTATCACCAGTTTCACCAAAAAAACACCGACAAGCTCATAAATGATAAGAAGGTGTAATGCAATGCAGTGCAATGTCACGTAGAATGATGCATGTCTAAACTAGTGATACACACCCGCTGTCTCTCAGTCTGGGACCCATGGGGGACTCTTAGTCCGTGCATCCGTCACGGCGTGCGACACGACCCTCGAATCATATATAGTATCTGTCGCGGCGTGCGACACGTCCCTCGATTCATAATATCCATTGCGGCGTGCGACACGTCCCTCGAATGGTACATCCTTTTTAATCCTTATTCTTTCTCAGTTCACATAACATTTGCCACAAAATCAATGCAATAGACAGGTTTACACTATGATGAGGAGATGACTGAATTTTAATACAATGCACATTTCACAACCACATAGTTTTAAAATAACATCAACAACAAATTCATATTTCAAAATCACTATCAACACCTCACATAGGAAGCACAAGATTCTATATGCTTAACAAAGGTTAAGAAATTCACTTGCCTTAGTCAAATCACGATCAATCAAATACTTGAGCCTTTACCCTTTTGAATAAAATCCGTAGCACCACAATCTAGTCAAATAAATCACCACAATAAGATTTCAAAACTAATAATATCCATATTACTATACGTCTAGCCTAGACCCACAAACTCATCTAATCTATAATTAAGTTTCAAAAATTTCAAGTCTAGAATTAAGTGTTAATTCCTCCAAATATCACCAATCTAATGATATCTACATAAGACACAACACCTATTATTAATCTCAATATATCAAATTTTAACTCATAATAAAATTAAAAAAAAGACCACTATATCAAGGATGAAGCCACTGGTTTCAAAACCAGTGGCGTGACTATCACTGACAACTTTTTTTCTTCAAATTATTTTAAATCCCCAAAAAATAAATTCTCAATTCCTAACCCTTTTTAAAGAAATAAATAACCCAAAATCTTGTCTCCCTTATAAGAAACATAGGAGAATTGCAATTTTTTTTTCAACCCAATTTTCTTATTTCCACTTATTAGATTAAAGAAATATATTAGTAACACAATTTAAGAAAAGACAAAAATCATATATTTGCGTGCAGCAATTCTTAAATTGAAGGTCCTTCATTCCAAAGTTGTACATCTACTATTATATTAATATATATATATATATTCTCCTTAAAGAAATTAAACAACCATTCCAGCAACAAAATTTTCAATTCACTTCCTCATAACTACTGAAATTAATTGCATATATTTCAAAATTTGTGCGTGAAGTAATATGAAGTCTAGGAACCTCCTCTAACCTGTACTTTCTCGTCAGCACTCACGTCTCCACAAGGTACGCCTCCTTTGCTTATTTCTTTTCAGATTGTGGAGAAAAATAATATATAACCCTACTAACTCAAATTTTTTTGATATATACTAAGGTGTATAGAGTATTAAATAAATATGAATTGACCCCTCAATTAGGTTATTTATCTAAACTCACCCATAATTCCAATAATAGGAGTTATTTTATAGTCCGAAGTACCCACTAAAACTTTTCGAGGGAGATATTTTTATGAAATCAATTGGGCTAACTCGAGAAACGATACTACGGGTCATTACATGAAATATTGCAATTTAGACCCAAAATTTACTTAATTATGATAAGAAACGACTGAGATATCACAACACGAAATTTCTGAAAAATTTTACACCATAAACAGCAGCTAAAATAAGGCGTTCGTACCAAATAGAGCTCTATCAATTAATTTCAATATTACCACAACATGCGCCTCGCAAATATATACTAAATAGACCCAAATATTACCAAAATCCGACTCAAAATGGATAGGAAATCACATGTCGAAGTTGTGAGTATTTCCAATAACCAGCCTGAGAAACATCAAAATTTACCTCGAACAATGCGCCAAAATCAATTCCTGATACTTCCAAGACGTTTCCCTCAGAAAATATACTAGTTAGCCTTTTGAATACCGAAATCGGATGAAAATCGATTGAGATATTGATACAGAAAGTCTTATTCGAGAACTGGAACAATTTGGAAATTTCCAGCAATTTAAGTCACTCTTACACTGCTTGACACATGACGTCCTTTGATTCAGCCATGTCATCATGCCATCTTTAATTTTCAGCAACTGCTCAAACTTAATTTCGATGCTCTGGCCTCATCTGAAGTTGAAAAAATACAATCCATATATGAAATCTGATCGAAAACAATTTCACGGCTCAATGGTGTAGTGAAAATTCTCACCAAAGGTCATTTTTATCCAATGTGGGTCCCACTTCTCAATATCAAAATCTACCGAATGGGCCAAAATGCATCCTGAAGCCTTGGGACCCGAATGAGAGGTCCTCCTAGACCAAACTCGATATACTGGAGCTAAGCACATCATTAGAATTCCCATTTGGCATGTTTACCAAGGATATTGACTAAAGTCAACTATTGATTTGTTCCGGCGGCCATATTTGCAACACTCGATATAATTGCACTAAACATGCTCCTAGCCTAAATTGGTCATTTCGGAGTTGATAGAACCGTCAAAATTCTGCTCCAAGTCTATTTACTAGGACTTTACCTAAATATTCATTTTAAGGTCATAATAATCCGTTTATCTCAAAACAGTGCATAAATGTCAAACATTTCACCCAACGACTGAATAATTAGTGTTAATACGTGATAAATAGCCTGAGGTCACTATGCAAATGCTCAAACTGATAAAATATCTGTGAAAACATAGAAATGACTTGGAGGGATATCACATTTCCATTTCATTTGAGTATTTGTTTAACTTTTTAACATGTCCTTAAATTGAAAATCGTGGTTTTATAATTTAATAGTATTTTTGACTTAGAATAAAATAAAAATTGAGATATTGTCCTTATAAGACTTATCAATTATTTTTTCTTGTCGTATTTAAATTATTTTAGAAATCATGTTTACAGATTTTCAATGCTTAAAAATCATATTTATAGGACTTTGAATATATTTTTGACATGTTGCATTGTGATCATGTTTATAAAAGCTTGAATGTTATCTCATATAGACATAATGACTATAGGATTTCATGCATATATAAGATTCATGCTTAAAATAAAGTTTAACATGTTACATGGTCTGAAAATTTGTCCACAGTTTTGGTCATTTTATGATTTAAAAATTTTGTCCATAAGTTTAAATAACTTTCTACATCTCATGATTCAGAAAATTTGTTTATAAGAATTTTTTCTCAAGTAATTTTTTTATGCTTATAGAAAATAACTACATAGGATTTAACATTTTCAAATGTTGTTTTATGTTATTAAACTTTGATAAATATTCTTATCAAGTTCATTTTCCAAAAGGACAAAATTCTAAGTTATTAATTTTATGATGATACATTTTCTTTTTTATGTCCTTGGATGTTAATTTGTGACACACTTATCATGACACAACTTTTGCATATTTGTGTGTATTTTCATGCATGTTCGTTAGAGACATATCTAATAGTTTTTGTGCTAATTGCTCGTCCTCTTTATTTTGTATGACGCCGAGTCTAATAGGAGTCCTATATTTTTCTTAAGTCTAGAACCTCCAAAAATTATAAGTCTAATGCCTCTTGGACCTTAGGATGGGACGATAGGTACTTCTTAGGATGTTAGTATTTTTCATTTCTTTAGATCACTTTTAAGTTAGTAATAAACCAACCTAGGAGGGTAGGGGTATATAGGACCCTCGGGCATAATGATCTTAACTCGAGCTTAAATAGGACAAAACCTTGATTTTTGTCCTTCGGCTTAAACAAGCCAAGAGAGCTAAAATGACAAAATTCGATTTTGTCTTTGGAAAATAAAAATCCAGTACTGATTCGAGTCGTATAATAAATCACTTAGTCTTAGTATTTTTTTAATTGTTTATTTAATTATTTGGGGTATATTAATTATTTGTTTCATATATCTGTTTAATCTTGTTATATTTCATCACTTAAATTTTAATTAGGACAATTTTAAATAAGAGACTCTATTTGCAACCCCCACATAAAACGCGAGATACGATCAGGACCCATCTACGAACCTCGAAGGGTGTCTAACCCCTTTCCATCGAGGTAATTTAACGCTTAATCATTTTCTGGTTGAATTAGACTTAGGTTTAGTTTTAGGTTAGATGGTGTCTTAATGCACCTTAACGAATTAGGTGACGACTCTTTATCTCCTTTTTCAAATCTCCAAAAAGAGTTGTCCATGACATTACATAGGATCCCATTTTGCGAAAAAATGGGACGCGACAGAGTAGCAATTCTTCTGGGGCTGCTATATTCTAACCAATACATATCTCTATTTTATGTGGGTTTTATTTTTGTACATGTCAATCCTTTCCCTTTCTCCTTCATTTTCTCTCCTTATATGTTAATTCTTTTTACCCTCCCTTTTATATGATTTCCTTAAATTGCTTTTAATTGTCTTACCTGTCTTATTTGTTTAATATTGTTCTTGTCTTTCTTTACGTACTAACATTATTTTCTTTTCGTTACCCCACACCTCTCTAACATCCCCCTTCCTTTCCTTTATCCCCCACTAACTTAACTTCCATTTATCTTTCCTTTTCCCTTCCCTTTACCTATTTTATATTCCTGTCTAACTTCCAAATCCTTATCCCGTAACTTTTAATTTTATTATTACTAACTTTATTTGTTATCACTTTCTAAACTATGTGCTAAATGTTACTGCTTATCTTAACTGGCATATCGTTCATATCCTCCCCCACTTGGGACCTTTTTATTATTTTTATCGTGATGTCATGCTTTTGCGCTTCTAACTACTCTTCAAAATCCAAATTTTAGAGAGTAAGCATATGTGTGGTAAATAGAGGATGGTCTTACCACTATTGGACCACATGCTTCTCGCATAGGAACACCCATAGTATGTATCTAACCCACTCTGTAGAAACCTAAGATAGAGCTATATTCACTCCCTAAATTAGGGCATGTATGCATAAAACATATGTGGTTTGACTCATAGAGTTAATCCACAATAATAATAGCCACCTTATTTATGTCTAAAGGGTCCAATCACCCTTTCGCTAAAATTGCATATTATGTGTCAACGTGATCACGATAAATAAATTCAAGCCAAGTTATATTAAACACCCGCATCTGTCTATCTATGTCATAGTTGCTTGGAAGGAAGGTCTCAGATGTACCTTCGGCATGTATCACTACAAGAAAATAGGTCTTTAACGAGGGGAAATTCGGTTGTTAAAAGTATAAATCTGGTTGTTATTAGTCAATAACGACCAATAAAAATTTCGTCGTCGTCGGTCGTTAGTAGCTCCGTCGTTAAAAGTTAATGATCGGATTAAACCCCGTCGTTAAAAGATAACGACCGGATTAAATGGTCTTTGAAAAAACTTTAACGACGGCAAAAATTCGATCGTTGTACCTTTTTATCAGCAACCAAATTTTTCCTTCACTAATTGATATTTTAGTTATTAAAAAAATAAAGGCAAGCCCGGTGCACTTTAGGGTCAGGGTCTAACCACAAGGATCTATTTTACAGTAGTCTTACCTTACATTTCTGCTAGATGATGTTAACAAGGTTTGAACTCGTGACCTTTTGGTCACATGACAACATCTTTACCAGTTACTCCAAGGCTCCCTTCAGTTCTAGTTATTAAAACCTTAATTATAACCACAAATCAAATCAAATAAAGTGCAAACTGCGTATGGATTTACAAACACAAACATACAAATACATGCACATCTGAAAACATACAAATTTATTGTATTCATATAAAATTTTATAGTTCACTACAAAAAAAGATATTGCGTAAAGTTACAAAAATATAGACATACAAATTTATATAATATTATATTTTTTTAACTCTTAATAAAAAAAACTAGAATATCTTTAAACAATTTCTGAAATATGAAATGCATTCTTCCTGTGTGCTTCAAAATATTTTGTCGCTTATACTTCTTTACACATTTTTTGAGGATGAGTTCTTCAAATAGCATGACTTGTCAAAAGACAAGTATAAAAACTTCATGTAAAGTTATTAATAATATTCCTAATAACTATTATCTTCCTTTTTCTTTTTCGCAAAATCAAAGATTAACCACAATGAAATATAAAATTTGTTTCCGTTCTCTCAACCATATAAAAAAAAAAGTCGGGCTTCCTAGTTCTAGACATAAAATTGTTTGTTTTGCATTATGCACCTTAAGTTATTGACTTTTTGCATTGCTTCATAGATAAAACCCCAACTTCTTTTAGTTTCATTTTTTATACTAATGGTATTCGTCTAATATAAATAATTCAATATCATTAAAATTATTATGAGATACAAATCAATTATATCATCTTAAATTTTAAATAATAAAAAAATCATGATTTCTTAATTAATTAATTGTTGATGATATGTTATGTAAAGTTTTTAAATTTTTTGTTTGTAAAATTTCACGTTATATTTTCTAACTCAAACGAATGATGTTTCTTTGTATACACCTGTTGGTTTCACAACCAATAATGAAAAGAAATCGGCACAATATATATTTTTTTATTAGAAGAAACATTAATACTGGATACTGATTCTTATGTCTATTGATTTAGGTAATTTGCAAGTGGAGAAACATCTTTCCTCTTGAGAAAATTACTTATGACCAAATTTATATAACTTTTCTATCTTAAATTAATCTTATAAGCTCATAATTATATATTTAAAATTATTACTTTTATTGTTAATTTTTTGTTACATTATAATTTTTTGTTTTTACCTACTTCACCTTGCATCTTTAAAAATGTTAAATAAAGATGAATAAATTGTCTCTCAATATAAAAACATATACAGGAACTATATAAAGAAAATATTTAAGTTGAAACAAATTATGTCAAAAAGATTGTAACTAAATACTTTTATAATATTTCAAAATTTTATATAATTGACTATAATAAAAATGATGGATAGAGTTATTAGAAAATAACACATTAATATTTTTTTTATTAAACGTTTTTTAATTTAATAAGGAAAATTATAAAAAATGGAGGATTTTTATCAGAATGATTAACAAAATACCACGTGTTATACTTATAACATGATTTGGTCTGATCTCTTTACTCTCATATTAGTTAAACACATTTTTACACTAACTAATATGTTTTAACAATGGGATGTTATGCTTTTTAATAATCAAATTTGTCGCCTCGTTAATGTTAGATTAAAATTTATCTTTAATGACCGGAAAAAGATTTTGGTCGCTATAAGTGTATTTACAACAATCAGAAAAAAAATTGGTCACTATAATTGTATTTATAACGACTGTAAAATAATTTGGTCGCTATAAGTATATTTATAACGACCAAAAAAAAATTTGGTCACTATAAGTATATTTATAACGACCGGAAAAAAATTTGATCACTATAAGTATATTTATAACGACTGGAAAAAACATTGGTTACTATAAGTGTATTTATGACGACCAGATTCATTTCTCGTCGTTAAGAAATGGTCGTTAAAAGTCTTTTTTCTTGTAGTGTATCCTTCATCTGGTCGAGAAGGGAGGGGAACTGGACTCTGCCTCTTCTATTACATGTACATTACATTACAGAGAAATTCATTCTCGTCATGATCGATCCACGTCCAAACTTATAGGAATAATTGGATTTCACTTAGTTACAAGTAAGAAATACTAATGAAAAATGCAAAAAAAAAGGGTATAATTTCCATTTTTCATTTTTATAGGGCTATACGGACTCGAACCGTAGACCTTCTCGGTAAAACAGATCAAACTTATTATTGTTAAAATGATCTAAACTGTTTCAAAGACCCAACATGCATTTTTTTTGCATTGGGATCCTTCATTAACTGATATAAATATCAGTTAGTCTGCCATTTTTTTTTCTTGACAGAAAAAAGATAAGATAAGAGCAGAAATTTGTATATATCAACGGAGGAGATAAGGATGTGGAAAACAAGACAGGAATTCTCTACAATTACACTGTGGAACAATTGAAGGGATGTGGCGCAACTTGGTAGCATGTTTGTTTCAAATTACAAAATTTATTGGAATTGATCAAACTTTTTCTATCATTGGTCTCTAACTAGAAAAGTAAATGCTTGAGCTTGAGAAGCTTCTGGTCCAGTAGGCCCGTAAAATTCACTAGGATAAACGGTATTATTGAACCATGGAGTTTAAAGAATCTATTTGTTGTCTTTACTTTTGCATATTAATGGGGTTCAATCAATGACACCGGAGAGCTTAAAGATTAGGATCATCCCAATTCCCTTAGTTTTCATTTATGTTACTCAAATTGTAATCATTATCAATAAAAGAAACCTTTGGATTATTTGTTATAAAGTCTTCAAATTATCTGTTATTGTCTAATTCAAAACTCCAAATGACATTAAAAATGCTTGGATTTATTATTGTGATTGCTTAGTTGTCATCTTAGGCCTACATCTGGCTTAATGAGGTCCCGTGCATTTAGGACGTTTATTTGTTTATTTAATTTGATTGTACATGTTTCTTTTTACTCGCAATTAATTTACATCTTATTATTCATCAAGTTTGTTATCAACCATTTATTTATTTAAAAGATAAATGCCACTGCCATTCATTTTATACGTGCTTAGACTCATTATCATGGCAATAGTAATTTATTCAGACTTAGTTTCACCTTTGATAATAATCCATTATTCTCACATTATTCAGTTTATTCCTGTCATATATTAACTTTTGTACGCATTTGATTCCTTTTTTTGTTTAAAAGTTGTCTAATATTTGAACGTTGGCTTGATTGAGAATCTACAACATGTCAAACATGCTTAATTTTGCTCGGTTAGTACCTTTGGACTCTCTCTTCTTACTCTATTCTTGCTTGCACATCCCCTTGGTCCATAACACCAACAAACATCAATTTTGATGCTTTTCAAAGTGTAGGAGTACCTGATGAAATATAAAGGTCTGACTTGAATGCTCGACAACATAAAAACTTAGATAAGGAAAAGGAGGTGAATAAGAAATTACCTTCAAAACATGTCCACAACTTGAGGCACGAGAAGTCATGCTTGCATCCAAGAGTTGAATTACCATTGTGATTCAAAGTTCCAAAACTCACATGCTTGACGGATATGGAGATCCAATTGCACAGCTCAAGCATTATCTTAGTGGGTATGGACAATAATGAGACTCTCTTAATTAGATTATTTATCCAAAGTTTGTTAGGAATAGTTTTTACTTGGTATGTCAAACAGGACTATGAAAAATGGTTTGTATGGGAAGACATCACTTGAGACTTTCTAGAAAAATACAAATTCAACATAAAAAATGATCCTATATATAATGTTGGATTTGCTCAAGGTCAAAAGAATGTCTCATGAATCTTTTGAAGAGTATGTTACATGATGGAGGTTATAGGCTTCTAAAATACGTCATGAATCTCACAAAGAGGAGTTGGTCCAAACTTTCATCAGATCACTTGACGATATATACTATAAGACTTTGTTTTCCATGAGCATTCAAAGTTTTGATAGTATAATTCGAATTGGAAAAGAATTAGAGTATTGCATACTATCATGACCCAAAATCGAATTGCGACTAAAGAAGAATGAAATCATGTGGAAACCAATACAACAAAACATAAAATATTCCAAAACCTAGAGTCATGAGTAGAAGAGCATCTACAACAGTGCAGAAGTGTAAATAAAACCATCTCTGAAAGAAATACAAACCTAGAGTCATGAGTAGAAGAGCATCTACAACAGTGCAGAAGAGTAAATAAAACCATCTCTGAAAGAAATACAATGCTATCTCATAATGTCTAATACAAGTCTAAAAGAAAACAATAAAGATAACCCCAAAGATCCACAACGACTTGAAGTCTGAGTCTCATTGGTAAGATTTGTATGGATGCAGAAATACTCAACTAAAGTGAATCAACTACCATGTGCAGGTCCCTGTGCTCAATCTGCAGGGAGAAAACAAAGTAGGGGTGAGTACATAGAAATGTACCCAGTAGGTTCAACTGTTTGGGTAAGAGAAATCGAACAAGTATGTAATAATGAAGAATAACATCACCTACATCCAAAAAAGGTTAGTGCATAATTATAATATTTATAATGGTAAAATAAGACCTCCACAACCATTAGTGGCACAAAATAATGAGTGATATGAACACATGGTATGGAACTCATCATAGGGTATTACAATGTCTCATCCTTGCCACCTACTCGTGATCAAGGGGTGTTACAATACTTGAACCTTGCCACCTACTCATGGTCAAGGGATGTTACAATGCTTCAACCTTGCCACGTACTCATGGTCAAGGGGTGTTACAATGCTTCAACCTTTCCACCTACTCGATCAAGGGGTGTTACAATGCTTCCACCTTGCCACCTACTCGTGATCAAGGGGTGTTAGAATGCCTCAACCTTGCCACCTACTCGTGATTAAGGGGTGTTACAATGATTCAACCTTTCCACCTACTCATGGTCAGGGGTTGTTACAATGCTTCAACCTTGCCGCCTACTCATGATAAAGGGGTGTTACAATGTCTCATCCTTTTCACCTACGAGTGATCAAGGGGTATTACAATACTTCAACCTTTCCACCTACTCGTGATCAAAGAGTGTTACAATGCTTTAACCTTGCCACCTACTCATGGTTAAAAAGTGTTACAATGCTTCAACCTTGCCACGTATTCTTGATCAAGGGGTGTTACAATGCTTCAACCTTTCTACCGACTCGTGATCAAGGGGTGTTACAATGCTTCAATCTTGACACCTACTCGTGGTCAAGGGGTGTTACAATTCTTTAACCTTGCCACCTACTCGTGATCAAGGGGTGTAACAATATGTCAACCGTGCCACCTACTCGTGATCAAGGGGCGGTACAAGGTAACATGATACAAATACGAGACAGTAATATCCACTCAAATATGTGCATAAATGTAACAACATCATAGTGAGAGTAATACAATATAAGTCTCACATAACATGAATAATAATATTAAGTGTCACAATCTATCATAATGTCTCAGGTAGTCAGAATCATATAATGATCTAGTAATCAAAAAGTACCCGACCTCACTCACACCCACAATATAAACCCATAATCATTACCTCCTAGAAATAAGTATGTCACAATCACCAGATCTTACTCATCTCCAAGATACATATATATGGTCATCAAAGTGTCACTTTAACCATCAGGCTACCAAAAAGCCTCTCACAAATAGCACCAAGAGCCTCAATTAATTATAATAACATCTCATAAAACCTCCACCACAAATTTCCATCTTAGAATAACAATAGAATCAAAATTACCCATAATTCGGCTTAATCAGAATCGTATTTCCATCAATATCTTATCTCATCAACACAATTACTCATGCATCTGTCGTTAACTTACAATTACCACATAAACATGTTTTAATAACTCAAATACAGTCCTAATAAGGTTAGCCAAACTACCTCAATGCCGAAACCGCACTCAGGCAAGCTTTCAATCAACTCAACCCTCCAAACGATCTTCATATCGACCAATCACTATCAAAACCAGATACTAAGCATCAAGAGGTGCATTTTGATACCACTATTTGCATGAATTAAGCTTAGGAGCAAAAAGGTTAAATTTAGGAGTAAAATTTAAGGTTTCTAAATTTGGAAATAACTTTAAAATCAAATTCAAGGCAAACAATAGAGTTCGTGGGTGAAAATCCCACTAAAATCGGACTTAAAACGAGTGAGAATCAACATTTAAAGTTTATAAAATAGTCTAAAAATCCCCAATTCAGGACATTCAATTCATGAAATTTAGGGGAAAAAGCAAGATAAAACCTATGGAAAATGATTAATATAATGTTAAAAACACTTACCCAGCAAATATCTTCAAAAACCTTTCTTCAAAATTGCGTTAAAAAGCTTGGAAGTTTGAAAATGGCTATAAAAGGGTGTCTCGTTGATTTTAAAAATGGAACAACGAAATGCTCTCCGCAAACGCGGGGACCAAGTCCATAAATATGGAGTCTAACTAAGCCCAACTCTCCGCGAATGCGGGGACCAGGGCCATGAACGCGGTGCCTAACCAAGCCCAACACTACACGAATGCGGGAATCAGGTCTGCGAACATATAGCCTAACCAAGTCCAACTCTCCGTGAACGCGGAGCACAATACCTGCACCAGAAACTATGCGCCAACAAAATCAACCAACTTCAAAAACTCAAAAGTAGTACTCCAAACTCATTTGAAATTAGAATTTCACTTTATATGGATCCATACCTAAAACAGAGATCTGGACTCAACAAAATAAATTTTGAGGTCTCCACGACACATTTACCAATGCAAGTCCAACAAACTAGTTTAAACACAAAAATACCAAAATTGCCCTTGATAACTCCGAAAGTTATAACGAGATCATTTCTAGCGTTAATTTCACCATCCGAAACTAGTGAAACTATTGAAATTTCGATTTGAGCTTCCGAACTTCGAACATTGACCAAAGTCAAACTTCGGTTCCGGTAATGACTAAAATTACAACTTTGGGCCTAAAAACCTCATTTTGACTCCAAATTCAATTCTGCGGCTTCCTATAGTTCAGTTTTGACATTTCAGTTCTAATGGAATCAATGGATCCCCGATGCAACCTCCAAAACTGAGAATAACACAAAAATTCACTTTTTTAATTACTTAAGCCTACAAAAATACCAAAATCTATATTTTCAACTTTTAAAACTCAGGACTCCCGTTCCAGCCATTTAAATAGTTCAAAATAGGCCCAAAGCAACTTATAAAAGGGTAAAATAGTAAATTTCATAGATAATGCCAAAAATGACCAACCAGGTCATTACATCATTCACCACTAAAAAGAATCTTCATCCTCGAACTTAAGGAAAAGAGGAGTACCTAAAGCCTAAAAAAGGCTAGGATATCTTGACCACATGTCAGACTCCAACTCCCAAGTAGCCTCATCAACAGAATGGTGCCTCCACTGGACTTTCATAGAAGTTATATTTTTGGATCTCAATCTTTGGACCCGCCTGTCCAATATAGCTAGAGGTTCCTCCTCAAAGGACAAATCTGGACCCAACTCAATAGAGTCATAAGAAATCATATGGGACTCATCTAGAATGTATTGGCAGAGCATAGAAACATGAAAAACTGGATGAACAGAAGATAATCTTGGTGGTGAAGCCAACTCATAGGCTACCTCACCAACTCTCCTTAAAATCTCAAAAGGGACAATGAACCGAGAACTAAGCTTGCTGCACTTCCCGAATGTCATCACACCCTTCAAGGGTGAAACCTTTAGCCAAACACTTTTACAAACAAAAAACTCAAGATGCCTAACCCTCTTATTAGTATAACTCTTGTCATGACTCTGGGCTGTCTGAAGTATACTTTGACTCAGTCGAAACCAGTCCATGGCATCTGAAGCAACTCAATACCTGCCACCTCAGCTGACCCCTAATCAAACCATCCAATGGGTGTTTTACACGTCCAGCCATACAAAGCCTCAAATGGTGCCATCTGGATACTGGAATGGTAATTGTTGTTATAGGAAAACTCTGCCAATGGTAAGTGCTGGTCCCACCGAACCCCAAAATCAATGACGCGGGCCCTAAGCATATCCTCCAACACCTGAGTATTGCGCTTAGGGATGGCAATGGGGCGGTGCAGGGAGAGTGTGGGCGAGTTTAGAGCTATACGGGGCTGGGGCGGGTTTAAAGTTATGTGAGGCGGGGGATGCGGGGCAGGTTGAAGTAGCTATTTTTTAAAATAAATGCGGGGCGGGGCGGGGCGCAGGTTTAAAAAACCAAATAGGAATTCGAAGAAAATTAAATATTTGTAATAAGTAAAAATCGAAGATATAAATTTTTAATATTAAACATTGACTTTAATTTTATTTTTTGTAAAATCTAAATTAGACATGTGGTAAATTATTAGTTGTTAAATTATTAATTAGGAACTTTTAATTAATGATTGTTGACATGTCAACTAAAAATAGTTAATTAGTGAACTTTTGTTTAAAAAAATATGAATTTCAATTTTTCATATTAAATTTAATTAAAAAAATAAAAGAACTTAAAAATTTAAGCGGGGTGGGTTTGTGCGGGGTAGGTCTATATGGGACGGGGTGGGGGTGGGGGTTGAAAATGAAAATAGTCACAATTCGAGGCAGGGTGGGGTGGTTTAAAAAAATTGCGGGTTGAGCTCAACCCACCCCATTAATATTCCTTGGCGCGCTCTAACTGACCATCATTCTGAGGGTGAAAAGCTGAACTCAAATCCACTCTAGTACCCAAACCACGCTGTAGAGCCCACCAAAAGTGAGAAGTAAACACAGACCCTCTGTCTGATACTATAGGCACTACCATACCATGCAATCTGACAATGTCCCGGATATATAATCTAGCCAAGTGCTCCGCACTATAGCTAGTCTACACTAGTAAGAAGTGTGCCGACTTGGTCAATTGATCAAAACCTACCCAAACTGAAACAAACTTGCCCAAGCCATAGGCAAACCTGTAACAAAATCCATACTCACTCTTTCCCACATCCACTCTGAAATGGGCATCTTTTTCATCAATCCACCGAGCTTTTGATGTTCATACTTCACCTGTTGGCAATTCAAACACTTTGCCACGAACTCTGCTATGTTTATCATCATGCCAAACAACCAATAATTCTATTTAAGATCATGATACATCTTAGCCACAACCGGACGAATGGAATATCTAGCACAATGGGCCTCCTCAAATATCAATTTCACCCAATTCCCAACTTTAGGCACACAAACTCTACCATTAACCCTAAAAAAATCATCAAAATCAATAATAGCCATCTTGGATTCACCTCTCAACACTTTGTCACAAATCATGCATAATTTGGGGTCCTCAAACTGGTGAGCAAATATCTGATCAAGCAAGGAAGATCTAGCCTCAAAAAAGGCCAAAATACTCTAAGGAGGAGAAATGTCCAAACGAAACATCTTCTTAGCAAGTGACTGAACCACTAGAGCTAAGGGCCTCTCTTCAGCCTTCAATAATGCCAAACTCCCCATACTAGTAGCCTTCTGGCTCAAAGCACCTGTCACCATGTTGGTCTTCCTTGGGTTATACAGAATGGAAATATTATAGTCCTTAAGCAACTCCAACCACCTACATTGTCTCATGTTCAGATTAGGCTGAGTAAAGATGTATTTGAGACTGGTGATCGGTAAAGATCTCACAATGCACCCCATAAAGATAATGTTGCCACAACTTCAACACAAATACAACCGCAGCTAACTCAAGTCAAGGGTAGGGTAGTCCTTTTCATGCACCTTCAGCTGTCTAGAAGTATAGGCTATCACCTTCCCCGTTTGCATCAATACACCACCCAAACCCACACTTGAAGCATCACAATATACCACAAATAGAACTCTCTCCTCGAGTAAAGTAAGAATAGGTGCTAAAGTCAACAAATCCTTGAGCTTTTGGAAGCCCGCCTCACAATTATTCGACCACTGAAATGTCACAACCTTCTGAGTCAATCTAGTTAATGGCTCTTATAGATGCGAAACCCTGCACAAGATGCCGATAATATCCTGCTAAACCAAGGAAACTTTGAATCTCAGTCACGAAAGTAGACCTAGCCCACTCATGAATAGTTTCTAGCTTGGTTGAATCAACCATAATACCCTATTTTGACACAATATGGCAAACAAATGCAACAGACTCAATCCAAAATTTGCACTTTGAGAACGCATCATACAACTTCTCTTCCCTCAATCTCTGGATTAAAGTCCTCACATGCCGAACGTGATTTGCCTCACTCTTGAAATAAACCAAGATATCATCTATGAACAGAATCACAAAGATGTCTAAATAGGGCTTGAACACTCAATTCAACAACTCCATAAATGTAGTCGTAGCATTAGTGAACCCAAATGAGATAACCACGTACTCATAATGCCCATAACGGGTCTGGAAAGCTATCTTCCGAACATCAGACTCCCAAACTCTCAACTAATGATAATTGAACCTCAAGTCAATCTTGGTGAATACCGAGGCACCCTGTAACAGGTCAAAAAGATCATTAATACGAGGCAAAGGATATTTATTCTTGATGAAAATTTTGTTAAGCTGGCGATAGTCAATACACATACGTATAGTACTATCATTTTTCTTCATAGATAATATAGGAGCACCCTAGGGAGATACACTCGGATAGGTAAAGTCATTCTTCAACTAGTCTTCCTTTTGTTCCTTCATTTCTCTGAACCGACAAGAATGCATATAAGAAACACCACTCTTAGGATAGGAGCTAGGTGCTCCAGTCTACACCAACTGAGGCAACTCTGATAAAGTCATTGTCTTTACATGACAACCAAGAATAGCATGATGGAGCGATAACCAATCCATGCTCAATATCACATCGAAATCGACAATATCCAATAATATCAGATCAACAATAGTATCTCTCCCCTAAAAGTCACAACACAACCCCAATATACCAAATTCACCACTAAAGATTCACCTATCGAGGTGGAAACACAGATAGGCTCGACAAGCGGCTCACACATGTTTGAAGCAAAATAAGCTAACACATAAGAATACGTAGAGCTTGGATCAAATAAAACTAAAACTGAATGGTAGCACATCGGAACCACACCTATGATAATTGCATCAGAAACCTCTACCTCAGCCCTACACAGAACAACATAACAAATTATACGGCCACCACTAACCTGTGGGTCTCCATGAGCGCCACCTCTCACTATACCACGACCTCCTCTAGCACCACCTCTCATAGCATGAGGTGTGTCCTTGGGTACCGGTGCTAGAGCTAGACAAGCTGGCTGAGAACCTGAAATTTGAAGAGGAAGTACACGGTGAGGAAAACAATGAGCCAAGTGTCCAATCTCATCACAATGATAACTAGCCTTGGTCTCCTGCCTTTAAGATGACCGAGTGGGAGGTGCATGATACAGACAATGTCTAGCCAACTGCTCTATCTCACTACAACCATAATAGATCCTGCGCTACTGCCACTAAGATGGTTGTCCCTGAAACTCTTTACCTCAGGGTAGAGTCCACTAAACTAACCATGCTGTCGGAATCTCTTCCCGCCTCTATGTCTGTATTGTTCAGTACTCTCACGCATGCAGTGGTAGTCCAACACACTCTAGGAAGGGCCACATGCCAGCTCCACTTATATTTTAGAAGGGCAGATCAACATTGTAGGAGCCAGTGCATCGAGAGCAATGATGGTCGAAAAAACTCTCTCAAGCCTGACAAATATATGAAAGAGTAGCTCCCGAACTGAGGGTATGACATCAGGGGTTGGAGATGATGGAATAGAGTCTATAGGTCTCTCTGATTCATACTCAGGATCTAGGGAAGCCATCTAACCAGTCCTCTAGGTGGAGTTGCCTCTAGGAAGTCCTCGGCCCCTAGACCCATCATGAATCTTGCCTCGACCTCATATGGGAGCCACATTCGCTGCCTCGCACCTTTCCACAGATCGATGAATCTAGTAATTGACATATATGAAAAAAGAAGTAGGCTAGACACTTTCAAAGTGGGTAATACAACGAAATGCACGAATGGAAGCAAGATGTGAAAATTCTTCCAAACATGTATCCTGTCGCCTTTCGAAGATGGGTGCAGACGTCTACACACTGGTCTGCAAGACTCTACTAGACGCTCTGCTCTTGACTCATTATCCCAACGAACCTAGAGCGCTGATACCAAACTTGTCACGACCCAAAATTGAATCACAACTAAGTAAGAACGAAATCATGTGGAAACCAACACAACCAAACATCAAAATATCCCAAAGCCTGGAGTCATGAGTACACGAGTATCTACAACAGTACGAAAGAGTAAGTACAATCATCTCTAAATGAAATCCAAGGCTTTCTTATAATTTCTGATACAAGTTTAGAAGAAAACAATAAAGATAACCCCAAAGATCCACAGTAATTCGAAGTCTGAGCCTCACTGGTAAGATCTAGATAGATTCAAAAATGCTCAACTAGAGTGAATCAACTACCCTGTGCGGGTCCTTGTGTTCAATTTGCAGGGAGGAAACAAGGTAGGGGGAGTACAATAAAATGTACCTAGTAGGTTCAACCGTCTGGGTAAGAGAAATCAAATAAGTACGTCACAATGAGAAATACCATCACCTACATCAAAAAAAGTTTAGTGCACAATAACAATATCCATAATGGTAAGATAAGGCCTCCACAACCACTAACAATACAAAATAATGAGAGATATAAACGCATTGCTTGGAACTCCTGTCGCGACCTGAGGTTGGGGCGTAGATGTGACACAGCAAATGGGGACTCGAGAGTCCCCAAACAAGCCTCAAATTCAAAAGTTTACCCAAAAAGGTTCAAGAGCATTTAAGACATGTAATTAGATAGCGGAAATCAAAGTCTCGAAAAAGAAAATCATTCACTTAAATAAGCAAAGTGAGAAAGTTGTACAAAGTGCCCAACATATGCCTCTAGTCAAGGAATGGGGGCCAGGATAAGTTCCGGGCTCACCCTCAACAAAATAATATACACAATGAACACAAGAAACAAAAGCTTGCCCTCAGAGGACGGGGCTCACAAAAAAAACTATCTTCAAGGAAGGACTATTCATCTTGCGGCTTGTACCCAAACTGCTCGGTCCTTACATGGTAAAATCATGTAGGCATAGAGTATGCATTATGTTTTAATGTACTAAGTATGCGGGTATACAATGCATATGACTTACCGGACCTGCATATTGATGTTAGATGACAAGGGCACATAATATACAAGGATCATATAAGCAAAGGAATTTAGTATACAAGATGCCATGGAATGCATGATGCGTGCCATGCGATAATGCTCCTATATAACGGGGATGGACTATAACCGACAACCCAAATCCATGCGAGCTATTATATAAATTAGACCGATTGGGACCTCCCACCGGTAGGGAGAAGATTACTTGCCAAGGGTAATCTACATCACACTTTATGGAACACACCATTTCGGGGATGGTCACCTTCCTTACGGGACACCCATTTCGGAAGGATTTACAAGAATCATATCAAGACATGTCATATCATAAACAAATAAACGAATAACATCTGTCCCTATGTTGGCACATAGTTTAAGGAAAGGGAGAGGGACCTTGGGGATATCCCTAACACCCCCAATCCATCGGTGCTAAGTCAAACACATCCTACAAGAATACTTATGTATATACATGCTTCCAAGAGAGTCAAATATCCATTTCAAAACGTTAAATGCACAATTAGGCTCAAATGCCAAATTGCAAGATCAAAATCACATGGTTCATGCAAGGAATAGCTCATCTATATATACAAGATGGTGAAAGCACCGAAGATGCTCAAAGAGCAAAGTACAAGGTGGTGCAAGCACCCAAGATGCTCCAAGAGCCATAATCATAGACATACCGGTGATCACCTTCTTGTCATATCCCATGTCTTACAAAAAGTCATATCATATTCCCTTTTTAAAACAAAATTGGGCTTAATCCCACATTTTCGAAATTTCCATGTTTCAATGCCATGAGTATGATGCAATGCATAATGTAAGGATGGCATGGGTAATGTAGAGTATATCTAAAACATAGCAACATAATGTAAAAACTAGGAAATCCATAATAAAATTAACATGAAAATTGTAGTAGATATCACTCATGCATAACAATATCTTTAAAGGACATGCATGTTCAAGATTTCACAACCCAAAGTGATTCATCATACTAGAGCTTAACACAATTCGAAATCCTAAATAATGTATAACACATGCATTGTTCAAAGTTACCAAGATCAAGTAGTAAAAATTTACATTTTAAGTAGACAATTTCATAAAGTAGTTTGAAAGGAATTTTAGGTCTTCTTGGTTGAAAGAGACCAAGAATCAACCCCACATACCTGACTTGAAGACAAACTTGAGGAGAAATGGACTTCAAATTAGGAGTCTTGCCTTGAAGGATCCTAGAGAGAAGTGGGAGGAAGTTCTTGTAGGAGTATTTTAGAGAGAGGGAGAAATGAAGGTAAATGGATGAAAAATGAGGTGTTCAGCTGGTATAGGAGCTGGGAGGGGTGGAAAATGACAAATTTCACGTTTAAGACAACTACAAATTTAAAAAATGCCATTAATGAAACAGACCTGGAATTAACCCGTCTTGGTCACATGGTATGGTACACGGTCCTTGAAGCTTCACACAGACCGTGAACAGGGCCGTGGTCCTGGACTTAAAATTCTCAAAGGCAAAAGTTTTCGGACTAAATAGCACCACACGGACAAGTACACTAACCATCTGGGGTCACATGGACCGTGACACCGTCCGTGTATAGGTGACTCCACACTGAACCAAACGGAAGACCACATGGACCATCTAAAGTCTCACGGGTCGTGACTTGGTATGTGTAAGGGTGGCTCTACACAGTACACCATACGGAAGGCCACACGAACCATCCAAAGCCACACGGACCGTGTGAAGGCCCGTATAACCCCCCTCCCACTTTCCCAAGTGTCACTTCACGGGAAGCCACACGGACCGTGTGACTCCACACGGGCCATGAGGTGATGACTGCCAGTTTCCTAGGCAAGTTTTTGGACCTCAAAGTGATGTCAGTCAGAGAAAAATCTGGGGCCTTACATCATCTCCCCCTTGGGAACATTCGTCCCTGAATATGAAAGAACAAGGCTTGAAAGGTTAGAGTTAAGGCAAGATACATCCGGCACGAGACACAATGCACTACTCAACTCGAAATAAAATGCTTGGACGAAAAGCTTTATACAAAAATTAAATTATAGTTCTAGACCAAAGCTCATATCAAGATTGCATCCAAATCACTTGTAAAGGAAAGAAAAGTCTTTTAGTGCACACATATGCATGTCATGTCATGAGACTCTAGAAGGCAAGAAATGACACAAATAGATAAGGAAGATTCCGAGTACTTTAGGCTTGAGTGGATTGGAAAAGACAAGGGTATCATCTCATCATGTCCAGCTCTGCCTCCCAAGTAGTACTCTCCACTTGTTGATTTATCCAAAATACCTTCACCGAAGCCACATCCTTGTTACGAAGCCACTTTACTTGCCTATCCAAGATTGCCACCGACACTTCCTCATAACACAAGTTTTCCTCGACCTTAATTCCTTCTAAAGGCACAATGGTGCTAGGATCACCAATTAGTTTCCTCAACATAGATACATGGAAGACCGGATGACTGGAATCCAAATTCGGAGGTAACTCCAACTTGTAAGCTACATCTCCAATCCGCTCAACAATTTCGTAAGGGCCAAAATAGTGATTTTACCCAAAATACGCGCCAAATCCCGAATCCAACTTCACCATGACATTCCTTGCGAAAATCTAAGTTAGGTAGGACTTTTGAATTACTAAAGTCTGAGTTATGGATCAAAAGTTATAACCATTTGATGTTTTTCTCCAAAAGCCCTCGTGACCAGGCCTCATATAGGCCGACCATACCATTCCATGTGCGGAGATATGCATGCAGACGCGAATGCGGGCGTAGGCGCCTGTGCCACGCGTGTGCGAATACGGACCTATGCATCTGCTGCGGGTACCAGGAATTCCCAAAAACTTCCTCGGGGCATTCCCAGGGCTGACGATGTCCGATTTATGGAATTAAATAGTGTATCCATATGGATTTCAATATTTTGGATCGGATGGTGCCGTCAGAATTATCAACGTAGCATCCTATAGAAAGAAGAGGGTCCCACTTCTTTCTAGATAATTTTAACTTAAAGAACTGAGGGGGTCAAAACGCGATTGCGAGCCTCCGCCAACCGACGAAGGGTCATTTTAGACTATTTTCGTCGCTCCAGAGCTAACCACGCCATCATATTTCCGTTCCAAGCACGTCTAGCTAGATTTTTATAGAAATACACTTTTTGGCTTTTGTTTGAACTCATTTTTAACTTTTAGCTCATAATCATATCGGGACCCTCCATTCTCGGACCAACCACACTCCTAGCACAAATCGAGCATTTCGAAACCAATGGAATCATCAGAATTTCATTCTGAGCCCATTCAATAGGATTTAATCAGAAATCACATTTTTGTAGCTTTAGCTTCTTGCTAAGTTGTGAATTTGTACAATTCTCAACAAAAACCATCCACAATCATTCCAACAGTCCCAACGCCATAATAGGTCCGAGGTCACCATACAGGAGCTCAAACCAACTGAGAAGTTGCAGAAATACAGAAGTGACCTAGAGGGTTATTACACATTTGATTAAATAGGTAATTTTAAAACTGTTAAAATAAATGGATTTATTTTCAATTCTATCCAAATAATTATGTATTTTGAATAATTTTTTAACTTTCAAAATTTGTTCATTAATTATTTTGCCATTTTAAATTTACCTTTATTATTATTATTATTATTATTATTATTATTATTATTATTATTATTAATAATTACATTCATTGTAATAATTATTATTTTAGCGGTTATAATAGTAGTAGTAATATTTATTATTTACTTATTACTTATATTTATTATTAGTATATTAATATCGTACTTTAAATGCATGCATTATATAGTTTTACTATTTTATTTTATCAATTTTTAACTTAAAATAGTAATTTGAATTTGTCCAAATAATTCACACAGGTATTTCAAAATATATTATGTACATGTTTGTATTTTCTTTACATAAAATTATTATGTGATAAAATATTATATATTGTGGTTATTAAATTAAATGGAAATCTAATCAATTCTTCTTCAATTTATTTAAATCATAGCCCTTTTTTCACAATTCATTTCAATTCTAGACAATTTATTTACAAATTATTTCGATTCTGGTCAATTCCAACACAATATCTTTCAATTTAGCCTAAATTGAGTCAATTTATGACTTAATTTTAAATCCCAATTTTTATTTTTTTTGGATAGTCCATTTTTCTGGATCCAGCCCAATTTTGTGAGATTCAATCTCAACTGTCCATCCTTTTGATCTAACGATCACAATACATCCAAATATATTTCTTCTTCAATTTTACCTATACCCCATACCTAAATTTCTAATTCACTTGCCCATTTTCCCCCCTTCTTCACGCGACTAAACAAACCCACCACTCAGCCCTCTCTTCCTCCTCCAACTTGCCGTCAACAACAACCAAACGACCTCTGCCTAGCCGCCGCGAAACTCCACCATTGGAGACCCCTTTCAATGCTACCAACCCCCAACATCTCCTCACTTCTCTTCATCTCTGCCTCTTCTCAAACCATAAAATGACCCGCTATTACTGGCAACCCTCTCTTCCTGTACTTCGCCGGCCATCCTTCAAACTCACTAAAAAACCCTATCCTTTTCCTCCGAACACCCCTTGCCACCGTTGGATACTACCATCGCGACCCACCAAAACACCCACCCACACGAACCCCTTTTCTTCCCCAACCCACCAAAACCGCCATGCAACACCGACCCTCCCCCTCTTCTCTGGTGAACAACCACCATCGAAAACGCCTTCATCCTCCTGTCCTTCACTAAGAAAACACAAAAATAGAAATATCGAAAAGAACCAACGGCTAATAGCCGACTATTTAAGGGAAGCTGTGGAGTTAGAATTCATCGGATTATCAAAAATTTCAAGTTATTACAGGTGAATTCTTATAGAATTCGTCTATGAAAAAGTGTTCGTAACACCCAATTGCATTACTATTTTTTAATTTTTATTTTAGATGTTTTCTCTATGAATGAATTCTAGCAAAAATAATATTTTATACATTATTTTGCGCGACAAGCTTTAAACTAGTATCACTTATTATTCTATTCTTTTAGTTATAAACTGATTTTTTGACTTGAGAGTTATATATCTTGTGATATTTGAGTATGTTATATTTTTATCTGCAAATTTGAAGATGGTACCTTTATTGTTAAAAGGTAACTAATCTATGGATAATTCTGGTAGGTTCGATTAATTTTCTTTTTGTCACTGGATTATCCCCACAATTGAGCTAAATAATTTTGCTAATTAGCTTTAATTCCTCATTGGAAAGTAATTAAATGATTATCTTTTCTTGCATGTTTATATTATGAAAAGATGTTACAATTTGATTTTGTGACTGTGTATATTTGGTAAAGAATTTGAATTCGTCCAATCTTCCTTTTTAGAGGTAATCTCTTAGTTGATATGATCTTAATTATGTGAATTGATGCCATAAATGACTCCTTTTACAATATTTACTAATTCTTACCTATGTATTTATGGTAAAATATTTGAGGATTTTAAAATTTTGATTCAATTTCCTTTGAAGATATTTTTACCACCCTTAATTTATTCGTTACCTTAATATGATCTGCCTTTGGTTATTATATAAGTAAGGTATTTTATTCATTCTGGACAACTCTACCCACAGAGAATCTGCAACTATTCATCCCTTTCTTGGAAAAATAAGAAAAAAAAAAGATTTCATCTTCTATCTTGCATCGAATCACTGGATAACTTTTCAATATATTTGAATATCATTATTTAAGCATTTATTTTGGCTTGATTTTCGAATTTTACCTCTCTCTACTGTGGGTTCACTTAGATACAAATTTCTCTTGACATAAGCACTGCTCGGAATCTTTGAGATTCTTGTGAACTTGATGTGTCAAGAGTGAAGGGTGATTCTAAGTTGAATTATTATTAGTCTTTAATCTCTGTATGTGTTCTTCTTTTTGTTGTTGTTTATTCTTAAATATCATAATATTCTTTTTGTAGTTTTTGTCTATGTTTTAGTAGGATCTTTTAGCTCGTATGGGATGAAGAGTTTGCTCAGAATGGGAGTTAGATGACGTTATTTACTTTTCAATATTTTGTATTCTTTTATGTTTTGGTATTTGTTTTCGGTATGTAACAATTGTAAACGCCCTATAATGAAAATTGGGGACTTAGGGGGAGGGTATCTACGTGCTATATGTTTATTTTATTTTATTACTATTTATTTGTGTGTGTATTAGATAACCCACTTATAGGATTTAATTGTTTGATTATGATATTTAAATTCGTCATAGCTTTAGATTTTGTAGGTATTTATATATTCGAAAAAATGGTCTAATGTTAGTGTGCTAATGATTTAATTTTATTATTATCATATATGATTCACTCACCTTTTATGTTGTGAAATTGCCATTTCATTAGAATATTTGTTGAACTTTTTAACATGCCCTTAAATCGAAAATCATGATTTTAGAATTTAATAGCATTTTTGACATAGAATAAAATAATAATCATTTAGACATCATGTCATAAGACTTATCAATTATTTTTTTGTCGTATTTAAATTATTTTGGATATCATGTTTATAGATTTTCAATGCTTAGAAATCATGTTTATAGGAGTTTAAATATATTTTTGACATGTTACATTGTGATCATGTTTATAAAAGCTTGAGTTTTATTTCATATAGACATAATTACTATAGAATTTCATACATATTAATATAAGATTCATGCTTAAAATAAAGTTCAACATGTTACATAGTCTAAAAATATGTCCTGGTCATTTCATGATTTAGAAATTTTTTCCATAAGTTTAAATAACTTTCTACATCTCTAATTTAGAAAATTTGTTTATAAGATTATGTTTCTTAAGTAATTTTTTTATGCTTATAGAAAATAAATACGTAGGATTTAACATTTTAAAACATTATTTTATGTTAATAAACTTTGATAAATATTCTTATTAAGTTCATTTTTCAAAAGAATAAAATTCTAAGTTATTAATTTTATCATGATGCATTTTTCTTTTTATGTCCTTGGATGTTAATTTGTGACACACATAGCATGACACAAATTTTGCACTATTTGTGTGTGTTTTCAAGCATGTTCGCTAGAGGCATATCCGAGACATTTCATGCTAAGTGCTCGTCCTCTTTGTTTTGTATGACGTCGAGTCTAATAGGAGTTCTATATTTTCTTTAAGTCTACAACCTCCACTTATTATAAGTATAATACCTCTTGATCCTTAGGATGGGACGATAGGCACTTCTTAGGAAATTAGTATATTTCATTTTTTAGATCGCTTTTAAGTTAATAATAAACCAACTTAGGAGGGGTAGGAGTATATAGGACCCTTGGGTGTGATGATCTTAACTCCAGCTTAAATAGGACAAACCCTTGGTTTTTGTCATTCGGCTTAAACAAGCCAAGAGAGCTAAAATAACAAAACCTTATTTTGTCTACCGAAAATTAAAGTCGGCACTGATCTGAGTCGTATAATAAGTCACTTAGTCTTAATATTTTTCTTTATTATTTATTTTAAATATTTGGGGTAGATTAGTTATTTGTTTTATTTATCCGTTTAATCTTGTTGTATTTTAGCACTTAGATTTTAATTAGGATAATTTTAAATAAGAGACCCTATTTTCAACCCCCACATCAAATGTGATATATGAACAGGACCCATTTACGGATCTCGAAGGGTGCCTAACCCCTTCCATTCGAGGTAATTTGGATCCTTACCTACTTTCTGGTTGAATTAGACTTTGGTTTAGTTTTAGGTTAGATGGTATCCTAATGCACCTTGAAAACATTAGGCGGCGACTCTTCAACTCATTTTTCAAATCCCAAAAAAGAGTTGTCCATGACGTTGTACAGGATCCCATTTTGTGAAGAAATATGGCACGATCGACCATACTCCTCTTTACGGGAACACCACCCATTTTGAAGAAGTAACCTCACCTTAAAGGAATGCCACCCATTTGGGAGAGGATTTTACATGAACATAATCATCCAAAAAGGTGCATAAATATGAACATACGATAGCACATAGTTATGAGAAGGAAACTTTATATAAGGACCCCTTGGGTTGAGCCCCCACCTCCAATCTATTAGATACTAAGTCATCATCCCACCAGAATACATATTCATATACATGCTTGAAATAGTAATATAAGTTTTTTCAAATTATAATCATGTGTACTTAGGCTTAAGAGCCAATTCACATTTCATAATCATATATACTTGGGCTTAAAAGCAAAACCATACTTAAATCCATGAGCACATACTTAGGAGTTGCTCAATCATACTTGAACATGATGGTGAATAAACATCCATAATTGCTTAAAACCATATCATAGCCATTATGTGATCACATGTCATGTCATAACCATACTTTCCTTGAAATCATAGTCATAATCATAATTGGGTAATAACCCATATCATAAATCTCATGAGAATCCTTGTTCATGTATGCTTATGCCATGAGGAATGTGGGAATAACATGGGTACTTAAAAATCATACTTAAAATATAATAATAAGATGAAATCAAACATAATCCATAAAGAATAGACAATTGAAACATACTTGAAATTACCCATGCATAATTTCATCTTAACGGACATGCATATTCAATTCTCATAAATTCCATGTAAGTTGACATAATAAGATTCAAATCATGTTAAAATTATTAATTGAAATCAAACCATAATTTAATTTCATCATTTGAAGCTAACCCACAAAATCCATTTGCAAAGTGCATTTAGAAATCATAAAATTGAAGAAATAGATTTTGGAGCTTCATGATAGGAAGGAAATCATGAATCACAACACATTCCTAGAAGAAATCGGGGAGATTAAGATGAATTAGACTTGAGCTTGAAGTACCCTTGAATTCCTTGGCTTGAATCTTCAAATCTTGGCTTGAATGGAGTTTTAGGAACTTGACTTCTAGAGACTAAGAGTTGGGAATTTGAAAAATAAAGTGTACTGAATGAATAATGGCTGACTTAGGGGTCTTAGGGTAGGTATAAAAGTCATAAATACCTTGATGTGAACCAAATTTCCATAAAGCCCTTAATTAAATGGAATAAGAGAATAAGACGGACCCCTATACTATGAGCTTCACAGTCCGTAATAAAGCTATCGTGAAGGGTCCCCAAGATACGAGATGGTGATTTTTGGAAGAAAAATTGGCAATGGGTCTCTCCACAGTCACCACCATGGTTTGTGGTGTTCTTCATGGATCGTGATGGTACCCATGGTAGCACCCTTAGGAAAAAACAATGGCAACCAAGCAAGGGCCTCCTCCCGCGACCCCTTTCGCGGCCAATGGTGAGGTCTATGAGCCATGAAAGGCTCCATGGAGGGTCACTTTGTCTTGCACACCCCTAGAAGCCAAAGCAAGCCACAAAATGGCTAAGGGATACTCCAAGGCCACCTCTATGTCTCGTGGACCCTTCCATGGCTCATGAAGGTGTCCCTGAAAGGGCACCTTTGTCAAATTGGAAAACAAATTTTGAGCATCGTTAGGTCCTTCTAAAACTCGAGTCCTTACATCATCTCCCCCTTGGGAACATTCTTCCTCGAATGAGAGAGAACATAACTTCAAGGGCTTGATTGAAGATGAAACATCTCAATGTGAAGGCATAATGCATAACATAATACTTAAAACCATGAAATTATCAAATCCATGTTGAAACATGATTTAAATCAACTTCATGCACATGTATGCATGTTATGACATGAAAACATAGGAATGAAGGATTAGGACCGTTTGAATAAGAAGAACCTAGTACCTTAGGCTTGAGTAGATTAGAATAGATAGGGATATCATTTCATCATGTTGAATTCTGCCTCCCATTTTGCACTCTCCACATGTTGATTTCTCCAAAACACTTTAACCAAAGTAACCTCCTTGTGAAGAAGTCTCTTCACTCGCTTATCTAAGATCTTAACTAGAACTTCTTCATAAGTAAATTTCACTTCAACCTCAACACCTTCCAATGATACAATCGTATTAGGATAACTAATCAACTTCCTTGACCTCGACATATGGAAAACTGGGTCAATAGAACTCATCTTCGAAGGCAAATTCAATCTATAGGCCACATTGTCAATCCTTTCAATGATCTCATAAGGGACTACATACCAAGGAATTAACTTGCCCTTTTTGCCAAAATACATTATACCATTTATAGGTGAAACCTTCACATACACCTAATCACCGACAAGGAAGTCAAGATCCCTCTTTGTAACTTCTGAATAGGACTTTTGACAACCTTGAGCCGTTTTCAACCTTTCCCTAATCAATTTCACCTTCTCCATAGCCTCCAACACCAACTCCGAGCCAATCGATACCATCTCACCTATCTCAAACCACCCCACTACTGATATATACATTCTACCATACAAAACTTCAAATGGTGCCATTCCGACGCTAGCATGATAACTATTGTTGTAGACAAACTCAATAAATGGTATATCATCATCCCAATATCCCTTGCATTCCAGCACACAAGCCCTCAATATGTCCTCAAAGTTTGAATTATTCTTTCGGCTTGTCCATCAGTTTGAGGATGGAATGCGGTACTCAACTTCACCTTAGTACCAAAGCCCTTTCTGAAACAATCTCCAAAAATAAGAAGTATTGGGTACTAAGATCCTATATAATAGACATATACATACCATTTAGCCTAACCAACTCCTAGATATACGACTTGGCATAATCCTCAGCATTGAAAGTAGTCTTCCCCGATCAGAAGTGAGCCGATTTGGTCATTCTATCAACAATTACCCAAATAGAGTCAAATTGTTTCCGAGTATGGGACAACCTAATTACAAAGTCCATATTCATATCCCCTCATTTCCAAGTAGGAATCTTAATGTCTTGGGCCAAACCACCGGGCCTTTGGTGTTCCACCTTCACTTGTTGACAATTCAGACATGCAGATACAAACTTAGCTATGTCCTTCATAGCATGTCACTAATACACTTCCCTCAAATCCCGATATATCTTGTTGGATCTCTGATATATAGAATAAGGAGAGTTATGAGCCTCTTTCAAAATCACCTCCCAAAAACCATCAACATCTGGAACACATAATCGATCTTGGTACCGAACCACACCATCTCACTCGTGGAAGAAAACCTCCATGTTTTCTTTAGCAACCAACTTCTTTAACCCAACCAAAGATGAGTTTAAGTCTTGTTTTGCCTTGACATAAAAAACCACAGAAGACTCAGCCCCATTCTGAACTTGGATGTCATCATCATTAGAATCAGCCAACCTAACACCCAATCTATCCCAACGGTGCACTTCCTTCACCAACTCTTTCTTTGTCTCAACAACATGAACCATACTACCCATGGATGGTCTATTAAGAGCATTTGCTATAACATTTCCTTGCTAGAATGATATTAAATACTCATGTCATAGTCTTTAAGAAGCTCTAACTCTCTCCTTTACCTCAAATTAAGATCCGTTTGAGTGAACAAATATTGCAAGCTCTTGTGATCAATTAATACATCAACATGAACCCCATATAAATAATGTCATCAAATATTCAAAGCAAACACCACAATAACTAATTCAAGATCATGAGTCAGATAATTTTGTTGATACACCTTCAACTATCTAGAGGCATACACTATCACCTTGCCATGTTGTATAAGCACAAAACCCAAACCAATCTGAGAAGCATCACAATATACCACAAACCCATCTAAGCCATCTAGTAGTGTCAAAATAAGGGCCAATGTAAGCCGATCTTTGAAATTCTGAAAACTCTTCTCACACTCATTTGTCCATATGAACTTGGCCTTCTTTCAAGTCAACTTGGTCAATGGTGAAGCGATGGATGAAAAACCCTCAACAAATATCCGGTAGCACCAAGTTAACTGAAGAAAACTCTTAATATTTGAAGGAGTCAATGGTCTAGGCCAATTCTTCATCGCCTCAGTCTTCTTTAGATCAAATTTAATACTATCACCAGACACCACATGACCAAGGAAGGCTACTTCGCCCAACAAAAACTCACACTTACTAAACATGGAAAATAACTGCTTTCCCCACCAAGTCTGAGGAACCAACCTTAAATGATCCATATGCTCATGTTCACTCTGGCAATAAATTAGAATATCATCAATGAAGCCAACCACGAATGCATAAAAGAATGGCTTGAACCTGATTCATGAGATCCATAAATACTGTTGGAGTTATCAAAAGGACATCACCACAAACTCAAAGTGCTTATATCTAGTCCAAAACGCCATCTTTAGAGTATCACACCCGTTACCCTCAACTGATGATAACCAAAATAGAGGTCAATCTTTGAGAAATTAGTATCCCATTGCAATTGGTTAAATAGGTCATCAATCCTTGGCAATGGATACTTATTCTTTATAATCACCTTATTCAATTGCTGATATCAATACATATTTGAAGTGAGCATGCTTCTTTCTCACAAATAACACAAGAGCACCCCATGGTGATATATTTGGCCTGATAAAGCCTTTCTTCAACAAATCTTACAACCGATCTTTCAACTCCTTTAATTTAGCTGCTGCCATACGATAAGGAGTAATGTAAACATGTTGAGTATTCGAAAGAAGATCTATGCCAAAGTCTACTTCTTTTTGGGGAGGAATATTGGGCAAGTCTTCCGGAATGACATCCGAAAACTCATTAATCACGGGAACTGCCTTAAGGATAGGAGACTCAGACTCAACATCCCGAACCCTAACAATATGATACACCCTTTGGAAATCATTTTTTGAGCTTTGAGATAAGAGATAAACTAACCCTTAAAAGCAGAGTTACTACCCTCCCACTAAAAAATAGGCTCATTTGGAAACTGGAACTTGAATTTTCGAGTACTATAGTCTATAGAGGCATATGAATCATGCAACCAATCCATCCCAAGAATGATATCAAAATCAAACATCTCATGTCCTATAAGATCACATTAAAGGACTTTATGCAAGATTGATATAGGACAACCCAGTAGACTCTTTGGGCAATAGTAGTCTCACCCATAGGGTATAGACTAAGAATGGCTCCTTCAAAATTTCAGGTATCAAACCAAATTTAACAGCCAAGAAGGTGTCATATAAAATAAGTTTTCACCCGCATCAAGCAAAGCATAAGCATCAAAATCAAAGACTTTTAACATACCCAACACCACGTCAGGAGTCTCCTCTACCTCTTTCCTAGTATGCAAGGCATAGAATTTATTGTCGCGAGGAGCACCACCTTGTTGAGCCTTTGGATGACCTTGATCTCCCTAAGCCATTTTTCCTTGACTCTTCTTAGGAGCATCAGGATAATCCGTAACTTTCTGGCTTGTCTTGACACACCCAAAGCAAGCCTTCGCATCCATCAAACATCTACCTAGGTGGTTCTTTCCACACCTTTCACACCTAGGATAAGTTGGCCCACCTCTAACATGTGCCTTGGGAGGAGGCATTCTACATTGGAAACCCTCGGATTTAACCTTGGCCTTGTTGGAAGCGACCATTACCACCACCATTTCAAGAGTTTGTGAACCCACAATCATAACAAGCTCTCTTAGAATCCTTTATCCTCTTCTCTTTCAGCTTCTCCCTTTCAATATATTCAATATATGTCATACGTTTGGAAATATCCATCTCTCGAATAAGCATAGCCATACGGCATTCTTTCACAACTAAGTTGGAAATCCCAAAAATAAATGTGTGTATTCTTGCATAGGGGTCAATTACTAGTGCGTGAGCATACTTGGAGAGCATTGTAAACTTGAGGGCGTACTTCCTCACATTCATTCCACCTTACTTAAGGTTGATACACTATGTCAATTTGGACTTCCTGAGCTTAAGAGGAAAGAAACGATCTAGGAAAGCAAACTTAAACTCTTCCCAACTAACTTTTTCATCCCCCACTCTTTCAGTCTACCATTGAGTGTACCATATTTGGGCTACTCCCTTCAATTGGTAAGCAGCTAACACAACTTTTTCTTTTGAAAATTACCCCATAATGTCAACACCTTAGAGATCTCATCAATGAATTCTTAGGCATCCTCATCAGCTTTTGAGCCACAAAATTTTGAAGGGTTCATCTTGGCAAATTCGCTCACCGTGGCAGCTGGGGTGGGAACATGGGGAGGATGAATGACCTACCTAGCCTAGTTGGTCACAACTTGAGTAAGCATGGCAAAATCAGTCTGGAACTCATCTTAAGTAATTGGCTCCTTCATGGGCTCTTGAGGAGCTTGGTCCCCATCAATAGGGTTCTGTCTTGGTTGAGGGGCTCTTTTGTAAGGGAATCAATGAATTTTGTTAGAATTAGGATAACACAAGACATGTTTTATAACATGACATGAAGAATGAAGAAGTGAGACATTTCCTAAAATTCCTTATAGCCTTCTACTCATAGGTATGGTGTACTTCATACCCATGAATACGACTCTACTTGATATAGCATGTTGGACTCCAAAGACCAACTTAAAACCTTAGTGCTCTAATACCAAGCTAGTCATGACCGAAGCCTTTGGCCTAGGTGTAACATGGTGAGTACGAATCTAAAAGTCCCTAAACAATCCTTATAGCATCCATTTACACATCATCGGTTCGGAAGAACGACTCAAAATTATAAAGCGATACTAAAGGATAGAGGCTTAGGAATCAACTAAAGGATAAGATGTTTAGGACTCATTTCCACACAACCACAATCATAACAAATAAGTGTAAGGGATGAGGTTCTCCAGAATCCAGCTAGGGGGAAAGGGAACATAGGACCTTCCATCATACATACATCAATATGCAATTCTAAGGGGTGGGATCATATGACTCACGTTATAGTAGTAGGGACTTAGGAATTTCATCATCTCATCATCACATCATAACATCATCATTATAGGATAATACATAAGCATCAAACATAATAAGCTCGTACATAGAGTTTCATTGTAACGATCCCCATTTTAGGAGCCTTGAGTTCAGAAAAGTTAGCATGAAAATGACTGAAAACTTGGTTTACGAGATAGTCTATAACCTGTGAGTTGTTATATGGCTCATAGATAGGTTCGTGAGCGAGTCTCCAAACATGAAAAAAATTTGGAGTTTTCAAGAAGGTAATTTATGACTTATTAGATAGCTCGTAGACTAAAATACGACTCGTGTAAGGTATCGTATGAAGATGTTAGATACAAGGTGAGAACTTGGCTAAGTGTGGAAGGACTCTATGAGTCCAACCACAGCCATAGCAAGTATTATAGATCATTTTGTTTATCGTGGGTTCCAATTTAGCAAAAGTCATATTTCAAGATTCTTAGGCAAATCACACAAAAATACTTACAACCTGTAAGCCAATCTACGACGCATAGTCGGGGTCTCATAGATGGCGTTCGACAGTATTAATGAGGGTCAGTTCGATAATTCTCATCAACTTATTTCAAAACCATGTCATTTTGGTGACGGGAAAAGGAACCTGTATTATCCTAAAATCCCTAATTACCTTCATTCCACACTCTTTAATTTCGGTAAGGAAAAATAGCTCTCAAGGATAGGTAAGAACAAGGCTACGGTTTCCCAAGTTTATTCCTCTAGACTTCAATTTTGACTCTCTCCAGTTTCTCAGGTATGTGAGTTGATTTATGCGTATCCTTTCACCCATAAAATTCCCTAATATGCGTTTTACCTTTTCTTTAAGTTCTTAAATTCTAATGCATGCTTATGATTATTTATGGTTCCTATGTTACTATATGATGTTCTTGAAGTTCAATTACTATTTTTGTTAAGTAAATGTACATATAATTTTTAAGTGCAACGTTGATTCCAATATGGGTTTTGAGATGATGAAGGTTGGGTGATTTCAATGTTCCTTTTAAAAGAAGTTCCTTAAGAGTTATGTGATTTATGATTATTCGATGCATCAAATAAGTCTACCTTATTTCTCAATGAAAGTTCTTATGAATTATGACTATCAATAGGACATTTATGAAGAGCTTCAAGGTTAAATTTTACCAAAGATATAAGTATAATGATTATTTCTCTAAAAGATGTTTAAGAAAGGGTTTTAAGTTTGAGCTACTTTATGATTGCTACTTGTGATTCTAAGAGTAAGTTTTTGAAAGATTTCTGTGGGATGACTTAGCACCGAGAGGGCTATAGATTGGGACTCATCTCGTTAGTTGAGACATGATCCCGTGAAGCCAAATCTCAATGTCCCTAACAATGGGCCACCATAGGAGCCTTATAGGCTAGGCTAGTAGATCCATGTAGGCCCCAAAGTTATGAAAGATGCAATTATAAAGTTACTCAGTTTAGATATCTACCTTGGCAAGTAGATTACCCTTTTCCCAATAGAAGGAGTGCATTATCCTTTTCCCAATGAAAGGAGTTCATTGTATTCTATGTAGTAGCTCACATGGTGTTACTGTCAGTTATGGTCTATTCCCACAAGTTTATATGATTCTATGATATGTCTTTAATTTGTGTGTTCAATGTGAATTGTCTCATATTGATCCGAGCCATACTCCTTGTTCATGTTCAAGCTTATTTCATGACTCATGAACCTTGTGTATACTTATACATTATGTTTAACTATGATGGAATTACAATTTCTTCCATGCATTACATATCACATACTTAGTACATTCAAATACACTAACACATATTTGCCTTCATGATTTACCATGTACGATAGGTACTCCTCCACTAGCTCGTGTTTAGTATTCAGCGTCCAAAACTAGTTCTACTGTTTGTGGTGAGCCCTTAGTTTGGGACTCCTCCATTCTTTCCTTCTAACACACATTTAATTTACTTTGAGACAATTTTTTGTAGCCCTTTTGAGGCATTTATTTTTCTGTGTTGTACTATCTGGATTCCATTTCATTTGATGGATATTGTCCGTTACCGATCCCATCAACTTATGATATAGTTGGTATGCACATAGACAAAGTACTAAATATAGTTATTTTTGACAATTTTTAATGTTGCTTTATTGTCCGAAAGCCCATAGACTATTTCCCATGTGTTTTTCACAATATGTTACTATTTATTTCTTATGAATACTTGAGATTCTTAGATGGCTTGGCTAGGTACCTTTAGGTATCTCAATCGCCGTTTGATGACTAGGCTCCTAGGTCGGGTTGTTATAAACTTTGTATCAGAGCATCAGGCTTTAAAATATTCCTCACATGTAGATGCACACCCTATAACATAAAGTCTCGTTCAAGGTTGTGAAGCATGCCACTATCTTGAATGAGAGGCTATGAGACGGTTTAGGAAAGTCTTCCCTTCCATCTTATTCCATGTCGTTCCTTAGAATTGAGTAAGGTTTTTCGCTAACTAATGACAAGTTTTTTTTTCTTTCTAGATTATGCCGCGTTGAAGAGCTCCCCACCGGTGAGGTACTCTGGACCAACAAGTCGCTCCACTTCAACAGGACGAGGGAGTGTCTCATGTGGAGTTTAGAGCCACTTTCATGGTGTTGGCCTAAGCGTTCGCTAACCAAGCCAAGAGGGAGATAGTTGTACCTCCCCAAGTGCCTACCCCAACTGCCAGAGTCCATGATTTCATGCGAATGAACTCGTTGGAATTTCATAGGTCAAAGGTGGATGAGGACCCTATGGAGTTTATAGAAGAGGCCTATCGAGTTGTAGCCGTGATAAGTGTGTTGTCAGAGGACAAAGCTGAGTTAGTGGCTTACCAGCTTAAAGGAGTCAGCAAGATTTGGTATGCGTAGCAGGCTGATGAGAGACATCAAGAGGCAGGTCCCGTTAGTTAGGAGGAATTCAAGTGTGCCTTCCTATATCAGTTCCTCCCTGTTGAGCTTAGGGAGGTGAAGGTCCAAGAATTCATCAACTTGAAGCAAAGGAGTATGAGTGTGAGGGAATATACCCTCAAGTTCACCAAATTTTCCAAGTATACTCCATTCATTGTCGCGGATCTGAGGGCTCGCATGAGCAAATTCATTTTGGGTATCTCCGAGTTAGTCTCCAAAGAATGCAGGGCAATAATGCTGGTATAGGAGATAGATATTTCCCACCTAGTGACTGGAGTCCCAAATACATCTTTACTCAGACTAATATGAACATGAGATAGTGTAGGTGATTAGAGTTGCTTAAGGACTATGACATCTCTATCCTCTATCACCTCGGGAAGGCCAATGTGGTGGCCAATGCTTTGAGACAGAAGACTGCTAGTATGGAGAGTTTGGCATTCTTGAAGGCTAAGGAGAGGCCCTTAACTCTAGAGGTTCAGTCACTTGCTAAGCAGATGGTCCGTTTGGACATTTCTCTTCCCCAGAGTACTTTGGCATTTGTTGAGGCTAGATCTATTTTGCTTGATCAGAAATGTGCTCACCAGTTCGAGGACCCCAAATTATGCATGATGCATGACAAAGTGTTGAGAGGTGAAACCAAGGTGGCTATTATTGATGCAAATGGTGTATTGAGGGTTAATGGTAGAGTTTGTGTGCCTAAAGTTGGGGATTAGGTGAGACTGATATTAGAGGAGGCCTATTATGCTAGATGTTCCAACCATATGGGTGTGGATAAAATGTATCAAGATATTAGGTACTAGATTTGATTTGAGTGTAACTTTTCACCCTCAGACAGATAGTCAGTTAGAGCGCACCATTTAGGTGTTGGAGGACATGCTTAGGGCGTATGTTATTGATTTTGGCACCTGGTGGGACTAGCATTTACCTTTGGCGGAGTTTGCATATAATAATAGTTACCATTCTAGCATTCAGATGGCATCATTTGAGGCCTTGTATGGCCAGAGATGTGGATCACCCATTGGATGGTTTGATTCAGGTTTGACTGAGATGGTGGGTGTTGATTTGCTTGAGGATTCCATGGGTTAGGTCCGACTGATTTAGAATAGACTTTTGACAGCCTAGAGTTGCTAGAAGAGTTATGCTGATAAGAGGGTTAGGCCAATTAGCTCTAGAATGTCGAAACTAAACTACAAAAAATTATTGAACTGAATTTGGAGTTAAAATGAGGTTTTAAGGCCCAAAGTTGTAATTTTAGTCAATAATCAAAGTTTTGAGGCTAGGATCAGAATTATGATAGTTCCATTAGTTCTGGATGGTGAAACTAAACCTAAAAATGGTCTCATTATAATTTTTGGAGTCCCCAAGGGCAATTTTGGTATTTCGATGTCTTATACTAGTTTTATTAACTTGAATTGGTTAAATGTGGTGAGAAGGCCTCAAAACTAATTTCTGATGATTCCATCGAGTCCGGATCATTGTTTCTTGTATGGATACATATAAGTTTGTGAAATGTTGAGTCAGGATGATTTCGGGGGTTCAGTCCAAGTAGGGAAATTGGAGTTAGGTTGGTGATTTTGCTGATATATGGTACAGGGTTACCCTATTCGCGAAGGAGCCTCCACGTTGGCACAGGTATTGGAAGTTCTCATTCCTTAATTGTGGGATGGGATGCGCGTTGGTAGAGCACTTTACGTACCTGAATAGCTTTAATTCGAAAAACACCATTTTTAATCTATTTTCGAACTCTATTCTTTTTGGGGTGATTTTGAAGAAGGGTTTTCAAAGATTTGTGTTAGGTAAGTGTTTCTAATCCTAAACTAAGAATTTTCTATGAGTTCTATCTTGATTTTAGCTTTGATTTCATGAATTTAATCACTCAAACTTGAGGGGTTTTGGACTAAGATTTCCAAACTAATCATTGATTTCTCATTCAATTTAAGCTAGATTTTAATGGTATTTTCGCCCATGAACACTATATTTTGAGTAGAATATGATTCCAAAATCAATTTCCAGATTCGGGGCTTTTGAAATTTTGCCCTCACTTTGACTATTTTGCCCCTAACCCTAAACTATGCCAATATGGGTATCAAAATGATTCTCTTGATGATTAGTAACAATTATTGATAGTGGTTGATCCAATTGGAGTGTTAATGTGATGATTTGAGTTGATTGAAAGCTTGATCAAGTGCAGTTTCGACATAGAGGTAGGTTCGGCTAACCTTTTTGGGGTTGGATTTGATTTATTGATCTTGTCATGTGATAATTGTGAGATTTAGATGGATGATTATACAATTGAGATGTTGTGTTGAAATGATGATAGAAAGTGATTCAGGTTGAGTCAAATTATGATATAATCTGATCCTATTGATGAACTAATTAAATGATGTTAAATTAATGAGGACTTGAGATAGAATATGACTGAATGAGTCCGCTGAGACTAATTAGGACGAGTAAGGTCAGATATTATTGATATATTTGTATTGTTAGGTCGAAATAGGATCAGTATCATTGTTATAATTGTATGTTTGGGATGAGTTAGGTCCAGTATCATGGTCATACTTGCATAATTGGATGGGCTAGGTCCATAATATTGATATTCTTGCATACTTGGGACGAGTTAGGTCTGATATGGTTGACATTCTCGATTATTGATATAATTATGATGATCTAAAATATGATGATGATTTGGGCATTAGTTGTGACACTTGATATTATTCCCTGTGTGCATATGTCTTGCATGAGATTCATGCCTTAGTATCTTGTTGTAATGGTAATTATATGTCTACATGCATCTTTGAGTTGCACTGTTGATTATATCTATTGTGTGTGGCTTGTGACACCCGTTAACTCGAGTTGGAGGGAAGGGCATTATGATTAACATTGAAACCACCCCCCGTTGACCCAGGCAAGAGGAAAGGGTGAGACTTATACTTCTCATATCTTGACCACGAGGTGGTGGCAAGGAGTTTACATCATATTATTACTTGACCACAGGAAGGTGGCAAGATTGCGACATATTGATATTACTTGACCATGAGAAGGTAGCAAGGTTGTAACACCCTTGTGATGTGCTATCAAAATACATCACTTTTTTATGCTTAAAACTTGGAATTTTGTATTTTCTCATTGTGATGTTAGTAGGTTTAATGTGTTTTTATGTTTGTTTTGCTGGATTTCAAGGTTGTCACAAATTTTGGGTAAAGTGTGTAGAAGTTGTTGAAAGTGATTGAGACTATTTACGAGCCGTAGAGTATTCTATGTGCAATTCTAGTGAAGGTTGTATTTTGAAGTTGAGTCTACGAACATACAGAGGAGCCATAGACTTGGTATCGTACCCTGAGGATCAGAAGGTGGGGACTTGCTGAAATTCCATCAGAAAAAACCCCCTACGGGCTGTAGAATCTTATACGGTCCGTAGAGGGGTATTGCAGAAGATAGTTCTAGAACTGAAGCAATTGTTCACGAAATCCTGATCACGAGTCGTAAACTGTTATACGACTCGTAGAACCTGCAAATCCAGTGGTCCTATTTCATTTTGGTTTTGTATTTTAAACACTATAAATTAGTTTTTAGGTTATTTTTCATAGAGAACGAAGGGAGAATAGTAGAGAAACATTAGAGAGTTTGAGAAACACTTGTAAAATTTTATTTTATCTTCTAATTTCAATCTTGTGATTCTCATTGAAGAGTTGGATTTCTTGTACTTAATTCTCTTGTGTAAGTGCTCAATTATGTTATTCAAATTTATAAGTCTTGTATTTATATTGATCATGAGTAGCTAAATCTACAACTAGGGTTGTCGGAACCATGGAGAACCTACAAGGTAAAATTGGATAATTCATAATTCTTTAAAAGTGTGCATGCATGTATTAATTAATTCTCTTCGTATTGAATGTTTTCTAATGTTGGGCAACATTAAAACCCACCTAGTGTTATTGACCGGATCAAGGTAGTAATGAATAGGAAAAGAGATTAATTTATAGGATTCAATCGATTTTTCCCATCTAATCAACTGAATTGGGGAAAGGGGAGGTTGTACTGGGACAATAGGTAAGGGTTAGTAATGTCACATTGCGGGGATGTACCAAATCACATAGTGAAATTCGCCTCTCGCCTGGGACAAACGGTTTGGTGAACTTAACTTACCATTCTGCATGCTACGCACTGGAAAAGAATTCAATTATTTAGTAATACTGAGTTAGGGAATCATCAGTTCTTCGAATTGTTTAACACTTGTCTTAGCTCAAGATTACTTTTAAGAGTTCTTATAACCCCTCCCCCTTTTGGGAGATAAGTTGGTTAATCAACCTGAATTGTAGTTGGATTCTTCCAAGTCTACCATATTCCCTGTTTGATTCGACCCTAACCTTGGTTAGGTTATATATCTTAACAACGACCGCTTTAGCCTAAAAGAGGAGGTGTAGCGTGGGCGACATCAAGATTTTGGCGCCGTTGCTGGGGAATATGGCTAGACTTGTCTAATTCAAGTAATTTGGGAACTAATCCTTATTTACCTCATTTTACGTTTTTTGTTATTTTTGTTTTCTTTCAGGGTATAGGTGTAGTATTTTCTCAACACACGAAGTCGAGGCATACCCTTGACTTTGTTTTTACTAAAGATCCAGAGAAGTCTAAGAAGAATGACCCAATATAATGCACACAACGTGGAAATATAGCTCTAAAATGGAATGAGGATGAGAATGCAAATAATGACAACCCACCACCTCTTGAGGACATTACTTCACAGCCACAAGACTTTAATGCGGAAGCTTATCAATGGAACTAATATCGGCTTAACCCTATGGCTATGAAGGTTACTGGAGCTATTGTGTTACCACCACTTCGCTGACACAAAGATCGTGGTCTCAAGTGTGTTGCTTCAGATGTTGCAGAACCATGGGTTGTTCGCGGGCCTACCATTAGAGGATAAGCATAGTCATCTACACAATGTTGCATTTGTCTGTAAGAGTGTGGTGAGAACACAGAATCTATCTATGGATGTAGTGAGACATTATGATTTCCCATTATTTTTGACAGGCAATGCAATGCTATAGCTATCCAAGCTCTCGCAGAGTTCGATCATCAGTTGGGCTGAGCTGCAGAAGGCCTTTTTAGAGATGTACTTCTCGAGATTTAAGAAGCTCAAGTTTAATACCAAATCAACAAATTTGAGAAAATTCCTGGTGACTCAATCAATACTACATAGAGCGACTCACAAAGTGCTTGAGGAGTGTCCCAAACCATAATATTGTTGATTATGCCTCGGTGGAGATCTTCTCCCATGCCCTGGACGAGAATAGACAAGCCTGTACTGATACCATTATGGGGGCATGTTCTTAGATCAACTATTTGTAGGGGTCACAGAAAGGATGGAAAGGGTGGTCAAGACAAATCGTGCATGGGGCAAAGAGACTGATCATCTACCAAAAGTTCATGCGCTGTTAATATTGGTTCGGAGCAAGCTAAAATAAATGAAAAGATTATGCAAGATCTTGCCGAATCCATAAATATATGGAGGTGATGATGAAGTAGAATCAGGAACGAGTTAATGTAGTTGTTCATCAGCCTCCGCGAGCACCCATGTATGATGATCCCTATTATAAGGAGGAAATTTGTTTCATTGTTGATCAAACGGGGGGTTTTGGGACCAATGCCCAAGGGTCCAATCAGGACTATTGGCGCCAAGGTCAAGGAAACCAAGGTTGGAACTATAATTAAGATGGAGCTTTTCGAGACAACCATGGAAGTTACTATAACAAGAATCAGGGACAAGACAAAGGTGAAGATTAGGGCTGCAGAGATGGCTACAGAAATTGTCCTTATGTGCTACCACACAACCACGATACGGTGCTAGTAGTTCCAGAGTTGAGGAGATATTTGACCGCCTGTTGAAGAAAGTTGAAACACAGGATGAGACTTTGAGGGGGATGAAATCTGACATCTCCAGCATAAATAAGAAAATTGGGACTCATTCTGTTGCTATCAAACAGCTTAAGCAAGAGTTTGGTCAGGTGTTAACTCAACTCAACCAACGTTAGAGAGGTACACTACCTAGCAATACAGTTCAAAACCAAAAAAAGAAAGTGCAGTTCATGGTGGTTACTACTCGTGGTGGCAAGAGTACCATTGACCCTCCCATGCTAGTAGATGAGGATGATGTTCAATAGGAGACAGTTGAGGTTAAGGATATGGAGACCAGAGATGATCATGGCAAGGATGGGGTGAGTAATGCTACAGAGACGCCACAGAAGCTGAAGCCCATTCCTCGGCCTCCTCCCCCCTTCCCTCAAAGAATTGGAAAGAAGGAGGAGGGCAAGTTCAAGCACTTTCTCACCATGCCAAAATAACTCTCCATCAACATCCCCCTCATTGAGGCATTAGATAAGATGCCAGGGTATGCGAAGTTTATGAAGGACCTAGTTATGAAGAAGTGCATTGTGAGTCAGGAGCTCTCCCAAGAGCTTCAACATTGCAATGCAATTATTACGAGATCCTTGTTGCAAAAGCGAGAAGATCCCAACGCTTTGACCATACTCTGCACTATTGTAGATATTTAGTTCTTAAGGGCATTGTGTGATCCTGGTACCAGTATAAATCTAATGCCCCTTGTAGTCTTCAAGAAGCTAGGACTAGGAGCCCCTACTCTAATGAGCATGTGGTTGTTGATGGTTGATCGCATAGGGAAGAAGCCTGTGGGGATACTCTATGATGTGTTTGTCAAAGTTGAGAAATTCATATTCCTCGCGGACTTTTTGATCCTAGATTGTGAAGTCGACTTCAATGTCCCAATCATCTTAGGAAGGCCATTCCAAGCCACTGGTCAGTGACTAGTGGATATGGAAGCTGATCAACTCAGGTTTAGATTGAACGATGAAGAAGTTGTCTTCAATATCTGTCATTCAATAAAGAGACCAGATGATCTAAGATGGAGGTTTGGACACTTGGTGAAGTCTGAGTAACCAAGTTGTCTAAGTTGTGCTGTGACAATAAATAAGGCGCTACTTGGAAGGCAACCCAAGGTTTTTGATGTAATAGTTGTAGTTGTGCTTTCTTTTTAGCTTTGGGACTTATAGGTAGTTTACTTTCTCGCATTTTGGTTTTAATATTGGACTTGGGTTGGTTGCATATAGGGTAACAATGTGTTCTGTGAAGAATGTGTAGGTACACCATATATCAATCTATGAACCTTACACCATCTCATATACATTTTTAGTAAGAAAAGCATTATGCACTACAGTCCACGAGCCAACTTTATGGCCTGTAGATAAAACAATAGGTCGTGAATGGGGCTCATGGACACTAGGTAAGTTTTCTGATTTTATGATAAAAAGACCAACTATACGAGTCATATCTTAATCTATGACTCGTAAACTGGTCCCTAAAACCCAATCCTCAAAACTAGTGTTTGGACAATCTACAAAACCATGATTTCCAAGTCGTAAAACACGTTATGGCCCGTAATTAGGGTTTTATAGAGTCGGGGACCATTAGTTTTGATTGACCCGACCAACATATAAATAATATGGCCAAAATATTTTGACCCCATTTCTCCCAAAATTTATGAGTCAAAACCTGACAAACCCCCCCCCCCCCAATCCTTCGATCATCGATGAGAATCACCCACACCATTTTTGGACACTTTTTCGGCGGCCCTAGGGCTTCACAACCTCACTTTCTCCTTCAATTCTCACAATTTGATCACTAAATCAGTAAGTTCTTGGTCTTTAAGAAACCCTTTTATTTACCAAATTTTGTGTGATTAGGTTGAACCTAAATTGATGGGTATGGTGATTCGAGACATGAACCCATATTTGCTGCTGTCGTATTTGAAAGTTGAAATGAATGGTTGCCAATGTGTGAACATGTGTTTAGGATGGATATTTGTATGTTTACCTTGCCCTTATGTTTTGAATGTTGTGTTTGAAAACAATGTGATCATATACCATTTGAATCAAATTGATTATGTGCATTGAAAATTCAGTGTGTGATGGCATATGTTTGTGATTTTGATGTTAATTCATTCAAATAGGGTCAGTAGGTTTGGGAAAACATGATAAATGATTTTTAATGGGGGTACACACGGGAATTTGTATGCCAGGTGTTGGGTGTTTTGATATGAGTCATATGGGGTGTGTGTGTTTTGCTTCGATGCTAATAAAGTGTGTTGAAAAAGTCGTATGACGTCTGTATTGATGGACTTAGAAGCTCAGGTCTCTGGGTTTTCTACTCTATGAGGGTCTTTTATGGCCTGTGGAACTTTCCACGAGCCATAATTGCCCATCGTATTAAATTACGAAAACCTCCTAAAGTTTCTAAGAACTCACTAAACGAGACCTTCTATAAGTCGTATATCATTTTAAGGCTTGTAGACAGGTCTCATGGATCCCTCTTGCCAAAACGTTCTGACACTAGAATCATCTAACGACTCAATCTACAACTTGTAAATCCTTCTACTAGTCATACCTGGCCTCGTAGATGCATTCCAATAAACAAATATTGTGGACACTGTTTCTACGAGAGCATTCTATAGCCCGTAGTGTTCACTATGGCCCGTAGAGGTGATTTTGTAGACCCCTCTATAATCAAGTCTGACGTATTTTTACATTTCATTTCTTGACCTATGGGGCTAATCAAATTGTGTATATGTGTATGTGTCATGTACCATGGCCCCAAAGTAGAGAGGTGAGGACATTTGAGCCATGCAGAAGAGGCTCAAAGATGAGACCTCGGGGGAAGAGGAGACCCTCATGGTTAATGGATCACTCGAGGAGCTTAGCATCCGACCTGACCCAGATACTGATAGACCACAGACAGGGGCTGCCACAAGACTCTGGTAGACCCAGAGCCAAGCGATTGTTGTTTATACTTCCTAGTCTGATGAGGGAGGCAACAACAGTAGCACCTTCATTCAGATGACTCCGTCCAGAGAGGAGTCAGATTCAGAGTCAGGATTCAGTTACAAGTCAATGATAGAGTCCTCTACCGCACTACTGTAGACAACACCATCGCCTCTAGTTTCTCTCACCAATCAGTGGTGTGTTATGGGCATGTAGGACATCTATACAAAGGGTGAACCGAGTAATGAGCAGGGAAAAACATCCCGTTCCGTTTATAAGAAGCCCCGGATCATCTCCTCCGGATTAGATAGTGTCCTCGGTCTCTAGGATACCATTGGCTGACCAAAGCACCAGGGAGGTATTCCCTGACCATGGTACAAGAGTTCTATGCATCATATGCTGCCACAGTTCTCAACACTCTTCCCAAGGGGATGAAGCCCCTCGCTCAGCACAAACTAATGCACACTAGAGTGAGGGGCCAGCAGGTGGACATCTTGGAGACCACTACTTGTCGCATGTTGTTCGGGCTTGAGTTCCCAGCCCCCAGATCCACAACAGAGTATGACCGCAAAGTGGGGAAGCCCAGAGATATAGGTCTGATGAGAGACCAAAGCCGCAGAGCTAGCTTGATGAGATGGGTGGAAGGTTTGATTGCTGAGCAGGGCTCAAACCCTGCATGGGTTGCTACGCCATCTGAGGCCATTATGAAGGCCTCACTTAGCTTCCCTGCCAAATGTTTATGGGCTATTGTGAGGTCACGGATCCGGCCGACACTTGCAGATAACATATTGACACCGAAGCATGCAGTTCTAGTTGCCAAAATATGTGCTGGCTATAAGATAGATTGGGCTAGCCTCATCACAGAGCACATCTACGAGGCAACCTTGAAGAGGTCTACCTCCATCCCCTTTCGATGCTTGATCTATAGGCTCTTTCTACGGTCGAGGGTTGAGAATCTACATCAGTTGGACTCATTGATTGAGGTCCAGTGCACTTTAAATTCCAGCTTGATTAAGGCTAAGGAGAACCCGATGGCACTTTGACGAGTACTGCACCAACCAGCTCCTATGCCTGAGGTGTTTGTACTAGATCCACCTCCTGAGGTTATACCCACCACAACCACTACTGCTATTACAAAGGAGAGGCCCCCACAGACTAAGTCAGATATGGAGAGGGGGCTTACTACTACTACTCCTACAACAGATGCCACTCCTACACAGACAATACCCGTTGGCATGATTTACGTGTCCACAACATCCATTCAGGCCATTGGCGTAGTGACAAGCCAACACCGAGTCTCAGTTGACTCAGTTACTTCAACAGATCAGGCCCTGGGTCAGCAAGGATATTACAGACTTCAAGGGATGTATACATGCATACACAATCGCTACTCTTCAAGATCGACTTTCAACCGTAGATACCTGCATTGATACTTTCGAGTTGAGGGTCCAGCAGAGCCTTAGTACACCACAACTAGCAGATATGATAGCCCTACAGACGGAGATCCAGTAGCTCCAGGCTGACATGGCAGCAACCTTGGCCACACCGGTGATATTCCCACAGACTGCGCCCCTAGTACCGGTGGTGGAGTTATTTTCTCTTGAGGAGCTTTCACAACCTTCCCACAGGAAGAGGCCCCACATCGGTGATGATCCAGATAGAGTGCGGTTGCATGGGGGTCTGACAGAGCAGGAGGATCTATAACTTGTCTTGAGGTAGTCAAGGAAGGAGGAGGAGATACGATAGGCATATGAGGTTGAACGGGTGAGGGTTGATGGCCCCTATGGTCATTGTTCTACCATTGAGGAGGCCACCACATAGGTTAAGGGTAGCCAGACTTAGCTACACACTGACACTTAGGCACCCAGGTATGTCCTTTTTGACCCCAGTACTTTATTTTGCCTTTTTGTGTGCATTGAGGATAATGCACCGCTTTTTCCATGGGGTGTGGGTAGTTATAGGCCTTAGTGAAGTCTGAGTAGCCTTGGCCTATAACTACCCTAAATGTTAAATCATATGAGTTTTCTTGTTTGTGTTCTTTTTTCCCATGGATATTTGATTTTGTTGAACCAGTATGTTTAGGATGTTTAGGTAGTATTGGTAGCATATAGTACTGATATCTGTGACATATATATGTTTTTGCGCTTTTTGTGAAAAATGATACCCACCAAATTTTTGATCAGTTAGTCTAGATATCAACCATGCATGTTTAATTGCGTCGACAGTGCGTGTTCTGATAAGTGAGGATAAAATAGAGATAAAAAACATGATTTGAGAGTTTGTGTTGATAGTGTAATCAGTGCCATGTGAGTATGAGCTTAATTTGCTAAATTCATGTATTGTGTATCAATTTAGAACTTTCCCTATTACTCTAATTCAAACTTTAGGTTAGTTGGTTAGGAAAGGATCTTAGGCCGTTGTTCATAACAGTCCACTTAGCCTAAATAATCAACCAAAAGTGTGAAAAACCCTTGATCCTAATGTATGAGCCTTATATGTACCATTTCTTTGTAGAAACCTAAGTGACCTAGCCTTATTAGATGTAAAATCCTGAAATTGGCCTTGGTCTTTCCTTGAACATTGTTGTAAGGACCGGAATATCTTTCGAGTGGCGTTTCTTGAATCTCTTGGAATTGTCCCAAGTGAATTGCCAGGCATCACTCCACGGAGGGCCTACACGGGTCGTGTGAAGCCACACGGACCGTGTGGCCTCCCGTGAAGGGACACTTGGTCCAGTTCATAGTTGGGACGATTTGAGAGGGGAGGCAATTTTGGCCAAGTGAGGCCACATGACCACTCACATGGTCCGTGTGATGTGTCATGAACCATGTGGCTCTCTGTATGACTCACTATGTAAAAATTATTCTAAGTATGAAAGTATCGTCTCGTAACTTCTATTCTAAGTATTGTTACACGGTTGGTGACACGCCCCGTGTGGAGTCACACAGACTGTGTAGCCATCTGTGTGATAACACTTAGCTCCGTGAAATTCTAAGTAGGAGATCAGGACCACTGTTCACGGTCCGTTTGATGTTTCACAGACCGTGTGGACCTGATAGTTCCAATTTTGGTCCATTTCATTAATAGTGTTTATGTAATTTTGGTTTACTTTAATCATGAATTATGACCTTCTACCTATCCTAAACCCCTAATTTAGCTGATATCCCTTCCCCCTTAATTCATTCTCCTAAAAACATTCCACCCTTCACAAGATCACCTTTTTATTCATCTCTATACTCCTCTCTTAAGGATTAAAGCTAGGGTTCAATTGGAGTTCAATTCAAGCCTAAATCAGCCCTCAAACTTAGCTTCTCAATCAAGGTATGTGGGATTGATTCTTGGTCCCTTTCAACAAAGAAGACCAAAATTCCTTTCAATTGATTTTATGATTTTAGTCATTTTAAATATGAGATTTCATTATTTAATTTTGTTAAATCTAATTAGTGTATGGTCTGTATTTTACCTATGATTTTAATTCACTTTTATCACCATTATGATGATTTACATTGAGTTATGAAGTTATGAACATGCATGTCCACTTTAAAGTTTATTTATGCATGGGTGATCTATATTACTATTTATATGTGAATTTAAATACAGATTTACTCAATTCTAATTTTGACATTGGTTTTAACTTGAATCTAGGTTTCCCATGCCATCCTTACATCATGCATTGCATTGCATTCATGAACATTGATACATAGAAATTATGAAGTGGGTTAAGCCCAATTATGTTTTTTGTAACGATTATGATACGATTCTGATAAGATATTAGTTATGACAAAAAGGTGATCACCATTATGTCTATGATTCTGGCTCATTGAGCATCCTGGGTTCTTGCACCATCTTGTATATGTGAATGAGTTATTCCCTACACGAGCACTACGATTATGATCTATGATTTGGCATTTGAGCTTAAATGTATATTGAACAGTTTGAAATAAGTATTGTAACTCCTAAAAGCATGTATATGTATAAGTATTCAAGTGGGATGTTACCGACTTAGCACCGATGGATTGGGGGTGTTAGGGGTATCCCCAAAGCCCCTACCCTTTACTTGAACTATGTGCCAACATAGGAACGTTAACCATTATCGAAATGACTGGGTCATAAGGAATGGTTATTCATTTATGATTCTGATATATTATGTAATATTCTAAAAATACTTCCGAAATGATGAGTCCGTAAAGAAGGTGACCATCCACCAAAATGGTGAATTTCGTACGGTGTGATGTAGATTACCGTTTGCAAGTAATCTTCTCTGTATCAGTGAGAGGTCCAAATCAAACTAATTCATGTAATAGCTTGCATGGATTTGAGTTGTCAATTATAGTCCATCCCCAAGACATATACATGAGCATTGTTGCATTTCATGCATCATAAATTTCATGGCACCTTGTGTATATATATATTTCCATTGAATATACGATTCTTTCTATATTATGTGCCCTTGTCACCTAACATTGAAATGTAGGTTTAGTAAGTCATATGGATTGCGTGCCCACAGACTTAGTACATTCAAACATGCTAACGCATACTGTATGCCTACATGATTTTACCATATAGGGGTTGAGCACTTTGATTTTCAACAGGTTGACAAATAGCCCAAATCCCAGTGTATACCATGGTGAGTCCCGTCTTCCAAGGATGAACCAACTACCTTTCTTGTATGTCAAATTCAGAACATTTTCTCTTATTTGAGGGTGAGCCAGGAACTTGTCGTGGCCCCCGTTCCTTGACTAGAGGCATTTGTTGGATATTATGAACTCCTTCTGTTATGATTGATATCTTATTTCTGTATTGTTGAAATGATTTATGAGAAAATTCATATTGGCTATATGTATGTTTGGTGTGGAAATGCGGGAAGTCCCTAGCCCATTTTGCCCTATAGCGTTAGTCCTATTTCCCCGTCCCTTAGAAATATGTGTTACTATTAGAATGTTGTTCTTGAACTGATGATGTTGTTATAGATACTTGAGCCTTGTTTGGGGACTCTCGGATTCCAATTCGTCATGTCATATCTAGGTCGTAACCCTGGGTTGTGACAAAAGGTGATATCAGAGCCCTGGGTTTATAAATGATCCTCGGAGTCCAACATACCATGTTGAGTAGAGTCCTATTCATGGGTGTGAAGTGCACCATGCCTATGAGTGGGAGGCTACAAAGACGTTTTAAGAATTGCCTCACTTCTTCATGTCTTATGTCGTGCTATGACTAGTATATTCGGTTCCCTTATCTTGACGATGTCATTGATCCATTTCTGAAGATTCCTCGAGAAAGACCCCTCCAACCAAGGCCAGCTCTGGCTAATGAAGATTAGGCTCCCCATGAGCATATGGATGAACCCATCTCAAATTGTGAATTTCGTATAGCCTTCGCCATGCTTTCTTAGGTGGTGACTTCTTAGGCAAGGCAGGCTAACCTGCCACAGGATCCTACACCTGCTTCTAGGGTGAGGGATTTCACTCGGATGAATCCTCTAGAGTTCCGTAGGTCAAATTAAGGATGGTGATTAGGATCAGGAGTTCATTGAGCTTACCAAGATACTGAACATCATGGGTGTCACTTTTGAAGAGAAGGCTGAATTGGCTGCTTATCAGCTGAAAAATGTGGCTCAGGTGTGGTATACTCAATGCTCTTTCGAAAGAGTTTGCGGTGGTGATGTCAATTAAGAAGAGTTCAGGTTTGCTTTCCTTGATCGCTTTCTCCCACTTGAGCTCAGGGAGGCCAAAATGACTGAGTTTATCAATCTCAAAGAAAAAGGTATGGGTGTGAGGGATTATGCCCTAAAGTTCACGAAATTTTCCAAGTATGCTTCGTCACTTGTGGCTTACCCCCGCGCAAGGATGCACAAGTTTGTTTCGGTATCTCTGAGTTACTTGTGAATGAATGTCATACAAGTATGCTTATACGGGATATGGACATTGCTAGACTCATGGTGTATGTTGAACAGATCAAAGGGGAGAAACTCAAGGAAAGGAAGTTCCACAATCCCAAGAGGACCTACTTTGATGATTCTCAGATTCTCGAAGTGGTGGTTCCAGTCACTTCCAACAGGGACAAGGTTTTGGTACTCGGGTCACTAATGATCGAATTCCTCCTCCTAGAGCATCGGTTGGTAGCGGTCAGGGGTATCATGTGTGCGACAGGTATGGAAAGCCCCACACGGGAGTCTGCTGGAGAGATTTGGATGTTTGCTTCAGATGTGGTGATAAAAATCATAAGGTTGCTAATTATCCTAGAAATGTCCATAGAGGCCAAGGTCAAGTGGCTCAAGGCAGGCAAGGCCAACAAAGATCTCCCCAAGGAGTTTCCCCAAGGAACAACCGGTTCTACGCACTCCATGCCCGCCAGGATGTTGAGGAAGTTGCGGATGTTGTGACCTGTATGTTGAAAGTCTTTGATTTTGATGCTTATGTTTTGCTTGATTTGGGTGCAAATTTGTCTTTTGTGATTCCTCTGTTGGCTGTTAAATTTGGTTTGGGTCCCAAGGTTTTGAGGGACCCTTTCTCAGTTTATACTCCCATAGGTGAATCTTTTTTGCACATAAAATCTATTATGGTTGCCCTGTTTTTGTGTTGCACAAAATTTTTTCGTGTGATCTTGTAGAACTTGAGATGTTCAACTTTGATGTGATTCTTGGAATGGATTGGTTGCATGCATCATATGCCTCTATAGATTGTAGAACCCAGAAGGTCAAGTTCCAACATCCCGGTGAGCCCATTCTCGAATGGAAGGGTGGTGACTCCTCTATTAAAGGTTGGTTTATTTCCTACCTTAAGGCACGGAGAATGATTTCTAAGGGGTGCATGTATCATATTGTGAGGTCAAAGATATGGAGTCTGAAGTACCTACTCTTGAGTCGGTCCCTGTGGTGAACCAGTTTCTGGATGTGTTACCCGAAGACTTACCAGGCCTCCCTCCTGAAAAAGAGGTAGACTTCGGTATAGATCTTCTTCCGGATACTTAATCTATCTCTATTCCTCCTTATGATATGGCGCCAGCTGAGTTGAAAGAATTGAAAGAGCAGTTAAAGGATTTGTTGGAGAAGAATTTCCTTAAGCCCAATATATCACCGTGGGGTGCTCCAGTGTTGTTTGTACGAAAGAAGGACGGCTCTCTCTGGATGTGTATTGATTATAGGCAACTGAATAAGGTGATTGTTAAGACTAAGTACCTGTTGCCTAAGATTGATAACTTATTCGATCAATTTCAAGGATCTACATATTTCTCCAATATTGATCTTCATTCCGAGAACCATCAGTTGAAGGTTAAGAAGTGTGACATCCCCTAGCCTTTCGGACAAGGTATGGGCACTTTGAGTTTGTGGTGATGTCGTTCGGCCTAACGAATGCTCTAACCATGTTTATGTATCTAATGAATCGGGTGTTTAAGCCATTTCTTGACAATTTTGTGGTGGTCTTCATTGATGATAGTTTCATTTACTCTCGAAGTAAGCAGGAGCACGGGGATCACTTGAGGATGGTCCTCCAAACTTTGAGAGAGAAGAAGTTGTATGCCAAGTTTAGCAAATGTGAATTTTTTTTAGGAGACGTAGCTTTCCTTGGTCATGTGGTGTCTGACGATGGTATAAAAGTGGATCTGAAGAAGACTAAGGATGTAAAGAATTGGCTCAAACCGTTAACTCCTTTGGATATTCACAGTTTCCTTGGGTTGGCCAGGTATTACAGAGGGTTTGTTGAAGGGTTTTCATCTATTGCATCTCCATTGACTAAGTTGACCTAGAGGAAGGCCAAGGTTGTGTGGTCGGACGGGAGCAGAGTTTTCAGACTTTGAAGGATTGGCTTACACCGACTCCCATCTTGACTTTACCAAGTGGTTTGGAGAAATTCGTGGTGTGTTGTGATGCCTCACCGATTGGATTGGGTTGTATTTTATGCAACAAGATAAGGTAATAGCGTATTCGTCAAGGCAGTTGAAGGTGCGTGACGTAATTACCCAACGCATGACCTTGAACTGGCAGCGATGGTTTTCGCTTTAAAGATTTGGAGACATTACTTGTATGGGGTTCATGTTGATGTGTTCAGCGATCACAAGAGTTTGCAATATGTATTCACTCAGAGAGATCTCAATTTAAGGCAAAGGAGGTGGTTGGAGCTCCTAAAGGATTATGACATGAGCGTTCTGTAACATCCCGGCAAGGCCAATGTTGTGGCCGATGCTCTCAGCAGGTTATTTATGAGAAGTGCGGCACATGTCGGGGAAGAAAGAAGGGAGTTGGCAAGTGATGTTCACCAGTTAGCTAGGTTGGGTGTCAGGTTGGCTGATTCGAGCGAGGGTGGTATTCATGTTCAAAGCGGGGCATAATCTTCCGTGGTAAATGATGTAAAGGATAAGCAAGATTTAGACCCATCATTACTTGAATTGAAGAGGTTGGTTGCTGAAATAGTGATCGAGGTGTTCTCCCAAGGGGGAGATGGTGTACTCTGGTACCAAGACCAACTTTGTGTTCTGGATGTGGATAATATTAGAATGGTGATTATGAGTGAGGCTCACAACTCTCATTATTCTATTCACCCGGGGTCTACCAAAAATTTATCGGAATTTGAAAGAAGTGTATTGGTGGAATGGTATGAAGAAAGACATTGCTAAGTTTGTATCTGAATGCCCGAGTTGTCAACAGGTGAAGGTAGAGCACCAAAGGGCTTGTGGTCTGGCCCAAGACATTGAGATTCTTACATGGAAATGGGAAGATGTGAACATGGATTTTGTAGTTGGATTGCCTCGCACTCGAAGGCAATTTGATTCTATTTGGGTCATCGTGGATCGGATGACGAAGTCAGCTCATTTCCTACCGGTCAAGACTACTTTTGGTAATGAGGATTATGCAAGGTTGTGTATCCAAGAGTTGGTGAGGTTGCATGGTGTGCTTAAGTCCATTATCGGATCGTGGTACCCAATTCACTTTCCACTCTTGGAGGTCATTTCAGAAGGGACTTGGGACTACGATTAAATTGAGCACTGCTTTTCATCCTCAAACCGATGGCCAAGCAGAGAGGACTATTCAAACCTTGGAGGACATGTTGAGGGCTTTTGTATTGGAGTTTAAGGGGAATTGGGATGACTATCTTCCACTCATTGAGTTTACTTATAATAATAGCTTCCATGCTAGCATTGGTATGGCACTGTTTAAAGCTTTATATGGGAGAAGGTATAGATCACCGGTGGGGTGGTTTGAGTTAGGAGAGATGGCGATAGTTGGTCCGAATTTGGTGATGCAGGCCATGGATAAGGTGAAAGTGATTAGAGAAAGGTTGGAAACAGCACAAAGTCATCAAAAGTCTTATTCGGATGTTAGGAGAAGGGATCTCGAGTTTTATGTCGGTGATCGGGTATATGTGAAGGTTTCGCCTATGAAGGGTGTGATGTATTTTTGTTAGAAGGGAAAGCTAAGCCCCCGGTATGTTGGCCCTTATGAGATTTTTGAGCAAGTTGGAGGTATGGCTTATAAGTTGGAGTTGCCTCCAGACTTGAGTTACATTCATCCGGTCTTTCATGTGTCTATGTTGAGGAAGCTAGTTGGTGATCCTAGCACCATTATTCCCTTGGAAGGGATTGAGGTTGTTGAAAATTTGTCCTATGAGGATGTGCTGGTGGAAATCTTGGATAGGTAAGTAAAGCGGCTTCGTAACAATGATGTGGCTTCAGTGAAGGTGCTTTGGAGGAATCAACATGTGCAGAGTGCTACTTGGGAGGCAGAGCTGGACATGGTGAAGCGGTACCCTTATATTTTTCAATTTACTCAAGCCCAAGTTAATAGGATTCTTCCTTATCTAATGGTTCCATTCCTTTCCCTCTTGAGTCTACATGCGCACGAAAAAGGATTTTTATAATGTGTGAGTGACTTGAATATGATTTTGATATGAGCTAAATATTCTGAATAATACTTTTGATACAATTTTGGATAATGAACTATGCATTGTATCTTATGTTGGGTGTTTCATGCTCCAAGTCAAGCCTTGTTCTTGCATATTCTGGGATGAATGTTCCCAAGGGGGAGATGATGTAAGGACCCAGATATTTTTCGAGTGGTGTTTCCCAAATCTCTTTGAATTGTCCCAAGTGAACTACTAGGTATCACTCCATGGAGTGCCTACATGGGTCATGTGAAGCCACATGGACCGTGTGGCCTCCCGTGAAGGGACACTTGGTCTAGTTCATAGTTGGGACGATTTGAGGCGGGAGGGACTTTTTGCCAAGTGAGGCCACACGGCCACTCACACGGTCTGTGTGATGTGTCAAGGACCGTGTGGCTCTCCGTATGACTCACTACGTAAAAATTATTCTAAGTGTGAAAGTATAGTCTCGTAACTTTGTGGTGCAAAAATTATTCTAAGTATCGTTACACGATCGGTGACACAGCCCGTGTGGAGTCACATGGATTTTGTAGCCATCCGTGTGATACCACTTAGCTCCGTGAAATTTTCCTCTGTGAAATTCTAAGTAGGGAATCACGGATACTGTTCAAGATCCGTGTGACGTTTCATGGACCATATGGACCTGATGGTTCCAATTTTGGTCCGTTTCATTAATGGTATTTTTGCAATTTCAATTTATTTTAATAATAAATTATGACCTTTTACCTATCCTTAACCTCAAATTCAGCTTATATCTCTTCCCCCATAATTCGTTCTCCTAAAAGCATTCCACCCCTTATAAGATCACCTCCCTATTCCTCTCTATACTCCTCTCTCAAAGATCAAAGCTGGGATTCAATTGGAGTTCAATTCAAGCCTAAATCATCCCTCAAATTAAGCTTTTCACTCAAGGTATGTGGGATTGATTCTTGGTTCCTTTCAACCAAGAAAACCCAAAATTCCTTTCAATTGATTTCATGATTTTAGTCACTTCAAATATGAGATTTCATTATTTAATTTTATTAAATCTAATTAGTGTATGGGCTGTATTTTACCTATGATTTCAATTCACTTTGATCACTATTATGATGATTTACATTGAGTTATGAAGTTATGAACATGCATGTCCCCTTTAAAGTTGATTTATACGTGGGCGATCTATATTACTTTTTACATGTGGATTTAAATATGGATTTACTCAATTCTATATTGTGATATTGATTTTAACTTGAATCTAGGTTGCCCAAGTCATCCTCACGTCATGCATTGCATTGCATTTATGAACATTGATACATGGAAATTATGAAGTGGGTTAAGCCCAACTATATTTTCTGAAAGGATTATAACATGATTCTAATAAGATATTGGTTATGACAAAAAGGTGATCATCGTTATGTCTATAATACTGGATTATTGAGCATCCTTAGTGCTTGAAACATCTCGAATATGTGAATGAGCTATTCCCTACATGAGCACTATGATTATGATCTATGATTTGGCATTTGAACTTTAATGTGTATTGAATAGTTTGAAATGAGCATTGTATCTCCTAAAAGCATGTATATGTATAAGTATTCAAGTGGGATGTTATCGACTTAGCACCGATGGATTAGGGGTGTTAAGGCTATCCCCAAGTGCCTTCTCCCCTTCCTTGATCTATATGCCAACATAGGGACGTTATCCATAATCGAAATGACCGGATCATAAGGAATGATTATTCATTTATGTTTCTGATATATTCTGTAATATTATAAAAATCCTTCCAAAATGGTGAGTCGTAAGGAAGGTGACCATCCACCGAAACGCTGAATTCCGTAAGGTATGATGTAGATTACCTTTGACAAGTAATCTTCTCCCTACCGGTGGGAGATCCCAATCGGACTAATTCATGTAATAGCTCGCATAGATTTGAGTTGTCGATTATAGTCCATACCAATACATATATATGAGCATTGTTGTAGTTCATGCATCATAAATTTCATGGCATCTTGTATGTATATATTTCCATTGAATATACGATTATTTCTATATTATGTACCCTTGTAACATAATATTGAATTGTAGGTTTGGTACGTCATATGCATTGCGTGCCTGCATACTTAGTACATTCAGACGTACTAATGCATACTCTATGCCTACATGATTTTTCCATGTAGGCGCCGAGCACTTTGATTTTTTATAGGTTGACGAATAGTCCAAGTCCTGGAGTATACCGTAGTGAGTCCCGTCTTCCGAGGACAAACCAACTACCTTTCTTGTATGTCAAATTCAGAACGTTTTCTCTTATTTGAGGGTGAGCCCAGAACTTGTCCTGGCCCTCGTTCCTCGACTAGAGGCATTTGTTGGACATTATGTAGACTCTTATGAACTCCTTCTGTTATGACTGGTATTTTGTTTTTGTATTGTTGAAATGATTTATGAGAAATTCCTATTGACTATATGTATGTTTGGTGTGGAAATGTGGGAAGTCCCTAGCCCTGTTTTGTCCCATAGCGTGAGTCCTATTTCCCCGTCCCTTAGAACAATGATGTACTATTAGAATGTGTTCTTGAACCGATGATGTGGTTATAGATACTTGAGGCTTGTTAGGAAACTCTCGGGTTGCCATTCGTTGTGTCACATCTAAGCCATAACCCCAGGTCGTGACACTATTAGAATGTTGTTACTATAGGAATGTTGTTATGTAGATTGAGTATGTTGCTTGAGGACAATCAACAATTTTAAGTTGAGGGTGTTGATGTACTATCAAAATACAATACTTTTGATGCTTAAAACTTGGTATTTTTTTGTGTTCTCAATGCGATGTAAGTAGGTTTGATGTGTTTTTATGTTTGTTTAGCAGGATTTCATAGTTGGTACAAATTTCAGGCAAAGTGTGCAAAAGTTGCTGAAAGTGATATTCCACGAGACACTTTATAGGCCATAGTGTATTCTACGAGCTATAAAAGAGGTTTCATGTGCAATTCTAGTGAATGGTGTATTTCTGAAGTTGAGTCTACAAACATGTAGATGAGCCGTAGAAAACTTTACGAGCTCTAGACTTGGTATCGTACCCTAAGGATCAAAAGGTGGGGACTCACTGAAATTCCATAAGATGAAACCCCCTACAAGTCATAGAATCTTATACGAGCCGTAGAGGGGTGTCATAGAAGATATTTCCAGAACTGAAGTAGCAGTTCACGAAAGCCCGATCAAGAGCCGTAAACTGTTATACGACTCATAGAGGACCTCATAGAGCCTGCCGACCCAGCTGTCCTATTTCATTTTGGTTTTGTATTTTAAACACTATAAATAAGTTTTTAGGTTATTTTTCATAGAGAATGGGAGAATAGTATAGAAACGTTAGAGTGTTTGATAAACACTTGTAAAATTTTATTTCGTCTTCTAATTTCAATGTTGTGATTCTCATTAAAGAGTTAGATTTCTTGTGCATAATTCTCTTGTGTAAGTGCTCAACTATGTTATTTAAAGTCATAAGTCTTGCATTTACACTGATCATGAGTAGCTAAATCCATAGCAAGGGTTGTGGGAACCATGGAAGTGACAAGGTAAAATTGAATAATTCGTATTTCTTGAAAAGTGTGCATGCATGTATTAATTAATTCTCTTTGTATTGAATGGTTTCTAATGGTGGACAACATTAGAAACCGCCTAGTGTTAATGAATTGATCAAGGTAGTAATAGATAGGAAAAGAGATTTATTAATATAGTTCGATCGATATTTGTCGTCTAATAAACTGAACTGGGCCAAGGGGAGGTTGTAGTAGGATAATAGATAAGGTTTAGTAATGTCACATAGCGGGGGTAGACCAAATCACGTAGTGAAATTTGCCTCTCGCCTGCCAAAGGGTTTGGTAAACGTAACTTACTATTTTCATGCTACACACTGGAATATAATTTAATTATATGGTAATACTAAGTTAGGGAATCATGGGGAACACAATACCCTAGTTCCTCTTCATATTGGTTTAACACTTGTCTTAACTTAGGATTACTTTTAATTGTTATTTATAAACCACCCTCCTTAGGGAGATAAGTTGGTTAATCAACCCGAATTGCAATTGAATTCTTCTAAGTCTACCATATTCCCTATGGGATTCAACCATAACCTTTGTTAGGGTATATATCTCAACAACAACCGATTCAACCTAAAAAAGGAGGTGTAGCTTGGGTGACATCACCTAGGTATTTGGCTTGATGAGATGTGCATTATACTTCAAATGGTTGTTGTATGGCATCATGGATCCGTGATGATGTTTTAGTTCATTAATACCGTTATTATTATCTTGTGCTAACCATTTTGGATGCAGGGATAGGGTTCTTCGTTATTGCATGCTCGATTCAATTTCTGTTACCTAGTCGGTTGAACCTGTTGGGTACATTTTTGTGTACTCGCCCCTGCTCTATTATCTCCCTATAGATTGAGCACAGGGACCCGCTAAGGTAGCTAATTCACTCCTTATTTGCTTTTCTACATCCATCCTAATCCTACCATCGAGGCTTAAATGTCGAGTCGTCGTAGATCTTTGGGATTCTCTTTATTGCTTTCTTTCATACTGTGTATCAAATATTGTGAGACAGTATTGTATTTACTTTTGAGAGTTGTCTTTACTCTTTAATCCTGTTTTAGATGCTCTTGCACTCATGACTACAGGTTTTGGGAGATTGTTTTGTATCTTATGAGTTGTTTTCGCTTTATTTATCTTTCTTTAGCTGTGATCTATTTTAGGTCGTGACAAGTTTGGTATCAGAGTACTAGGTTCATTGGGCTCATCAGTTAAGAGCAGGGTGTCTAGTATACTCTTGCGAATCGATGTGTAGACATCCACACCGATCTTCAGGAGGCTGCATGATATTTGTTAGGAAATGTTTTCACATCTTACTTTCATTCATGCATTTCTTTGCATTGCCTTTTGAAATTGTCTAATATACTCCTTTTGTGCAAATGTTAATTACTCGATCCTGTCGCTCAGAGGGAGAGCCCAAGGTAGCTGATATGGCTCCCACTCGAGGTGGAGGTAGAACTTGTGATAGGGCCAAGGGCTGAAAGATTTCTAAGGGGTAGCTCCATCTAGGAAATAGACCCGCTCAACTTCTCCAAAGATTACTATGGTGCTAGAGGGGCCTATTGATCTTATTCCACCTCCTTCAGCTCCATCCACTGCATCGTCAGTTCAGGAGCTACTTGTGAGGTTATTGGGAAGATTGGAGGGAGCTCCTCCAGCCCATCTACTATTGATATACCAGTTTCTACCAGATCGGTTGGTCTTTCTAGTGCTCTGCCAGAGCCGGCTATGATTCATGTGTGTCCTTCTTCAGCTCTAGCAAAACCTCCTGCGACTGTTATTACTACACTTTGGGCATCTAGGCCGAGTTTAGGTACTTAGCTTCAGTGTTTGGTTATTGCTCCATCTATTGCACCTCCGTTGTTTATGGTGCCACCATCTTCTACCAGCCCAACCATGTCTATAGTAGAGCAGAAGAGTTTTGAGAGGTTTGTGCGGCTGGCTCTGCCGTAATTTGATTACACTCTTGGCATAAAGCTTATGATTTTCTGCCAGAGTGCAAGGATCAGTTATGTAATCTTGCAATTTTTGAGTCGTATGGAGTTGCCTACATTTCATATCATTTCACCAGCCTTCCGAAGGAATGGTAGAGGTCAGTGGTAGCCCGTTGACCTGTTGGATCTCTAGCTATGACATGGGGTCTTGATGAAATTCCATCAGACGAAACCCCCTACGGGACATAGAATCTTATATGGGCCGTAGAGGGGTGTCATAGAACATAATTCAAAATTAAAGCAACATTTCACAAGAGCCTGATCACGAACTGTAAACTGTTCTACGGCCCGTAGAGGACCTCGTAAAGCCTACCTACCCAATTATCCTATTTAATTTTGGTTTATTATTTTAAAAACTGTAAATAGGTATTTTAGGTTATTTTTCATAGAGAACTAAGAGAGAATTGTAGAGAAACATTAGAGAGTTTGAGAAACACTTGTAAAATTTTATTTCATCTTCTAATTTCAATCTTGTGATTATCATTGAAGAGTTACATTTCTTTTGCTTAATTATCATGTGTAAGTGTTCAATTGTGTTATTCAAATTCATAAATCTTGCATTTACATAGATCGCGCATAGCTAAATCCACAACTAGGGTTGTGGGAACCATGAAGAACTAACAAGGTAAAATTAGATAATTTGTAATTCTTGAAAAGTGTGCATGCATGTATTAATTAATTCTCTTTGTATTGAATGTTTTCTAATGGTGGCCAACATTAGAACCCGCCTAGTGTTACTGACTGGATCAAGGTAGTAATGAATATGAAAAGAGATTAATTAAGAAGATTTGATCGATGTTTCTCGTCTAATCAACTGAATTGGGTCAAGGAGAGGTTGTACTGGGACAATAGGTAAGGGTTAATAATGTCACATTTTAGGGATGGACCAAATCACGTATTTAAATTTACCTCTCCCCTGGGCTAAAGGGTTTGGTTTACTTCACTTACCGTTCTACATGCTACACACTGGAAAAGAATTTGATTATTTGGTATTCTGAGTTAGGGAATCATGGAAAACACAATACCCTAGTTCCTATTCATATTGGTTTTGCACTTATCTTAGCTTAGGATTACTTGTAATAGTTATTATGAACCCCCTCCCCCCGGGAGATAAGCTGGTAAATCAACCCAAATTGTAATTGAATTCTTCTAAGTCTACCATATTCCCTATAGAATTTGACCCTAACCTTGGTTAGGTTATAGATCTTGATAACAACTACTTTAGCCTAAAAAAATGAGGTGTAGCTTGGGCGAGAACACCTTGGTATTCGGATTGATGAGATGTGCATTATACTTCATATGGTGGTTGCATGACATTATGAATCCTTAGGATGTTTCAGTTCATTGATACTACTATTATTATCTTGTGCTAACCTTTTTGGATGCAGGGATAAGGTTCTTCGTTATTGCATACTCCATTTAATATTTCTCAGTCGGTTATACCTGCTGGGTTTATTTTGGTGTACTCACCCCTACTCTATTTATTTCTTGCAGATCGAGCATAGGGAGTCACAAAAGCTAGTTGATTTACTCCTTGTTGGATTCTCTACATCTATCCTGATCCTACCGATGAGGCTCAAGCTTCAAGTCGTCGTGGATCTTTGGGAATCTCTTTATTGCTTTCTTTCATACTGTGTATCAGATATTATGAGACAACATTGTATTTGCTTTTGAGATTGTTGTATTCACTCTTCAGTCTTGTTTTAGATGCTCTGGCACTCATGACTCCAGGTTTTTGGAGATTTTGTTATATCTTTTGAGTTGTTTCTGCTTGATTTATCTTTCTTTAGCTGCGATTTATTTTGGATCATGACAACTTTTAGTATCAGAGTACTAGGTTCATTGGGCTTGTGAGTCAAGAGCAGGGTGACTAGTAGAGTCCCATAATTCGATATGTAGACGTCCATACCCATCTTCAGGAGTCTACAAGATACTTGTTAAGAAAAGTTTTCACATCTTGCTTTCACTCATGCATTTCTTTGTATTACTTATTTTGAAAGTATCTAATCCACTCCTTCTTTGCAAATGCTAATTACTCAATCCCGTCACTCACAGAGAGAGTGACAGGGGAAGAAAGATTTCTAAGAGGCAACTCCTTCCAATCTTCTCCTTATATGGCTCCTACTCAAGGTGGAGCTAAAACTCGTGATAGGGCTAGAGGTTGAAAGATTTCTGAGGGGCAGCTCAATCTAGAGGACAGACCGGATCAACTTCTCTAGAGCCTACTATGGTGCCAAAGGGGCCTACTAATCCTATTACACCTCTTTCAGCTCCATCCACTACTTATGAGGTTATTCGCCGTAGTGGAGGAGCTACTTATGAGGTTATTCGCCGGATTGGAGGAGCTCCTCCAGCCTCAGCTACTATTGAGATACCGGTTTCTACCACACCAGTTGGTTCTTCAACTGCTCCACCAAAGTCGACTATGATTCATGTGGGTCCTTCTTCAACTATAGCAGACCCTCTTGTGATTGTTATTACTCCACTTCAAGCATCTAGACCGAGTGCAGCTACTTAGCTTTAGAGTTTTGCGATTGCTCCATCTATTTCACCTCCCCTATTTATGGTGCCACCATCTTCTACCAACCCAACCATGTCTACAGCAGAGTAGAAGAGTTCTGAGAGGTTTGTGTGGTTAGCTCTACCACGATTTGATGGCACTCCCAGCGATAGAGCTAATGATTTTCTATTAGAGTTCCAGGATCGATTATGTAATCTTGCTATTCTTCAGTCGCATAGAGTTTCCTATACTTCATATCCATTCACCAACCTTACCAAGGAGCGGTGGAGGTCAGTGGTAGCCCGTCGACCTGTTGGATCTCCAACTATGACCTGGGATAGTTTGCTGAAATACTTTTGAACAGATTCATACCCTATAGCCTTTGACATAGTCATCGAGATGAGTTTGATAAACTATAGCATGGCTCTATGTTTGTTTCTGACTCGAGGCTAGGTTTCATGCCTTATCAAGATATGCATTGTCTAGCATTCCTACTGAATTCGAGAGGATCCGACAGTCTGCCAAAGGCTTGGCAGAGTATCTTCAGGATGCTACAACTTTCTTAGTGTTAGCTAGAGGTACTTTTAAGAGTCTTATGGATCATTCTTGTATGATAGAGCATATTAGGTAAGATAGATAGGGTGGCGGAAAGATGTTCCGTCGACATGGATAGTTTAGTGGGCACCCACTATGGGACTGAGAGATTCAAAGGTTGAGCCATCAGGGATGGGTAGTTCAGGCTGTTCTCCCAGCATCTAATAGTGTTGACAGATCTAGGTGCACTCAGGTGGGTAGTGTACCCAGATATAGTGGTTCTTCGAAACATTCATCTCAGGGGCGAGACCTAAGGGTTGTTATCTTTGTGATGAGGATGGGCACTTCGCCAACTATTGTCCACAACGGGTGTTTCCTACTCAAGCTTCAGGACCCTAGGCGGGAGCTAGAGACACCTCTCTGGGCATGAGGGGTGGTGCCAGAGGAGGTCATAATACAAGGAGATATGGTGCCCGTAGAGGCCCACAGGTTAGTGGCAATCGTAGAGTTTGCTATGTTGTTCCTAACACAGCCAAGGCAGAGGCTTCTAATGCAGTTATCACATGTATGGTTCAAGTATGCCACCGTTCAACTTTAGTTTTATTTTATCAAAGATCTACTTATTCATATGTGTTAGCATATTTTGCTTCTGATATTGATATTATTTGTGAGTCATTTGTGAAGCCTATTTGTTTTCCCACTCCAGTAGGTGATTCCTTAGTGCCGAATCTGGTATATCGGGGTTGTACTGTGACTTTTATGGGGAGAGATACTGTTGTTGATCTGATATTGTTGGATATGATTGATTTTAATGTGATTTTGGGTATGGATTGGTTGTCTTCTTATCATGCTATTCTTGACTGTCTTGCGAAGACCATGACCCTATCTTGCCCAAACTTGCCTCATTTGATAGGGTGTTATTTCTTAAAAGCATGCTTATTGGCTGATGGGGAAAGGATGTTTGGCATATTTAGCTCATGTTTGGATTGTTTCTTAGGAGTCCTATCGCTAGAGACTGCCAGGGTTGCTAGAGAGTTTATGGATGTATTTCAACTGATTTTCTTGGTGTTTCTATTGATCGTGATATTGACTTAGCTATTGATGTAGAGTTAGGCACTAAGCCTATATCTATTGCTCCTTATCGGATGGATATGGCGGAATTGAAGGAGTTAAAGGAATAGTTTGAAGATTTATTGAAGAAAGGCTTTATCCATCCGAGTGTATCTCCCTGGGGTGCTTCTGTATTATTTGTGAAGAAGAAAGATGGCACTATGCATATGTGTATTGACTATCATCAGCTTAACAAAGTGACCATCTAAAACAAATACCCCTTGCCTCGCATTGATGATCTTTTTGACCAATTGTAGGGTGCCTCGGTGTTCTCCTAGATTGACTTGAGGTTCGATTACCATTAGTTGAGAGTTCGAGAGTCTGATATCCCGAAGACAACCTTCAAGAGTCGTTACGGGCAGTATGAGTTCGTGGTTATGTCTTTTGGGTTGACTAATTCCCCGACCGCTTCTATAGAGTTTATTAACTGAGTGTTTAGGCCCTATTTAGACATCTTTGTGATTACGTTCATTGATGATATCTTGGTTTATTCCAAGAGTGAGGCAGATCATGTTCAGTACTTGAGGACTATACTTCAGATATTGAGGAGGAGAAATTATATGCTAAGTTCTCAAAGTGCGAGTTTTGGCTTGAGTCCGCTATATTTCTTGGCCATGTTGTGTCAAAAGAGGGTATTATGGTCGATCCGGCCAAGCTAGCAGTGTTTTGTGAGTTAGCTAGGCCTACTTCGGTGACTGGGATTTGGAGTTTCCTTTGTTTAGTGGGGTATCATCAGCGTTTTGTTCAGGGTTTCTCATCTATAGCAGCCATGTTGACTAGATTGACTCAAAAGGCTGTAGCATTCCAGTGGTTGGATTACTGTGATTTGATCTTCCAAAAGCTCAAGGATTTTTAACTTCAACACCTATTCTTGCTTTATCCTAGGAGAGAGCTCCATTTGTGGTATATTGTGATGCTTCAGGTGTGGGTTTCATTTGTGGTATATTGTGATGTTTCAGGTGTGGGTTTAAGTTATGTATTGTTGCAAAAAGGGAAAGTGATAGCCTATGCTTCTAGACTGCTGAAGGTGCATGAGAAGAACTACCCTACCCGTAACTTTGAGTTTGTTGTAGCTATGCTTGTGTTGAAATTGTGACAACATTATCTTTATGTGGGTGCATTGTGAGATCTTTACCGAATACTGGAGTCTCAAATACATCTTTACTCAGCCGAATCTGAACATGAGACAGCGTAGGTGGTTAGAGTTTCTTAAGGACTATTGCATCTCTATCCTCTATCACCTTAGAAAGGCCAATGTGGTGGACAATGCTTTGAGCTGGAAGGCTGCTAGAACGGGGAGTTTGGTATTCTTGAGGGCTAAGGAGAGGCCTTTAGCTCTAGAGGTTCAATCACTTGCAAGGTGTATGGTCCATTTGGACATTTCTCCTCCTCAGAGTATGTTAGCATTTGTTGAGGCTAAATCTTCTTTGCTTGATCAGATATGTGCTCACTAGTTCGAGGACTCTAGATTATGCATGATTCATGATAAAGTGTTGAGAGGTGAATCCAAGGTGGCTATTATTGCTGTGAATGGTGTATGGAGGGTTAATAGTAGAGTTTGTATGCCTAAAGTTGGGGATTGGGTGAGATTGATATTAGAGGAGGCCATGCTAGATATTCCATCCACCGGGTATGGCTAAGATGTATCATGATCTTAAACAACATTATTGGTGGTTTGACATGAGGAGAGACATGGTTGAGTTTGTGGCCAAGTATTTGAATTGCCAACAGGTGAAGTATGAGCATCAAAAGCCCGATTGATGCAATGGATGCCCATTCCCGAGTGGAAGTGGGAGAAAGTGGCTATGGATTTTGTCACAAGTTGGCCCATGGCCTTGGGAAAGTTTGATTCAGTTTGGGTGGTCATTGATCGGTTGACAAGTTGGCGCACTTAATACCGGTGAAGACTAGCTACAGTGCAGAGCGGTTGGTTAGATTATATATCTGGGATGTTGTTAGATTACATGGTGTGCCAATGTCTATAATATCAGACAGAGGATCTGTGTTTACTTCTAACTTTTGGCGGGCTTTACAACATAGTTTGCGTATTAGAGTGGTTTTGAGTTTAGCTTTTCCCCCTCAGATAGATGGTTAGTTAGAGCGCACCATTCAGGTGTTGGAGGATATGCTTAAGGCCTATGTAAATGATGTTGGGGACTGGTGGGACCAGCACTTACCTATGGTAGAGTTTGCATATAATAATAGTTACTATTCTAGTATCCATATGGCACCATTTGAGGCCTTACACGGCCAGAGATGTAGATCACCCATTGGATGGTTTGATTCTAGTTTGGTTGAGGTGTTGAGTGTTGATTTGCTTCTGGATGCCATGGGCTAGATTCGACTGATTCAGAGTAGACTTTTGATGGGCCAGAGTCGTTAGAATAGTTATGCTGATAAGAGGGTTAAGCCTCTTGAGTTTTCTATGGTGACAGTGTTTGGCTAAAGGTTTAACCATGAAGGGTGTGATGAGATTCGTGGAGAGGGGCAAGCATGGTCCCAGATTTATTGGCCCTTTTGAGATTTTAAGGAGAGTTGGTGAGATGGACTATGAGTTTGCTTTACCACCAAGATTACCTTTTATTCATCCTGTGTTTCATGTTTCAATGCTCTACCGATATATTTTATATGAGTCCCATGTGAATTTTTATGACTCTGTTGAGTTGGGCCCAGATTTTTCCTTTGGAGAGGAGCCTATAGCCATATTGAACAGACAGGTCCGAAGATTGAGATCCAAAGGTACACCTTTAGTGAAGGTTCAGTGGCGGCATTGTTCAGTCAATGAGGCCACATATGAGTTAGAGTCTGACATGTGGCTCAGATGGCCCAGCCTTTTTTAGGCTTCAGGTACTCCTCTTTTCCTTAAGTTCGAGGACGAACATTCTTTTTACTGGTGAATTATGTAATGACCTGGTTAGTTATTTTTGGCTTTATCTTTGAAAATTACCATTTTACCCTTTTGAAAGTTGCTTTGGGCCTACTTTGAACTATTTGAATAGTTAGAACTGTAATCCTGAGTTTCAACAGTTGAAAATATGAGTGTTGGTCTTTTTGAAAGCTTAAGTTGTTGAAAAAAGTGAGTTTTTGTGTCATTCTGAGTTTTGGAGGTCGGACCATGGACCCGTTGTTTCCATTAGCTTTGGAATGTCAAAACTGAACTTTAGGATGTTGCATAACTGAATTTGGAGTTTAAATGATGTTTTAAGGTCCAACGTTATGATTTTAGTTATTTCCGAAACCAAAAGTTTAACTTTGGTCAACATTCAGAGTTCGGAAGCTCAGATTGGAATTCCGATAGATCCATTTGTTCTAGACGGTGAAACTAATGATAAAAATGGTCTCGTCATAATATTTGGAGTCCCCGAGTGCAATTTTGGTATTATGATACCTTATACTTGTTTTATTGGCTTGAATCGGTAAATGTTGCATAAGGCCTCAAAATTGAATTGTGATAATTCCATTGAGTCCAGATCACTGTTTCTGCTATGGATACTCATAAAGTTTGTAAAATTCTGAGTTTGGATGAGTTTTAGGGGTCCATTGTAAGTAGGAAAATAGACTTAAGTTGTTAATTTGGCTGATATCTGGTGCAGGTTACCCTCTTATCCGTGTTCGCGAAGGAGCCTTCGCGTTCACGGAGGTCTTGGAAGTTCTCACTCCACGATTGCATAATCGGCTTTGCGTTTGCGGAGCACTTTATGTACCTAAACAGTTTTAATTCGAAAAGCACCATTTTTAATCCATTTTTGGATTTCTAAGCTTTTTGGGGCGCTTTTGAAGAAGGGTTACCAAAGATTTGTTTTGGGTAAGTGTTTCTAATCCTAAACTAAGCATTTCCTATGAGTTTTATCTTGATTTTAGCTTTGATTTGATGAATTTAATCACTCAAAATTGGGAGTTTTCGAACTAAGTTTTCCAAACTTTAATAATTGATTTCTCATTAAATTTGAGCTTGATTTTAATAGGATTTTCGTCCATGAACTCTATTTTTCGAGTAGAATATGATTCTGAAATCAGTTTCTAGATTTGAGACTTTTTAATATTTGCCCTAATTTTGACTATTTTGCCCCTAAGCCTAAACTATACCAATATGGGTATCAAAATGCTTCTCTTGATGAGTAGTAACTATTGTTGATAGTGGTTGATCCAATTGGTGGCTCGATTTGAGGATTTGAGTTGATTGAAAACTTGTCCAAGTGTGGTTTCGGCTAAACATTTTGGGACTGGATTTGAGTTATTGAACTTGTCATGTGATAATTGTGAGATTTAGATGGATGATTGTGCAATTGAGATATTGTGTTGAAATGATGATGGAAAGCCACTCTGGTTGAGTCGAATTGTGATATAATCTTGATCCTATTGATAAACTAAGCTTAATTATGATGAATTGATGAGGACTTGAGATAGAATGTTACTGAATAAGTCTGCTGAGACTAATTGGGATGAGTAAGTTTGGTATTATTGATATATTTGTATTATTGGGTCGAGTGAGGATTGGTATCATTCTTTTAATTGTACATTTAGAACGAGTCAGGTCAGGTATTATGGTCATACTTGCATAATTGGGACTGGTTAGGTCCATAATATTGATATTCTTTCATACTTGGGACGCGTTAGGTCCGATATAGTTGACATTCTTGATTATTGATAGAATTACGATGATCTAAAATATGTTGATAGTTTGGCATTAGTTGTGAAACATGATATTATTCCTTGTGTACATATGTTTTGTCTAAGATTCATGCCTTCATATCCATGTTATAATGCTAATTATATGTCTACATGCATCTTTGAGTTGCACTGTTGATTATATATAATGTATGTGGCTTGTGACACCCCTTAACCTGAGTAGGAGGCAAGGGCATTATGATTCACATTGGAACCACCCCGTTGACACGAGCAGGAGGCAAGGGTGAGACTTATACTTCTCATATCTTGACCATGAGCAGGTGGCAAGGACTTAGCATCATATTATTACTTGACCACGGGAAAGTGGCAAGATTGTGGGATACTGATATTACTTGACCACGTGCAGGCGGCGAGGCTATAACACCCTTGGTATTTGGCTTGATGAGATGTGCATTATACTTCATATGGTGGTTGCATGGAATCATGGATCCTTGAGGATGTTTTGGTTCATTGATACTGTTATTATTATCTTGTGCTAACCTTTTTTTATGCAAGGATAGGGTTATTCAATATTGCATGTTTGATTCAATTTCTCTTACCAAATCAGTTGAACTTGTTGGGTACATTTTGGTGTGCTTACCCTTACCTTGTTTCCTCCCTGCAGATCTAGCACTGGGACCAGTACAGGGTAGCTAATTCACTCTTTGTTGGACTTTTCTACATCGATCCAAATCCTACCAGTGCTCAGAGTTCGAGTCGTGGTGGATATTTGGGACTCTCTTTATTGCTTTCTTTCAGACTATATATCAGATAATATAAGATAGTATTGTATTTGCTTTTGAGATAGTTGTATTTACTCTTCAGTCCTATTTTAGATGCTCTTGACTCTAGGTTTTGGGAGATTTTCTTATATCTTATGGGTTGTTTCCACTTTATTAATCTTTCTTTAGTTGCGATCTATTTTGGGTCATATAGTATATTCCCTGATGCCTTCCTAGATGGGTTATCGATTGTCCCTCCCATAAGGAAGATAGACTTTTGTATAGATCTTTTACTCGATATTTAGCCTATCTCAATCCCTCTTTATAGAATGGGTCTTGTAGAATTGAAGGAGTTGAAAGAGCAACTAAAGGAATTATTGGAGAAGGGTTTTATCATACCTAGTCGGTGTTCGTGAGGTGCCTCGGTGTTATTTATAAGAAAGAAGAATAGGTCACTCTGCATGTTCATTGATTACCAACAGCTCTCTAAGGTCACCATCAAGAATAAATATCCTCTCCCGAGGATAGATGATTTTTTTATCAACTACAAGGGGCCACCCATTCTCCAAATTGACTTGATATCAAGTTACCACCAACTGAGGGTGAGAGAAAATGACATCCCTAAGATGGCTTTCTAGACTAGGAATGACCATTTTGAATTTGTGGTGATGCTCTTTGGCCTCACTAATGCATCAGCGATGTTTATGGACCTCATGAAAAGGGTATTCAAGCCTTACCTCAATGTGTTCATTCTGGTGTTTATTGATGACATTCTTATCTATTCCTAAGTGAACAAGAACACATGGAGCACTTGAAGTTAGTGTTGTAGACCTTGAGGGAATAGAAGCTCCATGCAAGGTTTGACAAGTGCGAGTTTTTCTAGATGAGGTTGCCTTGCTTGGGAACGTGGTATCTAGAGAGGGCATCAAAGTTGACCCGTAAAAGATGGAAGCAGTAAGAAAGTGGCCCAGGCCGTTGACGCCCATTGACATATGGAGTTTCTTAGGTCTAGCCAATTACTATAGACAGTTTGTGCAAGACTTCTCCACAATTTCATCTCCACTCACCAAGCTAACTCAAAATAAGGCCAAGTTCGTGTGGACGGATGAATGCGAGAGGAGTTTCTAGACTTTGAAGGATCGATTGACTTCGGCCCCCATATTGACATTTCTAGAAAGGAGTGATGGTTTCGTCATGTATTGTGATGTATCCAGGATCGGGTTGGGTTATGTGCTTATGCAAAATGGTAAAGTGATTGTCTATGCTTCAAGGTAGTTGAAAGTGCATGAGAAGAATTACCCGACTCATGACCTTGAACTCGTGGATGCAGTGTTATCCTTAAAGATTTGACGAAAATATTTATATGGAGTCCATGTGGATGTTCACCAACCACAAGAGTCTCTAGCACGTGTTCACCCAGAAAGATGTCAATTTGAGATAGCCGGAGGTGGTTGGTGCTACTCAAGGATTATGACATGAGTGTGAAATACCACCTCAGAAAAGCTACTGTGGTAGCTGACTCCTTTACTAGGATTTCCATGAGTGGTGTGTCCCATGTAGAAGATGATGGAAAAAGGGAGTTGGCTAGAGATGTGCATAGGTTGGAAAGGCTGGGGGTGGGATTGACTGAGTCCGAGAATAAAGACGCAATGGTTCTTCATGGGTCCGAATCTTCTATTATTGATGGGGTTAGGACCAAACAAGATCTTGATTCCACCTCAGTTGAGTTGAAAACATTAGTGAAAGATGGAAAGGTAGAGGTCTTCTCACAAGGGGGAGATGGTGCACTCTAGTATCAAGGGAGGTCATGTGTACCCAATGATAATGAATTGAAGAGGTTGATCATGCAAGACCATAACACCTACTATTCTGTTCATCTTTGAACTACAAATATGTATAGAGACCTGAGAGATTTATTGGTGGAATGGGATGACGAAGGACATTGCTCAATTTGTGTTCGAATGCGCCAATTGCCAGCAGGTAAAACTTGAGCACCAAAGGTCGGGTGGCCTAGATCAAGACATTGATATTCCTACATGGAAGTGGGAAGAGATCAACATGGACTTTGTAGTTGGGCTGCGAAGAACTAAAAAACGCTTTGACTCCATATGTCTGATAGTTGACTACATTACTAAGTAAGCAATTTTCTTGCCGATCAAAACTACATTCAGTGCTGAGGACTATGCCCACTTGTATATCCAAGAGGTTGTAAGCCTGCATGGAATTCCATTTTCTATCATATCGAATCATGGAGTTCAATTCACTTCTCACATTTGGAGATCCTTTCAAAGAGGACTTGGCACTAGAGTGAAGTTGAGCATAATTTTTCATCCTCAAACCAATGGGCAAGCCGAAAGGACTATTTATACCTTGAAAGATATGTTGAGAGCTTGCATGTTGGAATTCAAGGGAAGTTGGGATGAACATTTGCCACTTATCAAGTTTTCCTACAATAATAGCTTCCACGCAAGTATTGGGATGGCACCTTTGAAGCGTTTTATGGTAGACGATGTAGATCACCCATTAATTGGTTTGAAGTCATGAGGTGGCATTAATAGGATCGGAGTTGGTGATGGATGCTATAAAGAAAATTAAATGCATAAGAAATTTCAAACAACCCAAAGCTGACAAAAGTGCAACTCGAATGTAAGGAGAAGGGAGCTTGAGTTCCAAGTTGATAATTGGGTCTATTTGAAGGTATCTCTAATGAAAGGTGTTCTCCGGTTCGGTAAGAACATGAAATTGAGTCCTAGATATGTAGGACCTTACAAGGTGGTAAGGAGAGTTGGCAAAGTAATGTATGAGTTGGATCTACCCAATGAGTTGCACTTGATTCATCCTATCTTCCATGTATCGATTTTGAGAAAATTCATGGGTGATCCAAGCTTCATAGTTCCCTTGCATGATATGAACATTAAAGAGGATTTGATTTATGAATAGGTACCAGTTGAAATCCTAGACCGATAAGTGAAGAAGCTAAGGAACAAGGAAGTCGCATCCATCAAGGTGCTTTAGAGGAACCACCAAGTTGAGGGCGCTTCATGGGAAGTGGAAGTGGATATGATAAAGTGCTATCCACACCTATTCCACTATATTCAAGCCTAAAGTACTAAGAAATTCTTCCAAAATCCCCAAATTCCATGAATATTAGATTCTCATGATGTATGCATTAGTTTTAATGTTTAGGAACCATTTTGAGGCATGTTTTAAAGTGTGAATTTGAAATTTTGAGAAAATGATGTTTGAATTGCATTTTTTCATGCATACTGGGTTATTAGTTGCTAGTTTACCCTTTAGAACCAGCCTTTAAGTACATTCGGTGACGAATGTTCCCGGGGGGAGCTATTGTAACGACCCCTAATTTAGGAGCCCTGAGTGCAAAAACGTTGGCCTGAAAAATGACTGAGAACCTGGTTTACGAGACAATCTACGACCATGAATTGTTCTACGACTCGTAGATAGGTTCGTGAGTAGGACTCCAAACATGACAAAAATATGGATTTTTGAAGAATGTAATTTACGACTTATCAGACGGCCCGTAGAATAGGATACGAACAATGTAAGGTCTCATATAAAAAGGTCAGATACAAGGTGAGAATTCGGCGAAGTGTGGAAAGACTCTACGAGTCCAACCACGACCTGTAGAAAATAATATGGCTCATCCTATTTGTTATGGTTTCCAATTCAGCAAAAGCCATATTTCTGGATTCTCAGGCAAGCGATCAGACAAAAGGACTTACGCGCCATAAGCCAATCTACGGACCATAGTCGGGGCCTCGTACATGGCTTCTGAAAGTTTTAATGAGGGGCAGTTTGGTCATTCCCATCAAATCTATTTCAAAACCATGTCATTTTAGGGACGAGAAAAGGGACCTATATTAGCATAAAAGCCCTAATTACCATGATTCCACACTCTTTAATTTTTCTAAGGCAAAAGAGCTCACAAGGATAGACAAGAACAAAGATAGGGTTTCCCAAGTTTCTTCCGCAAGACTTCAATTCTGATTCTCTCTAGTTTCTTAGCTAAGTGGGTTAATTTATGGGTATCCTTTCACCCATAAAGTTCTCTTTTATGCAGTTTACCTTTTCTTTAAGTTCCTAAATTCTAATGCATTCTTATGATCATTTTATAGTTCCTATGCTACTATATGATGTTCCTTAAGTTCAATCACTATATTCTTAAGTAAATGTACATATACTCTTGATGTGTGATTTTGATTCTAAGATAGGTTTTAATATGATTAAGGTTGGGTGATTTCAATGTTCCTTTTTGATGAAATTTCTTAAGACTTATGTGAATTATGATTGTTCCATGCATCAAATAATCCCACCTTATTTTTCAATGAAAGTTCTTATGAATTATGACCCTGAATAGGGCATTTATGAAGAGCTTCAAGGTAAAAGTTTAACAAAGATATACGTATAATGATTATTTCCCTAAAAGATATTTAAGAAAGACTCTTAAGTTCGAGCTACTCCATGATTGCTACTTGTGATTCTAAGAGTATGTTTTTACAAAGTTTTCATGGGATGACTAAGCATCAAGAGGACTAGATATTGGGAATCATCCCATTAGTTAAGGCATGATCCGTTGAAACCAAATTTTCAATATCTGTAACTATGTCCCACCAGAGGAGCCTTATAGGCTAGGCTAGTGAATCCACGTAGGCCCCAAAGTTATGAAAGATGCAATTGCAAAGTTATTAAGTTTGGATATCTACCTTGGCAAGTAGATTCCCCATTTCCCAATGAAAGGAGTGCATTGGCCTTTTCCCAATGGAAGGAGTTAATTGAATTCCATGTAGTAGCTCACATGGTCTTACTATCGATTATGGTCTATTTCCATAAGTTTATACGATCCTATGATATGTATTCAATTTGTGTGTTTAATGTGCATTGTGTCATATTGATCTAAGCCATACCCTTGTGCATGTTTAAGCTTATTTCATGACTCATTAACTTTATTTATATTTATATGTTATGTTTTACTATGATGGCATTACAATTTCATCTATGCATTGCATCTCACATACTTAGTACATTCAAACGTACTAACACATATTTGCCTGCATGATTTAACCATGTAGAGACAAGTACTCCTCCACTAGCTTGTGGCTAGTATTCGGCATCCAAGACTAGCTCTGTTTTTTGTGGTGAGCCCTAAGTTCGGGACTCATCCTCTTTTTCTTTCTAGCATGCATCTTATTTTGAGACGATGTTTTGTATCCCTTCGGAGGAATTTATTTTCTGTGTTGTACTGTTTGGATTTCTTTTCATTTGATGGAGACTATCTGTTACTGGTCCCATCGACTTATGATGTAGCTGGTATGCACATGAACAAAGTAATATGTTACATAGCCCCTTTCCTTTGTGTTTTCCGCAATATGTTACTGTTTATTTTTTATGAATACTTTAGATGCTTAGATGGCTTGGGTGAGGTGCCTTTGGGTATCTCATTCGCCGTGTGATGACTAGGCCCCTAGGTCGGGTCGTTACATTCATGACATCCAAAAATGCCTCTAAGTCATAGATAGGACGAGGGCCAAGTCATATCCTGTGCTCACCCTCTAAGTAAAGACATAGGAAAATCATTACATTGCATAGGTTGATAAAAGGTAGGTCTTGCCCTTGGAACAAAAGAATCACCATAAGCAAACTTCCACAAGTCGAATCTAGCCGTTAAGAGATAGATGAGAAAAATCTCTGGTCCCTACATGGTTAGATCATGTAGGCAAAAAGTATACATTAGTATGTTTGAATGTACTAAGTATGCGGGCATGCAATGCTTATGAACATGACAACCTGCAATTCAATATTAGATGACAAGAGCACACATATATATAGAAGGAAGTATATAGGAAAGAATTCGTAACAAAATGTCTTAAATCCATAATGCATGAATGTTAAAGTACTTAAACATAGTGGGGTTAAGGCCTCAATCAACATATAAGATCATGCGAGCTATTACATGGAATCCTGATGTTCACTCTACACCGGAGAAAGAGTGATCTACTTGCCAAAGGTAGACCATACTCCTTACAGGAACACCACCCATTTTGGAGAAGTAACCTTACTTTACGGGAAAACCACCAATTTCAAAGAGGATTTTACACTAACATAATCAGCCATAGAGGGGTATAAACATGAATCTATGCTGACACATAGTTATGAGAAAGGAGAATTTATAAAAGGACCCCTTGGGTCGAGGCCTCACCTCCAATATCATTCGGTGCTAATTCATCATTCCACTAGAATACATATTCATATCATGCTTGAAATAGGAACATAAGTATTTTCAAATCATAATCACGCATACTTAGGCTTGAGAGCCAAATCACAATTCATAATCATATATAGTTAGGCTTAAATGCCAAATCATACTTAAATCTATGAGTACATATAGCTCATTCATACTTGAACATGTTGGTGAATACACACTAATAATTGCTTAAAGTCATATCATAGACATTATGTGATCACATGTCATGCCATAACCATACTTGTCTTAAAATCATAGTCATAATCATAATTGGGTAATAACCTACATCATAAATCTCATAAAAATCGTTGTTCATGCATGTCTATGCCATGAGGAATGAGAGAACAGCGTGGGTACTTGAAATTCATACTTAATATATCATAATAAGATGAAATCATACTTAATCCATAAAGAAATCAACAATTGAAATATACTTGAAATTACTCATGTATAAATTCATCATAAAGAGGAATATGCACATTCATTCCTCATAAAATCCATGTTGACATAATAAGATTCAAATACAGTTAAAATCAACCCATAACTCAATTTCATCAATTTGAAGCTCAATCACAAAATCCACTTGCAAACTGTACTTAGAAATCATGAAATTGAAGAAGTAGATTTTGATGTTTCATGATTGGAAGAAATCATGAATGAAATAACACATAACCAAAAGAAATTATGGAGATTAGGATGAATTAGTATTGAGTTTGGAGAACTCTTGAATCCCTTGACTTAAATCTTCAAAGCATTAATTAAATGGAATTTTAGGAACTTGAATTCTAAATACTAAGTGTTCGGAATTTGAAAACAAAGTGTACTGAATGAATAATGGCTGATTTTGATTAGGATAGGCATAAAAGTCAAAAAAGACCTTGAAAGTGAACCAAATTACCATAAAGCCCTTAATGAAATGGAATTAAAAAAAATAAGTCGGGGCCCTGCACAATGGGCTTCATGGCTCGTTAAGCCTGTCATAAAGGGATCCCTAGATATAAGAAGTGCTTTTTGGAAGAAAAATTTGATAATGGTCCCTCCATGGTCATCACCATGGTTTGTGGTGCTCTTCACGGACTGTGATGGTGCCCGTGGTGGCACCTTAAAATAATAGTGGTGACCAAGCAAAGGCCTCCTCCCACGAGATCTTTCACGGCAAGTGGTGAGGTCCACGAGTTGTGAAAGGCTTCATGGAGATCCACTTGGTCTTGCTCACCCCTAGAAGCCAAAGAAAGCCACAAAATAGCCAATGGCCACTCCAAGTCTACCTCCACCACTTGTGGACTCTTCCATGGCTCGTGGAGGTGTCCCTAAAAGGACACCTTAGTCAAAAATCATTGGAAACCAAATTTCGAGCATCATTAGGACCTTCTAAATCCCGGGTCCTTACAATATAGTTTAAACTTATATACAGAAGATCAATTAAACGATTTTTATAAGTTAAAAGATATAGTTCATAATCGTAGATGAAAATTTGGACAAACCAATATAAAGATTATAGCAGAGGAGATTAAATGTGATTTGTCTTGATTATGATAATTGTATAGTCCTAATTTCTCATGCTAATGCATTTTGTATGTATTAAACAAGATCAAGTAGAGATAAATGTTTTAGACTGACTGCTAAAAATATATTTTCCAAACTATTAAATTTACTCATATTCTCAATCTTGATATTACGATTATAAGTTGTGTATGTTAATTGTCATTTTGATTAAAATATGAGATTATGAGATGGGTCAATATACCTGATAAATTTGATGATACTTATATATATTAGTGAAATGATTAGTTAGTTGATGGAATTCATGTTTTAGTATAGAGACTGATTATACATTTTTTTGATAGGCTTATAAGTTTTCATGTTCAAACCTGGCTAGTAGATTTATAACTTTGGCGCATGAATATGTTAAATGTTAGTCTAAAGAAAATTAATCATTGAATTCAATTCATCAATAATTTAATTTATTCATTAGTATCTATAATCTTAACATGGGAAATTGTATAAGTGTTTAATGGGAAATTTCACAATATAAATGGAGTGCAAATACATTTGTTTTGTGAAATAATTTATATTTTATTATGGTACGAATAATTCAAAGTAATTTTTGGAATTATTTGCATAATGGGAAGCCCCAGTAATTAATTTTGCAATCCATACAGTTCCCCATATTTAACTAGAACATAGAATCTTAATTCTAAGGGAAAAAAAAAGGAAGTGCATGAGTTTCTTGTTTTTCAAGAAAAACATGGGCTTTATTCTTCCTTTTGTGTTGAGAAAGGTCATCTATAAATAGAAATTTTGCAGACCTAGAAATTAAATTAGTATTCCATATGATGGTTGCCCACCGAGTATTAAGAGAGCTCGATTTAGGATCATTATGGAAGACCATAGACCTGGAGCTTGACTTGCATCAAGATATCTACACACGCTTTAAGAGGTATTTTTTGAGTTAATTTTCAACATACTTTGTGTATGATACATAATGACGGTTATTGCCTATAATTCATTTAAGCAATATGAATTTGGAAATGCTTTTGTTGCGTGATAAATCCCAACAATTTAAATAGCACCTATTCACATACAATGGGTTGTGTCTTTCTGATAAATTATGATTTTTTATGAGGATAATTAACTTTCTCTGATAAAACACAATAAATACATGTTCATGATATTCTTTGTTGGCTATAAATAGAGGAGATCCCTCTTATTTTTTTTAACTACAATTTTGTTTTAAAATAATCAAAAACAATTATGCACATTATAAAATATTGAATGAAATATCATTATATTTCTTTTCTATCAATTGAGCTAGATAGTTCCAGTTCATCCAACTTATTAAATATTAAAAAAAGCTCAAAATCAATTACAAAAATAATATTTTGAAGATTTCAAAAAATTAATACTCATATTTCATGAAAAGGACTAAAGTACAAGGGAATAATCTATATCTATATATTTGTAATGACCCTCTAGGTCATTTCTGTGGTTCCATAAATATTTTATCAGTTTAAATATTTGTACAGTGACCGCGGGCTATTTATGACTTATTGACACATAATTTAGCCGTTAAGTGAATCGTTTGACATTTATGCGAGTTAAACGGGAAATTATAACCGTAAAGAAAATCTCAAGTAAAGTGCTAATAAACGGCCTCGGAGTTGAATTTTGATGGTTCCATCAACTTCGGAATGGCAAAATTAGGCTAGAAGCATATTCGGTGCAATTATATCGAGTTTTGCAAATTTAGTCGCCAGAGTAGGTAAATAGATGACTTTAGTCAACGTCTTTGGTAAACGTGCCCCAAATGAGAATTTTGAATGTACAGTTGGATCTGAAATAATGAGCTTAGTCTAGGAGGACCTTTTGTTCAGTTCTCGGGCCTTCTGACTGTGTTTAGGCCCCTTCGATAGATTTTGATATTGGGAAATATGACCCACACTGATATAAAATAACCTCCAATGGAAATTTCAACTATACCATTGTGTCCAAAATGCCATTTCTGATAAGATTTCAATCATGGATTGTAGTTTTCTAATTATGCATGAGGCAAGAGCTTCGAAATTAAGTTTGAGCAGTTGCTGAAAAGTGAGGAGCGGTGCCGATGTGGCCTAGCCAGAGGTTTCCATGTGGCATTGGAGTTGGCATCATATAGAGCTCCATTTCATAAGGTTAGCAAACAAGAACTTCAAAACAACAAATCCTAGGCAATTTTTATTAGATTCTAGCGATTCAAAATGCTAAATTATATGGGATTCCGTGAGGAACATCGTGGGGACCTCGAAAATCAGTTGTGGCATGTGTTTTGAGATAAAAATCATTTCTTTTACTGTATATATTATCGTAATTTGTCAAAAACATTGAGTTACGATATTTTTGCTATTTCTTATCAAAATTAAGTGAAATTTGGGTCTAAGCTATACTACTCTCCGAGATCTACATCGTAGTATATTAAGATTCTATTAATTTGATTAGATTTATGAAAAATTTGACCTAGAAGCTGCTGTACATATATGCATTTTTCGATAAGAAATGCCATTTGTTTATTGGGTTGTTTCTGATTGTTCTGAGCCTTATTTTGAACACAATGTATTGCTATAGTCTTAGAGTGACATAGAGATTAGTTTACAAGGTTTGGGTTGGTATTTCAGGCATGGGTCTCACTTTTCCTCACTTTAGCCGCAATCAACCACCTTTCCTATTTCTTAAGATATTATAGCCAAAATAGTTGTAATTATATTGTGACTCATATTTTGACAACTAAGTAGCATTTGGAGGTCATCAGGGAGGAAAAACTTGCATGGACTAATCAAGAGCGTGGGCAACCACCTTCCAGGTATGCTAGGCTTTTCTTACCTTTAGACTGAGCTAAAATACATGTATATTGATAACGAGTTTATGGTTTAAAGTCCTGAGTAAGATATATATGTAAGATATATATGTGTGTGTATGTGTGTGTGTATGTGTGTGTGTATGTGTGTCATGATGCTGATTGTTAGTTATATTTCCTTCTATGCATTTAAACACTATTGTCATGATTTATTAACACTTATTTTCCTGGATAGTCGTTGTACTTAGCAAATGGGGTAAACATGGTTATTTTGGGATACATATGGTTGTTCTAGACTGTACTAGCTATGATATAAACTGTACTAGTTATGACTACTATATTAGCTGAGTCATGGTACTATTGAACTACGAAAAGGCCTGGTAAAGGTTGGATATAGACTAATGTCCTGTGATAGGTACATATTCTGACTTAAATCTTGTCTATGTAGATGTATATCATTGATGCTATTGGGATATACTGGTAGTGAGGCTATTTATTAATTGTAGGTCGTACTGTGGACTGATTCCGGTATAGATATGATTCTGTTGGGCTTAGTTGTTTTGGATAATTATCATATGCTTGTAGTTGTTCATGTTACTCTGAGTACTTGTGACTGCCTAGATTGTGGTATATGGGCTGATGATTGTCGAGTATATGATAAATATATGGCTACGCGTCGGTATGTGTATGAAATACATTTCGATATTGGGTGTTATGTACCAACATAATATACACTTTTGAATCGAGTGTCACGTACCGACACGATATACATTTTTGGATCGGGTTCATGGCTTGACACACTATGATACTCCGGATCAGGTGTCAGGTTTCCACATAGGATCAGGTTAGGCTCCCATGAGTTGGTAGAAGATTATACTATTCTACAGGGGTTTCACCCAAGCACCATTTTTCATCTTTATTGTACATGAGTGTACCCTCTGGGCTTGTGAGGGCTCAGGGGGTGTTCAGGCTTAGATACTAGAGCCTTACACCCAAGTACAACTGACCCTTGCTCTGATGATGTGGAGAGTTGGACTCTATGATGGTTTTATGGGATTCTATGATAGTTCTGAGGGATTTTGTGATAATCTGTTGGTTTAATATTGCGCATTGGTGTACCTTCTAGGTTTATGGGGGCCCAATTGGCGTACAGGTATAGCTACTAGGCCTTACACCCACATGCAACACTATGCTGTCATTAGGGGAAGTTATAGTATTAGCCTATGCAGTCTTCGTTAGTCGGTATCGATGTTCACCACTTGGGTTGGTTCGGTTCATTATCGTTCTTCATTTTAGTTAGTTCAGTTGTGGTTAAGGGTTTCCCGACATGCCTATGCCTTGACCTGGGTTTGTTTTCTACATTGTTGTAGTTTTTACATACGGGGTTTTCATTTATGTTCACTATTTCACTCGGTCGGTTGATAATGCCTACTGGGTGCCTTTTTTGGTACTCAACCCTACATTTCTGCATCTACTCAACCCTACATTTCTGCATCTTCCCATGGTGCAGATCTAGGTACTAGCTACAGACACTGAGTTAGGAATGCGCTGATGATTCATGAGATATTAGTGAGCATCAGCAACTCTGGACATTTTGCAGTCTCCTTCGGTCTAATGGGCCGTCTTTTGCAGTCAGATACTAGCCTTGTATATGTAGTTTAGATTTGTATGTGTAGATGGCTATTCTAGTTATGTATGTAGATATGTATATTTTAATTTAAGTCTATAGTAGCTTTGTACAGGTGACTTCCAGGTCCTAGGGAGGTTGTGTTCGTTGTACTCATGTGTTGTTGGTATCTTTATCACTATTTATTCAGGACAGGTGACATGAATATTGGGTTGGCTTGCCTATAGGTGAGACCTAACAGCCTCCATCATGAAATGAGAGATCGGGTTGTGACAAGGTGGTATCAGTGACATAGGTTCGCTAGTCTCATTTGTACGGAGCAACCATTTAGTAGAGCCTTATGGATTGGTGCGGAGACGTCATTGACTTATCTCCAAGAGGCTACGGGATGTTTAGGAAACTTCCTGTGTTATTGATTCTGGTTGTGTGATATCACCAATAGTTCATCGACTTTTTGAAATCTAATTTGATTTGCCCTTTTGCATGTGTGCTGCGTAAAGGGCATACTCCAAGCAGGGGGGTGCTGCTTTATCAGTCCCTGATAGGGAGAAATCCCAGAGGCCATTGAACAAAGACAGGATGCCCTCAAATTTTTGCAACTGGATAGGAAAACTATGCGCATTGAGAGTATGGGATCCCCAGAGATAGGCTTCGTAATCAGTTACTTACTTGGTTGTGATTGTATACTGTACTATGGAATATGTTGTTGAGGCTGGGACTCTATGATACCTATATCTGTACATTGGAAGATGTTCAAATGTTATATGGGTTTTGAGTACTTCTTATAATTATTATTAAGGCGAGATATATTGCAACTGAGGTAAGCTAAGCATAGATGCTATCTGTATACATGTATTTGGCTATTTAACTGCTGGCTTGACCTGCAAGGATTCCTGATACTTATGTATATGTGATACCTAGTATGATTCTGATTACTTGTCACTTATGTTATGACTATGCTTGATCGAGGCTAAATGTAAGCCTACACCATGTGATTTATACATATGTTCACTTCGATACTTAATTACTTGAATGGGTAGTCGGGTACTTGTAATATATAGTATTTGAGGGGCTAGCTGTCAATTATACTTCTGGTTACACCTTGTGACTCTATAGTGATGATCTTGTTATTGTCACTCTGTTGATATATTATCCTTCCAATTCCCTAGTGATTGGGTTATGATCCTGATTGTGAGTTAAATGTTATACCCGGGGTCTTAGTTGGACTGCCTATTGTGGGTTGGGATATTTAATGCATTTATCAGATGGGTTGCCTGTTGTGTTGTCCTGGGGACTCTTTACAATAGTTAGTTGTCCTGGATATTGTTATTCGAATTCTTGGCTATACTTATCAATGGGGATGTGGTCCATTGTGTTGTTACTTGGTATTCGAATTATGGTTCTACTTTGTTATATGTATTGCTTATCTCATCGCTTACTTGAGTATAGGTTTCAAGCCTTTTCTATCCGGCGATACGCATTGGCATGGTGAGGGGATTCCCTTTTATTATTGGGGGATCAGATTTGGTTGATTGAATTGTGGTATACTTAGCATTGGTTGGGCATGATTCTACATTATCATGTAACTTATATACTTCTGTGTATAGTTATTAGTCATTGTGCACTTGTTGTCCTTCCCTAACACTGGGATTACCTACTATAGTCCAAGAGAGGTTATAGTTATGTTTGGTTGAGCTTTGTGACTCTTGAGCTACGATGTTGCTAAATCTCTAAATAGACTAGTGAGTGGATAACTATTCCTATGCTTGAGTCCTTGATGACGCTCCCCGTGCTCTGAGCTTCGGTGGCCACGTCCAAGTGTGTGAGACCTAGGTGGCGTGCCCCTTGGTCTGAGTCTCCAGTGGCCACGATTGAGATGCCATGTTACAAATGCTGATTTTGAGGTCCGAGCATCGATTGATTATACTTTGGGTTCGGAACCTTATTGGTTATTATTTGGGCCTTTTGTCCTGTGAATTATTAACAATATCCTGGTTTATTCATAGAGCCAAGAGCAACATGCCTAGCATCTTCAGGTTGTACTACAGACACTTAGAAATCGAAGGTTCGATGCTAAATTTTCTAAATGTGAGTTTTGGCTTGAGTTTGTGACTTTCGTGGGGCACGTGGTGTCCAAAGGGGATGTGATGGTGGATCCAACTAAGGTAGAGGTAATTCATTGCTATCCTAGACCTACTTTCAGTGATGGAGGTTCAATGTTTTGAGTGGTTAGTAGGGTACTATATATGATTTGTTAAGGATATCCCCACTATTGCTACTCCATTGACTCGGTTGACTCATCAGGTGTCGTTTGTATAGTCCGATAAGTGTGAGACTAGTTTGCTGTAGCTGAAAGGGTTTTGCTACAGCTCCTATTTTTACCCTTCATATCACAGGAGAGAGCTTTATTGTATATTATGATGCCCCCCGTATTATCTTGGGTTGTGTATTGATGTAGAGAGGTCAGATTATTGCTTATACATCTCGCTAGTTATGGCCTCACGAGCGTAACTACCCCAGCATGACTTAGAGTTAGCGGCGGTAGTGTTTCGCTCGAGATCTAGAGGTACTAATTATATAGTGTCCATTATGATATCTATACAGACCACTGGAGCTTGTAGTATATTATGACTCAGCGGGATTTGAATTCAAGACAGAGGTTGATTTTACTATGAAAGGGCTAGATCGTTATTGATGGAGGGTTAGGGTGGATTGACTTGTTTTTATTAAGCGATTCCCGATGTCGTACTCTAGTTGGCTAGTTTAAGCCTACAGAGTCTGAATCCATTTGTGCTTTAGTTATAAGGGTTGCTTGCATAAGGAAATAGGAAACAGGGTAAGTTTTGTACTGCGAGAATATGACTATAATTATGTTTGACTGTAAGTATTCGAATGCATGTTGGCTCGTTAATGGTACATATATCTAGCCTGTTGAGTTCCTATTATATTCTAGCAAATTGAACTGAAAAGATGAGTGTGTGGTCATTGAGGATTCCTTGGAGATTCTTGCATTGATTCTCTATTAAATACGGACGGGATATTATATTTTTTATTAGCTGGGTTGGCCAGAACTATTTTTGTATGCTGAGCATGGTTATAATTGTTGTATTCACCGTCTAATGTGAGTTCAAGGTTAGGATCCCTATATGGGTTGGAGTGGAGTCTTTCGGTACACCTTTATTCTGACTTTCGTCGACGAAAGTTCTATTAGTGGGGGATGTTATAATGACCCTCCAGGTCATTTCTGTGGTTCTGCAAGTATTTTATCAATTTGAGCATTTACGTAGTGATTGCAGGCTATTGATGACATTGGTTGTTCAGTCGTTGGATGTATTGTTTGACATTTATGCGGCGTTTCGAGTTAAACAAGATATTATAACCATAAAATAAATTTTCAAGTAAAGTCCTAGTAAACGGCCTGTGAGTGAAATTCTGATGGTTCCATCAACTTTGAAATGACCAAATTAGGCTAGGAGCATATTTGGTGAAATTATATCGAGTTTTGCAAATTTAGCCGTTAAAGCAAGTCAATAGATGACTTTAGTTAACGTCCTTAGTAAACATGCTCCAAATGAGAATTTTGATTGCACTGTTGGATCTAAAATATCGATTTTAGTTTACCTTTCGTTTGGTTCCCGGGGCTCCCCGATGTGTTTGGCCCCTTCAGTAGATTTCAATATAAGAAATAGGACCCACATTAAAATAAAATTACCTCCGATGGAAATTTCGACTACACCATTGTGTCCAAAATATCATTTCCGATCAGATTTCATATATGGATTGTAGTTTTCCGACTCCGGATGAAACCGGAGCATCGAAATTAAGTTTGAGCAGTTGCTGAAAAGGGAGAGGCGGTGCCAACGTGGCTCCATCAGAGGCTGCCATGTGGCAATGTAGGTGGCAGCATATAAAGCTCCATTTCGTAAGTGTAGTGAATCGAAACTTCAGAACAACAAATCTTAGGCAATTTTTATCGGATTCTAGCGATTCAAAAGACTAAATTGTACGAAATTCAGTGAGGAACGTCATACGGACCTCAAAAATTAGTTTTGGCATGTGCTTTGAGGTGACAATTGTTACTTTTGCTGTATGTATTACCGTGAGTCATCGAAAACTTTGAGTTTCGATATCTTAGCCATTTCTTATCGAAATTAAGTAAAATTTGGATCTAATTTGTACTACTCTTCAAAAACTACATTGTCGTATATTTACATTATATTAATTTTATTATTTTTAAGAGAAATATGACCGAGAAACTTTTGTACATATATGTACTTTCTGATAAGGAATGTCTTTTGTATTTGGGGCTATTTCTGATTGTTCTGAGCCTCTTTTTGAGCTCGATTTCTGGCTATAGACTTGGGGTGACGTAACAATCGATTTACAAGGTTGATTTTGTATTTCGGGTGTTGGCCCCACTTTTTCTCATTATAGCCGCAATCTATCCACTTTTCCTGTTTCTTGAGATATTATAGCCAAAACAACCATAAGCATATTGCGACTCATATTTTTACAGTTAAGCAACATTTGGAGGTCATCAAGGAGGAAAAACTCGTGTGGATTGATCATGAGCACAGAGAACTACCTTCCAGGTAGGCTAGGCATTTCGTACCTTTAGACTGAGCTGAAATGCATGTATATTGGCAGCAGGTTTGTGGTTGGAAGTCCCGAGTAAGATGTGTATATATATCATGAGGTTGATTGTTAGTTATATTTCCTGCTATGCATTTAGACACTGTTGTCATGATTTATTAACACTTATTTTCCTAGATGGTCGTTACACTTAGCATATGGGGTTACTACGATTATTTTGGGATACGTATGGTTGTTCAAGATTGTACTAGCTATGATATAAATTGTACTAGCTGTGATTACTATAGTAGCTAAGTCCTGGAACTATTGAACTATGAAAAGTTCTGGTAAAGGTTAGATATGGGTAAATGCCCTTTGAAAGGTACGTATTCTGGCTTAACTTTTGTCTATGTGGAAGTGTCGCCTGATGCTACTGGGATATGCTAGCCGTGAGATTGTTTATTGATTGTATGTCATATTGTAGACTGATTCTTGTATAGATATGATGTTGTTGGGCTTAGTTGTTCTGGATAATTATGATATGCTTGTACTTATTCATGTTACTCTGTGTACTTGTGATTGCCTAGATTGTGGTATATGGGCTGATGATTGTTGAGTATATGATGTATATATGACTATTCTTTGGTATGTGTACGATTTACATTTCTAGATAGGGTGTCACGTACCGGCATGATATACATTTTTTGATCAGGTGTCATGTACCGATATGATATACATTTTTGGATCGAATGTCATATCTTGACGCGATATACATTATAAGGTCGGGTATCACGACCTGACACACCATGATACTCTGGATTGGGTGTCACATTCCATCACAGGATCAGGTTCGGCTGGCATGAGCCGGCAGGGGATTATACTTTTCTACAGAGGTTTCACCCGAGCACCATTTGACAACTTGATTTTGGATGGGTGTACCTTCTGGGATTGTGGGGGCTCAAAGGGCATTCATCCTTAGACACTAGGGTCTTACCCCCACGTACAACTGACCCGTGTTCTGATGATATGGAGAGTTGGGCTCTGTGATGGTTCTATGGGATTCTGTGATAGTCTATTGGTTCTATATTGTGCGTTGGCGTATCTTCTAGGCTTATAGGGGCTCAGTTGGCATAAAGAATAGATATAGGTCCTTACACCCGCATACAGCACTACGCTTCCGTCGGGGCAGTTATAGTATTAGGCTACGCTGTCTTCGTCAGTCAGTATCGATGTTCACCACTTGGGTTGGTTCAGTTCATCATCATTCTTCACTTCAGTTAGTTTAGTTGTGGTTGAGGGTTTCTCTACATGCCTATGCCTTGACCTGGGTTTGTTTTTCTACATTGTTGTAGTTTCTACATACATGAGTTTTATTTATGTTCACTATTACACTCTATCGGTGATGCTTATTGGGTGCCTTTTCTGGTACTCACCCCTACATTTCTACATCTTCCCATGGTGTAGGTCTAAGTACTAGCTACAGAAACTGAGTTAGGATTGCGTTGATGATTCATGGACATTGGTGAGCATCTGAAGCTCTGGACATTTTACAACCTCCTTCTGTCTAGCAAGCCTTCTTTTGTACTCAGACACTGGCCTTATATATGTAGTTTGGATTTGTACATGTAGATGGTTATTCTGGTTATGTATGTAGATATGTATATTTTAATTTGAGTCTATAGTAGCTCTATACAGGTGACTTCCAGGTCCTGGGGAGGTGTTCGTTGTACTTATATGTTGTTGGTATCTTTATCCCTATTGATTCAGGACAAGTGACATGGACATTGGGTTGGCATGCCTGTAGGCAGGACCTAACAAGCTCCAGTGGTCTGTATAGATATCATAATGGACACTCTATAATTAGTGCCTCTAGATCTTGAGCGAAATACTACCGCCGCTAACTCTAAGTCTGCTGGGGTAGTTACGCTCGTGAGGCCATAACTAGCGAGATGTATAAGCAATAACCTGACCTCTCTACATCAATACACAACCCAAGACAATATGGGGGGCATCATAATATACAATAAAGCTCTCTCCCGTGATATGAAGGGTAAAAATAGGAGCAGTAGCAAAACCCTTTCAGCTACAGCAAACTAGTCTCACACTTATCGGACTATACAAACGACACTTGAAGAGTCAATGGAGTAGCAATAGTGGGGATATCCTTAACAAAATAATATATAGTACCCTACTAACCACTCAAAACATTGAACCTCCATCACTAAAAGTAGGTCTAGGATAGCAATGAATTACCTCTACCTTAGTTGGATCCACCATCACATCCCCTTTGGACACCACGTGCCCCACGAAGGTCACAGACTCAAGACAAAACTCACATTTAGAAAATTTAGCATCGAACCTTCGATTTCTAAGTGTCTGTAGTACAACTTGAAGATGCTAGGCATGTTGCTCTTGGCTCTATGAATACACCAGGATATTGCTAATAAAACACAGGACAAAAGGCCCAAATAATAACCAATAAGGTTCCGAACCCAAAGTATAATCAATCGATGCTCGGACCTCAAAATCAGCATATGTAACATGGCATCTCAGTCGTGGCCACTGGAGACTCGGACCAAGGGGCACGCCACCTAGGTCTCACACACTTGGACGTGGCCACCGAAGCTCAGAGCACGGGGAGCGTCATCAAGGACTCAAGCATAGGAATAGTTATCCACTCACTAGTCTATCTAGAGATTTAGCAACATCGTAGCTCAAGGTAAGAGCCACAAAGCTCAACCAAACATAACTATAACCTCTCTTGGACTATAGTAGGTAATCCCAGTGTTAGGGAAGGACAACAAGTGCACAATGACTAATAACTGTACACAGAAGTAAAAATAAGAAAGTCTAACCTAGGTCATACCAAGTGGCAGCGTAGGATCAACACATACGTCAGTTTTTAGAACAAATTAGTTAATTTAGGTATTAATTAACTAACTTTAAAATTTTTACAATTTAAAATAGATTTTAATAGCTATTTTCTATACAATTTCACTCTCTCTCTCTCTCTCTTTAGTAGCCCATTTTATTAAGAAAATAACCAAATTAGTTAAACAAAGCAGGTTTTCTGGAGGCCCAACCCATCCAGATAGATATACTCTTACCCTAGAAAATAGGGTTTTCTAGTTCTAGAGAGTCCATATCATTCTTTCCATTTCTTAACATGAAAGCTTCCCAATGTGTCCCTTGTTCTTCCGTTTCTAAATACCAAAGCGCCTTGTCGTGATTCTGTTCCTCATCGTCATCTACATGATGCTCTGGTGAGACTTCTTTCTCGATTTCACTTTTGCCATAATAGCTTCTTCTCTCCTTCTGATTTGTCGTATTTGTCAGTGTAACCTGTGATGCTCCCCAGTGGCCTCCATATTTCCATCTAGAAAAGCGGTTATGCATCTCCATCAAACTTGATCTGTGAGTATCTTCTTGAGCAGCTTGTCCTGACCAAATCTGACCTTTTAATTCTCTAACTCTACAGACCATGTTGGTAGCTCATAGATCACTTCCAGCAAACTCCAAATTTCCTTCATGTCTGATACTCTCACTCACGACCCTATCTACGGACCGTCGTCCTTTCTACAGGTTGTTACTAGGTCCGTGGATTACCCCACACTTGGATACTTTTTTCCTTTCCTGAAGTTCATGTTTAAGGTCCAAACCTACGAAACGTATATCCACCTACGGTCCATAATTTTCCCTTGTGGACTTGACTTCAAGTCATTTTCTGTCCAACTATTCTACATTCAAGGCTCCTAAACTGGGGGTCGTTACACTAATGGACCATGTAGCTTCATGATGTGATACTCTCCGTATTATGATTGAGCCCAAAAAGTGGGATCTTTAAACATACTTGTGACTCTCACTATGTTAGGATAAAGCCTAAAGGGTAGGGTCTTCATATACATGTGATTCTCACTGTGCTAGGATAAAGCCTATAGTCTGAGGATTGGGTCTACCATGGCAAAGTAGACTTCTCAGTTATTCGGTGTAGAGGGAACATGGGATTTCATATAATATTTTGCATGGTCTTATTGTCGATTATGATCCTATTCCCACATATATTGTCTATTAGGCTATAAAATATTTTATGATGTTTCCATCCATGATGTTAAAGATGCATTGATTATTCATATCTTGTTCTTACTCTATTGACATGTCTATGCATATTGCTATGATTTACGATGTTCATTGATGCATTACATGTTTACATATTTAGTACATTCCAATGTACTAATGCATACTCTTGCCTACATGATATCACCATGTAGGGATGGACGATGATTCCAAACCCCACTTTCATGGCTAGCTTTTGGCATTTGTTATTGAAGATTTGGTGAGTTTCATGCTTCGAGGAAAAGCCCTTATGTTCTTGCTTATGTTGATGATGTTAAGACTTTTGTACTTTTCTTATCTTGAGGGTGAGTTAGTAGCATGTTCTAGATCCCACTAAGATCTATGATGTAGAGGCATATTTGGACCTATGTTGATGTACCCTTTAATAAGAAGAGTTGACTCCTACGCTTAGTTTGTATAAAATTGTCTCCGCTTGCTTACTTTTATAATTGCTTGTTTACCTTACGTATGATTATGATATGAACAAAACGGTTGGATGGGGCGCTTCGAGTGTTACATTCACCGTGTCACGACTAGGCCTTACGTTTGAGTCGTGACAATGCAAGGCATTTTCGTCGAGAAGATACCTAAATTACCCTTTTAAGGGTGAGTGAATGACCCAAAAAGAACCCCACTCAAAACCTCAAACCTTACCCAGAAGAACCCCTCCAAGAAACCCACCACGACCCAAGGTGAGCACCAAGGGTCGTGGAGGATGTTGTGGTGAGCAAGGGGTGGCTGGCGTGGGAGGGCTTCTCTCCATGAGACCTTTCATGGCTTGTGGTGGAGACCACAACTCGTGAAGGGCCCTATGGTGGGTGACCCATCCAAAGCATCCCCTAAAATCCACCAAGGGTTCCACCATGAGACCCCTCCACAGATGGTAGTGTACACCACGTCCCGTGAAGGGTCTCTTGATGGGATACTTCCCCTAATTTTCGAAAATTTTCACTTCTTAGGCCTTGTTCCTGACTTCCAATGCACGGGACCTTACAGACGCACATCTCGGTAACACTTAAGTATCATTGGTCTCAAATCAAGGGATGTCTTTGTTTATTGAAAAAATGGTACAGTTGAATTATGTACAGGATTGAACGTGTGTCTCGATTTAACTCGTTAAGTATGGTTATTAGTAGTTAAGTGTCATTAGTCTCAGATTCATAACGTTGAAGAATTAAATATAAGGCAATAAAGGAAATAAAGAAAATCGTATGGCAATAGACCTCAGCAACATATGTAGCTCCCTATTCAAAAATACTTAAGTGTCATTGGTCTTAGACCCAATGACGTCTTTTGTAAGTAAACACTATAAAGTAATGACTTGGTAAAATATAAAAAGTTTGGAGTACAAGAATTATAATATATTGTTTTTGGTATTGGTATAATTTAGAATTCAAACTTTAACAATGTATATTGGGACTATATCATCAACCAATAGAAAAGCTCCACTCAAGTCCTAAAGTATTTCGCTAATAGTAATATTTCACGTGGTAAAATACTGTTACGTGTGCCAGCTAATATTCCTCTATATTTGACTGTGTGAGCATTCAAATATATTAGGTCAGGTGTTAGGTCACAATTCGAGGTTTGGACCTGGATTGGTGTCAAAAGTTAGGTCTCGATTTAGGATCTGACTCTCAACTTTCGAGCCAGAGTCGATATTTGAAAGTTGACTCTTGACCCCGACTCGAGATTCGAGAGCCAACTCCTAATCCCTAGAACCGACTCTAGACCTCGAACTAAGATCCAACTCTCAACTTTTGACATTGACTCTCGACTTCGACCAGAATCTGACTTGTACTCGAGTCGGGTATTCGAGTCCCTGGTCGAGGTCAGGAGAGAGTTTAGAAAATATTTTCGTTACTTTACGTAGGGAAGTCATTTTTCTTAAATTGGAAAAAATAAGTTCATTTGAAAAATATTTTCTTCAACATTTAATGCAACCAAAAATGAGAAAATTGAAAAATATTTTTAAAAAAATGTCTTCTTTCATACCAGTACCCTTAGTCTATTCATGTTTGTCAATCATCGAGTTTTATTTGTCATTGCAAGTGTTCGAAACCAAAATCATTCATGCCATGTCTTAGTTTCTGTATTCTCAACCCCTGGAGAATAAATGGCAAAGCGTTGCCTGTCGTGCTAATATATAATTGACCCCTGTTGGAGGCCAATAGAATACTGTTAACACTTTCTGCCTTTGCTTCAACATCTGCATCATGTTCAAGTAATTTTGTTGATAGTTGATATTGTATCCCTGTAAAAAGTTCCATTCTACAACCAAACAAAAATCAGATCACCCTAAAATGCAAATAAATATTTTGAATCCAATCCTAAATGCTTGATACAAGCCCCTACCATGAAGCACAACTTTGATGATATGTGAATACGAAAGAGACGATTAGTATGTGAAAGGAAATGAGAGGTATGAATACAGAAGAAAATATTTATTGTGTCGGAGGTAATGAGATGTTTTGCCCTCCTATAATTTTGGACGGGAGTAAATGGCATTTCCGGATCTGTTTTATATTAAAATGAAAATCTCTTACAAAAGCTAAAAAGAAAAAAAGGTGAAAGGGCTAAAAACCCACCCTTCTCCCCTTGAAATGAACTCACAACTGAAATCCAAAAATAGAAATTCTCCTTGATATTTTGAATGGATCATCCAACAAAGAAATGTCCATAACTCCACAAATATGCCCAATTCATGAACCAACATGATTACGAAAGACAATTCAATTTATCGAACGAGTTGCACAGGTTCTCATGCCAATCTTCTCACTAGGAAATAACAACCCCAAAATCCATCCTTGAATCTATTCAATGCTACCATGATCAAGCAAGAGAGATTGAAAAATGAAAATGCAAAACTATAGCTACAATTTCACAGCTGTTTACAGTTTTAAAAATGATAACTTGATTGAGTTGATATTTAGTTATACGCAAGTCTGACAACAATTAAAGATATGATCATCCAAACCATACATGATACCACCTTCCATCTCTGCCAAAAAGAAAAAATAATGATGGAAAATCCTCACTGAAAATAGTCCAGGTGTAGTTAGGTCGCTCGCACATGCATACAGCTGCAGCAAAATATCAATTTCATGATCACGCTCAACACTCTATGTAGTAGCATCATCTCTCGAGAATATATATATGTTCACTCCGCAGCACTTCTTTCCCCCAAGGTGTAGGAATGCATTGATAGCCTCAAGACTGGAGCTTCCCATTCAATGGTTCTGCTCCATGACCTCAGATCCGGGCAAGCCATTACCTCGAGTTCCTGGAGACATAGGTGACATACCAGATTCTGGGGCTACCTCCATATTTGGTTTCAATTCCATTGATGCAGCTCCAGAAAATCCATCAACTGGTGCACCTATAGGCAATGGAGGCATCACAGATGGAGGAGCAACCTGAACGCTTGACATTCCTGGGTCTGGTTCCATCTGATCGAACTTACTTTGGCGAGGCCTCCTTTGATATCTATCACGACTACGGCTACGGCTGCGGCTGCGGCTGCGGCTGCGCCTGGGGCTATAGCTGCAGCTCCGGCTTCGGCTGTAACTCCTACTACTATAACTCCTGCTTCTGCTGCGACTCCTGCTTCTGCTGCGACTACCCCATGTTCGAACCCTCTCCGGACTAGGGCTGTAACTTCTTCCTCGACTCCGACTTGGCATGTCTCTTCTATTGTCAAAACGTCCACGCCCACGACCTCTCCCATGTGCTCGCACGTCTGAATTGTCATACCGATCATTCCTGGCCCAACCACTATGAGCACCACCCCTGCCACCACGGACACCAAAATGGTTGTCCCTCATCCCAACACGGCCACCAAAGTGACCATCTCTGCCACCACGGCCACCAAAGTTGCTTTCCCTTCCACCTCGGCCACCAAAGTTGCTCTCCCTTCCACCTCGGCCACCAAACCCACCATCCCTCATCCCACCAGGACCACCAAACCCACCATCCCTCATACCACCCCGGCCACCAAACCCATTATCCCTCGTCCCCCCACGGCCACCAAACCCACCATCCCTCATCCCACCACGGCCACCAGAATCCCAACGTGTGCGGCCACCATCACCATCGACAAAATCAGAACGGTTCATGCCACCTCTATCCCTGCCACCAGCACGTAAAGCCATCTCTCTCACATCCGGAGGCACTTGCTGATTTGCACCTTCCAGAACTTTAACAAGATCAGGAGCATATTTCCAGTCCTGATCAGATAAAAAGGTGTATGAAACACCAGTTGCACCAGCCCTACCAGTTCTTCCAATTCGGTGAACATAATCCTCAATCCCAGTCGGAAAATCATAGTTGATCACCACTCTGCAGCATAGTGAGAACTTAAAATGATATAAATAGTCTACTACTATTTGAAATAAAATAACAAGGAGCAAAATATTTAGCAGTACACATCAATAGACTTTTTTTCTCAATTTCTGGAGAACACATTCAACTCAGAACATCAGATGACAAGGAGGTCCTCACCTTATATCAGGTATGTCCAGTCCTCTAGCAGCAACATCAGTTGCTACTAAAATTGGGGTCTTACCAGAGCGAAATTGATTGAGAACCCAGTCCCTCTCACCCTGGGACTTGTCTCCATGAATTGCTGCAGCTCCAAAGCTTCGACCAATACTGTGTGCAAGTTGGTCGCACAACTTCTTTGTGGAACAGAATATAATAGCTTTAGAGCCCCGTTCTTGGGATCTAAGAATCTGTTCCAACCGTCTCTGCTTCTCCATTTGTGGGACTACTTCAATGTACTGCACAAGTATTTCACATTTGCAATAACCACATAAAAAGGAGGATAAAAGAAAAAGACAAAAGGCTGATGAAATACCCCAATTAAAGAAGGTTATGCATCCTACCCACCCACACCACACCCCAAAATGAAATTTCAGTATTTAAATAGGAAAATGAGTTTGACAATAGAGACATCTTTGTATAACCAAGCAACACTTCCATCGCTAATTAGTTTCAATCAAGAATGATGCAGGAGCTAAAACCCTCAACAATACTCACTTGTTTAGACTACCAAAAAATTTAAAACTAGTTTCCACATAAACCATGAAGAAACAAAATTATATGGATAAATCATGTTTGACTGTCAGCATCTAGTGTCATGTGTCAATGTTTCAAATTTGATAACCATCTGTGATGCAATCGCCTTATCATGTTGTCAAAACCAAGAAACACAAACTCAAACAACAAAGAGAGGATAATACAATTATTGAGTAATAATGAGAATACAGTGTCATTGCCTGTTTATCATCTTCAGGTTACCAATGATCGGAGGACACGTTTAAAACCAGACAAAAAACCCAGTTTTAAGTAGATGATGGAAACTTAAAATCAGTATCTAATTGTTGGGTAACTTTGCTGCAGAAAAATACTTAAGGGCAATTATGTGATGATAATATATTAGCTGGTTGCTTAACATGGATATTCCAGGCATTGTACATGAGTGTGGAAATAAGCTGCTTCAAATTACCTGTGTAATAGACTTGTTGGCTGCAAGCTGATCAACGTTCCCAATATTAACCTGGACAGGATTTCGAAGAAGATCACCAGCTATTTTTCGCACTTCTTTGGGCCAGGTTGCGGTGTACATAAGTGTTTGTCTTTGTGGGGGTATCTCATTTACAATCTTGCGGATCTGAGGTTCAAAACCCATGTCAAGCATTCGATCAGCCTCATCTAGCACGAGAAGAGAAACCTGCCGAAAGTCGATTCTTCTCATTTCAAGGATGTCATTAAGCCGACCAGGAGTTGCAACAACAATATCTGTTCCGCGCTCTAGTTCTTTCAATTGGTGAACTTTAGGTGCACCTCCATATAAGCACTGAAACGAAAGAGTTGATTGATATCTTCTTCAACAACCAACAGTGTTTAAACAAGAAAACTGCTCATATATCAACTCACCGTGCAAGAAACCCTTGCAGATCGACCAAACTTCAGCGCTTCATCTTGTATTTGTGTGGCAAGCTCTCGTGTTGGAGATAAAACAACCACTGTCGGGCCATTTTGAGGATTATTGCGCCGTCGTTTAAGGTGAATAAATGCAGGAATTAGATAGCCCAATGTTTTGCCAGAACCTGTCTTGGCAATGGCCACTATATCCCTATTTTGCAACGCTATGGGCCATGTTTGTGCCTGTATGGGAGTGGGTGAAGTGAATCCGGCAAACTGAATCTGCAATACGTGACCCGTAATGAATAGAGGAGAAACACTGAACACATCTACACACTTAAGAATTTCAAGCACAATAATGAAGCGAGTAACATGAAAACTAATTTAATCTTTCAACAAGAAAAGGGTAAGATAGAAAAATCGAGGAATCCTAAAGAAACAAATGGGATGCAGTTGCTTACTGAAGCAACTCGAGGCAACAAAAGGGAGCAACTAAAACAGAAGACCTGGAGCAATAAGCTAGAACCCCAGTCATCTAGTGGAATTTGACTTAAGGGCCAACCACCCTTCAAGAGCTATGCAACAGAGGCTCCAATTTCCATTTTGCAGCCTCAAAATTCAGAAGAGTTGTTGCCAAAATTATGAGGATAGCATTACAGCGTACGACATGTGCTCCTCCTGCGGAGCAGATATCGCACCTGCGACAAGCGACAATCAATAAGCTTGTGGCATGTTCTTAAAATGAAAATGGAAATGAGACAAAGCAGATCCTATTATCCTTCAAATAACCAACAAGTGATCAAATTTGAGAACACTTACCTCTCTCAGTATTTCTGGTGGGAAGCCAGTATCTTCAAATGTCATGAAAGGAGCAGGGACATCACCACCCTAGACATTTAATTAAACATCAGCACCAACAAACTTCAGAATAGCAAATGAAACCCCTGGATAGCAAATGAATCGCCGACAAGTGTACTCAAGACTAAACCACAAAGCTTATACCAATGACCAAAAAATAACATCAAATGCAAGGAATTCTATGATAAACTTCAACTAGAACTCAAACCACAAGCATATTAGTCAACACAAGGCCCCAAAAAATTATGACTTGTTCTACGCACAGTTGAACTTCGAACGCAGATACACCATAGTCATCCACTAACATACACCCAAAAAAGATGATGAAAACACTAACATGACCACAAAGATAGAGGAATTTGAACCCCGAAAGACCAATAGTCTAGCTGTTCAGAACAACTCATGAAAATGTTGTGTAAGAGGTTCAAGCAGAAGACAGGAAGAAGAAAAGACATGAATATTCAATGATTTAAAACAGGCCAAGAAATAGGTAAAAATAGCAGGCATATAACTCATTCTTCAGTTACTTAAAGAAAGTCTCAGAATCATTTGTCATGACTGCTGCTGCCTCTTCTTGCTTTAATGTAATCAGTTTTGTTGTGTGTCAGTGGAGGCAACCACATTTTTTTGAGGATGTTTAAAAGTTGCTCTGGAACACACATTTAAGTGCAACTCACAGACCAAAAAATAAGGCTAACTGACAAAGACAAGCCTCTTTGACACTTAATTTTGTGTTTGTGTTGTTAAATAAAGCTAGTACAGACTTGGATGAGCACAAATTCTGTATATTCTAAGTAATATTTTTGCACACTTAACTTCAAATTTTCTAGTGAGAAGTTCAAGAAAGTCCAACTTCCAGTCAGTCTTGCTCATTTATCAACATACTTACACATATTATAGGATAGGAAGATACCATGCCAGAACAATATAAAAATGTAAAACTGGTATTTGATTATTCTCCTTGAAGAGAATATTATACAAGCCAGAGACAAATAAAAAAGAAGAATCAGAAATATGAGGATAAAAAATTTAATGAAACAAATCCAATTGCTTGATGCCAGAAAAGGAAACAGTAAAATTGACAGCATTCCCTAACTGCTTTTGAAAACATAAACCACGGAAATAAGATGAGCTATGGCAGCAAAAATGTCATCACAACAAAAAGTTTCCCTACTGGTCAGATGGCCCTCAGTATTACGTTTGGTTATGCTTCGACAAAACACAATGTCACAACCATCACATGAATTGCTAGAAATATTTTCAGTGTCATCAACTAAAGCATGTTTTACAAAAATATAGCGTAATGAGCCTCCCTCAAACCCCCTTCTCTTCTCAAAGAGTTCAATTCAATCCTGCAGGCATCCTATTCATGGGAGGGTGGAGGTTGCCGAGTTGGGAGATTATACACATAATGCTTCTTTGATTTATTTACTTAAAAAATTTCAGTCTATATGTAAGAAACAGCAGTTTTGTTCACATATTCCTATATTATTTTTAAAACTCCATTACCTGATATAATGCTAGTTCTACTCCATATTAACTATATGACAGCCTTTGAACGATCAAAAAAGCTACTCCCTCTGTCCCAATTTATATGACTTAAATTTCTTTTTGAGTCAATCCCAAAAAGAATGACACATTTAGATATTTAAGAACAATTTAACTTTAAAATGTCTATTTTACCCTTAATGAAATGATTTCTAGCCACACAAATATCTATGACTTATTTTAGAACACAAGTTTCTGAGTCTTTCTTCTTTTTTAAACTCCATGCCAAGTCAAAGTAACTCATATAAATTAGGGCGGAGGGAGTACATCACAAGCACTTGAATTTCAAATGATAACATTGTGCAAAGGTGTTAATTTAGAACATTACAGAAAGAACATGAAATATCTGAGAGCTCAAAACAAGCCAGAGTGACTGATAAACGGTAACAGGTTCCATTCCTTAAGTTGAAGGGAAAACTGGATCACATGACAGATGATGGGATTGGATACATACTGTTGCGGTTACTTCATGCTTCTGAAGGTAAACCTCAACGGACGATGGATGAATAGATCCTGGAGGTCCTATGAGAGTTCCAGGTGGCCGCATGAGATTAGGATTTGAAAATGGAGGGCCACCAGCTGCTTGACCATAGATATTTTGCATCGGAGGACCGCTCATGCTATTGAACGCACTAGGAAGAGCTGGTACTGGATTTTGAAGCGGAGGATCACCCATTCTCATTTCCTAATGAACAAGTGCAACAACAACTACATTTAGCGTCACATTGGTTAGGGAAATTTTACAAGCAATGCAAAAGTCATCCCAAAACATTCACAATTGGAAAAAAATATTAACTGTAAAATATCTTTAAAATGCCTCATAATATAACATATTAAGCACAAAACTTCCCTATTTCAAAATAAGCATGAAGTGAGAATGCTTTACAATAGTGATGACTGATTCTGGCAACATATCATATGAAATTATTAACACGAAACAAAATGTACTGTACTAGAAAGAGATAATACAAATGGACCAGGAAAGCTGCATCTAATTAAAATAGCAATAAATGATATGGAAATAACATACATGTTGATTTCTTGCTACAGGTATGGCTGCAAGCTTGGGTTGCTGAGTCGGAGGCCGAATTCGACTGTTACTGTTGTAATAATAGTCATTTCCTCCTCTTCCAAGTGTGTTTTCCTCATAACCCTTTGATCCAACTGGTAGTGTATCCAGCTCCTGACCATGTGACATGTTTGAGCCTATCTGACCGGGAAAGTGTGGACCAGGCGGCCTCTGACCTGAATCATTTGTATTTTGCTGCCATTGACCCAAAGATGATGATTGTTGAACATTTACAGAAGAAATGCCAAACTGCAAAGCCTGAGCAGGCTGAGCCGATATCTGAGGTCTGATAACGGAACCAGTCCCTATAGGCGGATTCTGACCAGATGATACACCAGTTTGCTGAACTTGCTGTGGCGAAAACCCAACTCTCTTCCCTTGGGGGAAATCAACATCTTCCCTTTGCTGAAATCCCACTTTATGCTCTTGTTGATGGGAAAACTGCTGATTCTGTGGAACGTGCTGATTTTGCTGCTGTGGAATTTGCTGTCCTTGTGGAGGCAAATTTTGTGGATACGCAACATGCTGTGCCTGCTGATGAGAAATTTGATAACCATGTGGTTGTCCCATTTCTATACTTGAGAATGCTTGTGCTTGGGAGCCAAGTTGTTGTGGCATTATTTGTTGCATTGCTGGTTGAGAAACATGTGACCCTGGCTGATTAGGAGTTTGTCCCATTTGAGATGGCATCTGATGACCAGGTTGCTGGATCATTTGAGTCCGAAGTTGTGGCATAAAGGATACCTGTTGCATGGCAGGACCAGCTGGTGATCCTTGTTGCTGCCCTGTTAAAACACCTTGTGATCCATGTGGTACCTGTTGTGTTACTTGAGCATGTTGTGCCATGTGTGTCATTTGGCCTTGTTGAGCAAAGGCCTGCTGGCTCTGTGGGCCTTGACTATCATATTGTTGCACTGTGCTAGCACCTGGTATAGGAGCCAACTTAGGTGCAGAAGCTTCCGGCGGTGGACCAGGCGGCAGTGGAGGAGGTAAAGCTGATGGCTTCTCATACTGAGTAACATTAGTGTCTGGATTCCAGTAGTACAACAACCCAGTACTACCGTCAATTAAAGCCTTCCAAGGTTGAGGTAAAGTTGGATCATCGGGTGCATAACGAGGTCCTAAGGAAGCTGTAGCTGCCTCAGGAATCGCCATACTTGAGCGACCTAAGGCAATCCACCAAAAAGGTCATACATGAATTGACTAGATACAATGACCAAAGGGTATTGCTGTACATACTAAACGTGAATATGCTCAAAAGAATACAACCATCAATTAACCCAGATAATAATTGAACAGATATTTCCCAATGAAAATAATCCAAAGTCCTAACCAGATTACTGTTCCTCGAGCATAAAAGGCCCAAATGACAGTTTATACCCATCGAGTTGAAGCAAAAACATAGCTTTCTGAAGACATTTCTAGCATTCTCAACCCCATATCAGCTGAGAATAGTGAACTCGCAATTAATTCATTAACTACCAAGATAGGAAACCAGTATCCATGAATCTATTTCTTTAGCTTTGACTTCCATGAATAGATAAACTTAAGTATTGCTCAATCAACTTTACATTCTCCTCATTCTGATTCAAACAACTCAAAAGCCAAAATCAAAAACAAAATAGCAAACGGTTCAAACTCATCACCATACACACCAAAAACCCAAAAAAAGAAAACGTTAACTTTTTGAAATTAAAAATCCTTCAAGCTAAACAGACCGTGCAAATTTGATTGGAAGGATAACATGAAAAAGGGAAAAACAAACCAAACTAGATTTCCTGAATTTAGATATTCAAAACCTAAAAGCATATACGAAACGCACCACATGAAGCCAAGAAAAAATAAAACCTCCATGGACCATCAGAACTAGAAAATTCCAACTAGTTCATGCATGTAGGACTCTTACTTCGTCCCACAACCCAAAAAGAAAACACACGCAGAAAGTAGCACGGGACAATATTAAAATTGATGAACGGAAATCAAACCTCAATTGAGAAACCTTAGCGGAAACTTCGTGTGCAGCGAGCTCCAGTTTCCGTGAAAATGTGCCGACTGAAGAGGATTGGACGCTCAATCTGAAGTTTAGGGTTCAGGTCTTTCAAGAAGAGAATTGCCTGCTTGTTGGACCATATTCTTTTTCCTTAAATATGGACCTTCCCCAGTGTGTTGGGTTGGGTTGCGTGGGCTGATTGACGGTCTGGTCTCTCTTGTTCAATAACTTAAAAATATCTTGGTAACACTACTTACTACCTTTTTTCGTTCATTATTATTAGTAAACTAGTCAGTTTTACCATTCCTTTTGGGTGATGAAAGAGAAAATTTACACTTGAAACAAATAAAATTGCATGCATAGCCATTAGATAGAACTTGCTTGTGTGATCTTACCTGCATAGTCATTAGATAGAACATGCTTGTGTGATTTTTCTCATGCTCTTTTTTAATAGATTTTTATCAAATAATAAGTCCTAGTATTATATTCATAGTTGATAGTTATTTGATTCACCGTTTGACAATAGATATCTATTTTACTTCAACATCATAATTTAATTTGTTGGTATTTACTTACTTTTGAAGATAAAATGTATTTCTTCTAGATCATATATGATTTCAGCAGCAAAAAGAGGTGAGGTTCTGCTTTCTTACCTATTCGTGGGAATATACAAGAGGGAAGGCTCGAAAGGCATATGAGTGTGCCTCTCATGGACGAATACCGACTCAGTCCGCTCCTTCTGCGCAGTAGTCTCAATCAGTCAATGTTGGTACAGCCCCCTTGGGAGTGTTTCAGCTCCTATGTGTTATAATGCTGAGTCAAGGATGCTCTGTCTTCTCTATAGAAGTAGTCAACTAAGTTTTGAATGAATTAGCTCCTTGGTAATAGCTTAATCTATAGATAGAAAGCCCTATGATAGAAAACAACCACGTGTGGTCTGGAGAGAGATGGACCGATTATATAATAGGAGAAGCAGATGCAAACGTTTTCTTTCAATAGCTGGTCCCAATGACTACAGAATCATCGGTGTACTACTACCTCAATTTACCATTTCGAACCTTATACAGAAAGTTTTGATCCTTTGTTCTATAATTTAGGATTTCATTGTCTGCCCAATTCACCATTTTAAAACCTTATAAGAAGGTTTTGTTACTTTGTTCTATAATTTTAAAATTTCGCTGTTTGTAGAATTCTAAAAAGAGATATAAAAAAAGTTTAGTTAGAAGAATCTAGTTTGTCACAATATTTTCAACTTACACAAGTCTTTATATACGGTTATTTCTCCATAAAAATCTAGAACTCAAAGTAAGTTATTAATATTAGGGATAGAAAAATCATTAGGTTATGCCTTGTGCATAAAACAAAAGAGAAATCGATAATCATTTTTTTCATTATGTGTTTCTTCCTCAAAGATAGTGATAAAAGATTTCTCAACTGAGTGTAGGAATGACATGTGATTCACATATGAGATATTGAGTGGGAATGGATGAATCAGCAAGCTAAAGACTTCGGAACAGGGCCCTATCATGAAGGTTGGACTTGCTATAATGAATTACAATATTTGCATTAAAAGAAGTATCATGATATTTTTTTTTTTTAGTACAAGTCATCCTAAAGAGGTTATTACGTAGAATCTAAAGACGAGATTATGCAATGGGCTAAGAAAAAAATAATATATTTGTTTGTTTTTCTCTGTTTTATTAGGATTTTCATTTGTGGAGCTTATATGTATTCGAGGTTGTGCAGAAGGTATTTGAGAAGACTAGATTGATTAGCTCCTCCCCAGATTTATAAAATTGCCGCTTGGTGGTTAATTAAAAATATTTAATTTGCAAAAAAGATGTTCTCATCTAGAAATTCCATTCACTTATCAGCAACAGTTTAGAAAATTATTTGTATATGTTGTGATAATAATATAAAGTTTGAATTATTTTTCTGCTCAAGTATTAAGGTTGGAGTTGAAGAAAAGGAATAAAATTTCATTATCTGTTTTCATGCTAGTTTTATTTGTCAAAAACTACTCCTTTAATATTGCACATATCTTAATAAAAGATACATGCAAGTCATTATACCGAGAAAAAAAGATATATGCATGAATCGGAATATATATTGCTTAATAAAAGTTCATATTTAAATGGGCACTAAATATTCACAGTAATGAAGTTTTATATCATATTCTTTTACACAATAAGCGAATTTGTTATTTCTACATTGACTTTGAAAATTAAAAGTTATGTTACCTTAAACGAAGTTCATATGATTCATCATAATTTTTAAAGCTTTATTCACATACAAAGAATGCGATCTGATTGTACTTTGGAACAATCATTAAAAAATATAAATAAGGTATTTTGTTAATCAATTTAAATATGTATTTTATTGTCATATCCAAAATAACATTTATCATATATGGTATGCATAAATCAGACCTGTTTAACTGCTGACATGTCTATTCTAAATACACTTGATCTCTTTCTATTTTCATCCCCTTTGAATCATACGCTTATTTCTTCTCAAACATCAAATTTAACTCTTTAATAAAACACTCTAATGTTTTCTCTCTCTACAACTTCTCTATAGGAAAAGCTCTCAAGGAAGGGCACTCAAGGGCCTAGCAGCAACCATGGGGGTGGCTCCACCTCCGAAGGTAGAAAAATTTTGTTCAAAAGATCAAGTTATAAATCTTGTCGAGACGAACATAACCTAAGTTAAATCACCTTTTAAATCCACTTCTAGCTCCGTGAATTTGTAAAATAGTCCAAAATCAATGTTCATCTTTCCAAAGAAGAGCTATTGTGCGTTCAAAAATTTATTTCGGTATCAAAATCTAGAAAATTCAAGTGATTCCAACTGTTGCAGTTGATTCTCCATCTCATGATCCACCTAACAGCAAATATTTAACTAGTTCTACCTTGCGAATCGGGAGTTCTATCCAGGCGATTTTAGGGAGAATCGCAAGAAAATCACCTGGAAGTCACCTCAATTATCGACCAGTTCCGATGAAATTTGAAAGGTATTGATTCCTAAGGATTGATCCTCATCCAAAGAAGTACCTCCTAGCAAAAATTTGGACCATTCCTATTAGCCCAATCGCTAGTGGGGAGATTTCTAACATGGTGTCGAAGCTCCGGTGGATGAAAATGAAAAATATCAATGCCAAAATGTCGGGATAAAGGAGGTCCATCTCTTTAACACAAAAGCTCCATAAAAAATGTCCCATAATAATTCAAATTTGACAATTAGATTTTTAGCCGATCAAGTCTCTGAAAATTCAAAAGATTTGACTCAGGTTAAGGAATTCCAAAATCAGCAACACCAATTGACAAAGAAAGTAGTGGGATAAATTCTACTAAAAAAATGTAATTGGGGATAATCGAAGATCCTTGAAAAGTAAGTACATGGACATGGGTACTATTTCATTACTCGGGAAATTCTTTCTAATGTTTAGAAATAGTTCCTAGTGAGATGGAAGGGATCGAAATGGTACTAATAGCGTAGAAATGGTGGATACACATCATCAATATTCTTTAGATCGTCAATTGGAGGTCTTAGCAAAGCACAATTATCACAATACCAAAAGGAAGGAGTTATAGCTCCAAGTTATAGCATCTACATAAGGTATGATCACTTTTTCAAATGTTGTTCCTGCTAATTCTAATGTGATTAATGCCTTGGAAGTGCAGTTGCAGTCCAATGCAATTAGACAACAAAGCGTTGCACTAACCTCTATTTTGTAGAATAAGGAACAAGGACATACTTGTCCACGACTCGTACCTAGGATCTAGTCATGACACATCGAATGTGGCACTCGAAAGCGCCCCATCCAAACCTGTTGTTCATATCATAAGCATACATAAGGTAAATAAGCAATTTAGAGAGTAAGAAAGCGGAACATAGTGTTACGACCCGCCAGTCTTCCATAAAAAGAAGGGAATAATTTAGAGTCAAGGAGAAGAAACTAGAGTCTTAACGAGGTTCCGAAAGACTCTAGAACATTGCGGATAGAACTTGAAGCTCCTTGGAAGAATCTAGAATGTTATAGTAAAATCTTGTAAATACTCGGAAAAAATCTAGAACAATGGATTCAAGTGTAGGAAGCACTTAGAATCCACTAGATATGTAGAATCTTTTAGAGGAGGGACTTCTGTGAAAATATTGAGGGACTTAAAAAGTAAATATTATTTACACTTTGACCCCTAGAGAGTCATATAAATAGGAGGGTCATTCCTCAATCCAGAAAAGCAAGTTGTAAAAAATTCTTCCAAGCAATACAATACTTCTTTTCAAAAGCTCTCTCTTATAGTCTTCTTATCTAGCATTCCCTTAACGATCTTAGTTGAAAAGACTTACTAATATTTGCAAGATCGTGAAAGAGTCGTGAGCAAATAGACTAATGCCGCACGGGAGTCTTAGCGAAAGTTCTATATCCGTGACAATGTGGTATCGGAGCAGGTTTGTACTAAGGGAAGCATGACAAGGGAAGGAGACGTCAACGTCACTAGCACCACCAACATTATGTTGGATGTTGGCAAGAAACACAAGGGAAAGAAAAGCTCCAAGAAGGTTGAAGAGGTATCGGTTGGACCGATATTAAGTGAGGCCATAACAACCCACTTACTTTTGGCCATTGAGTTGAGTGACGAGGAACGAGGCGAGGAACCCGCCGACATCACGCTCGACATGGGATGGGTCGCCAGGGTGGATGCTGCAAGGCAAGCAGTACTATTCTTAAGAAAGTGCTTGAATTAGTTCAATGGCAAGTTTCAGACCTTGGAGGAGTTCACCCTTGAAGAGAATGATAACATCCAGAAAGAGTTGTGTGGACGTCAGGCGGCGGAGTACGACTAAGGGAGACCATCATTTCCTTGGAGTACTGGGTCACTACTCTGGAGGGCAGATTCATGGACATGTTGGAGGCCATGAGTGCTAGAGTGAAGGCTCTCGAGAAAGTCATAGAAGAGATATGCTACACCGGCTGGAGAAAGGGAGGCCAGGCTTGAGGCTCTCAAGCCATCTGTCTTCAAAGGCGTCCGTGTCACGCAAGAGGTGGAGAACTTGCTATGGAACTTGGAGAATTACTTCAAGTGTAACAAGGTGAGGAACGACGAGATGAAGATCAACACAGCTGTTATTTGACAGCGATGACCATGTTATGGTGGAAACGTAAGGAGTCAAAAAGGGGGAAGGGGCTATGTGCCATCAACAAGTGAGAACAGTTTCGGAATGAGTTCAAGAAGGCCTTCTTCCCGAACAATGTCATTTATGAGGCGAAGAAAAAGTTTAGGGAGCTGAAGTAGATAGGTAGCATAAGGGCTTACGTGGAGGAGTTTACTACCCTCACTCTTCAGATTCCCAACCTCACGGATGAAGATATGATGTTCCACTTCATGGATGACCTACAAAATTGGGCTAGGAAAAAGATGGAATGCCGACAGGTTAGAACCATTGATGAGGCCATCACACAAGCAGAGGCTTTGATGGACTCTCGACATGACAGGCGAGATAGAGATCGAGAAGAAGACTCGGGAGGTAGTCATGACCAAGGTGGGGGAGATAGTGGCAAAGGCAAGGGTTGGCAACCATATCCCAAGCATCATGATACCTACAAATAACAATAGGGTCAGTCATCAAAGCAGTGGAGAGGGCAAGGCACAGCCCGAGAAAGAGTTTAAGTGCTACATATGCAGGGGGGAATAGCTACAAGAAGTGCCCCCAACTAAAGAGCCTTGGTGCCATACTACGGGAGCAAAAGGAGCAAAAGGCGCAAGAAGAGGCACCCCAATCAGGGGAAGAATCGAGCACAGCTCGGGTAGGTGTAATTGGGATGTGCGGAGCCATCACAAAGCAACTAGAGAAGCCAAAGGAGTATAATACGCAGTACGTGAATATCATGATCAATGGGCGACCTGTTCGTACCATGGTCGACATAGGCACATAGATTAACATCGTGACTAAGTCTGTGGCAACCAAGTTGGGGTTGAAGTATAACCAAAGTAATGCACAACTTAGGATGGTTAATGCGCCAATGAATCCTGTGTGTGAATGACTCAGGGAGTCGACATAGTGTTAGGCGAGTGGCATGGTAAGACCAACTTTCATATCACACAGATAGATCTCTTTGACATCATCCTTGGCAGGAATTTTTCCAAAGGTGCCATGCAGTGATCGACCCATACCTCCAACAGCTCGTGGTCATGGAGCTTCCTGCATGGTACCCTTAGTCAAGATGCCCAAGTCAGAGAAACCGGTTCAACTATCGGCCTTGCAACTTGTGGAAGAGATTAAGGAAGGGCCACCATTGTCGTGTTCCATGCCTGTTAAAAGGAAAAGACGTCAGAGAAGAAGCCGTCGAAGGAAGCCAAGCGGGAATAGGGACAACCAACCACAACAGTGCTTCTCGGGTGCCAAAGGAGGCGAATTCCAGAGAGGACCATAGAGGGATGACATGTAGACTTGTGACTGTTCGAAGAAAGAGACTAGGAGTTCTAATAGTAGCACTACGCTGAGGACGTCACAACATTAGGTGGGGGAGAGTGTCATGACCTATTAGTCTTCCATAAAAAGAAGGGAAGAATCTAGAGTCAAGGAGAAGAAACTAGAGTCTTGGAGAGGGTTCCGGAAGACTATAGAACATTGCGTATAGAACTTGAAGCTCCTTGGAAAAATCTAGAATGTTATAGTAAGATCTTGTAAATACTTGGAAAAAATCTAGAACAATGGTTTCTAGTGTAGGAAGCACTTAGAATCCTCTATATATGTAGAATCATCTAGAGGAGGGATTTATGTGTAAATATTGAGGGACTTAGAAAGTGAATATCATTTATACTTTGGCCCTTAGAGAGTAGTATAAATAGGAGGGTCATTCATTTGTAAGGAATCAATCCAGAAAAGCAAGTTGTAAAACATTCTTCCAAGTAATACAAGCCTTCTTTCCAAAAGCTCTCTCTTATAGTTGTCCTATATAGTGTTCCCTTAGCGATCTCAGTTGAAAATGCTTACTAGTATTTGTAAGATCGTGAAAGAGTCGTGAGCAAATCAACTAATACCACACAAGAGTCTTAGCGGAAGTTCTAAGTCCGTGACAATAGTCTTATATAAGCAATAACATAAGAGTCAAATTTTCATCTAAGGGAAATTAAATCATCATAGGTCCAAACATGCCTCTACATCATCCATCTTGGAGAGGTCTAGAACATATGACTAGCTCACCCTCAAGATAGAAAATAAAGTGAAATCGTAAAAGTCTCTACGTGTCAAAACATAGCATGAGTAAGGCTTGTCCCTGAAGCATGAGAACTCATCAACAATCTCCAAAATGAAGTCTAACTCTAGCCATGAATATGAGGAATAGTCTCGCCGTCCATCCCTATATGATTAAACCTGTAGGTAAAAGTGTCACGACCCAAACCTAGGGCCTATCTGTAATATTGCGAATAAGACACCCGTAGGCACCTCATCTAAGTTATCATAACATATCAAGCATTAATAGGTAAACATGTACATAATGTGGAAATAAAATGGGAAAGGGATCAAGGGAAATCATTTGAGTTAAAAACAAATATCCCAAACATACATCATTATCCAAAAACATACCATCTAAACATGAGTCAACAGAAATCGATGCACGATTTTGGTTTCCCTCAAATAGAAAAGATGTTACAATAAATTAGAAAGTAAAAGCCTCCAGTCTTAAAAATCCAAAAATATACTTTCGTATGAATAGTACAAAGCATGAAAAGAAATAGGTAGAGACCTAACTAAGGGCTCGTTGATGAGTCCACATGTTGGACTCATATAGGAATTAAATTGCATAAAATATTGTCCTCAATGTATTCTTTTGCCTCGTATATTAATCAATTTGTGTGGCTGATGCTAGAAATGAGGAAAGAAATGCATGGAAGGACAAATTAGCAAAATAAGACAAAAGGAACAAAATTTCCAAAAAGACAATAGATGTCGATCCTTGCCAAACGATTTAGCGGAGCGCCGGATGATGACAATGATTGTTTTTTATTGTACTGTCCAACCTAAATATTCCATAAAAGAGGAAATGAAGGTGCACTTTCGACGGATCGGTGAATAGGTTGAGTGATGCACAGTTGCGTCGCCTAATGTCACAGTGTCCAAGGCGTCCAACAAATATCTAAAAAGGAGATCAAATACACGTTTGTCGGATCACTGATGTGTTCAGCAACTATCAATCTTGACTAGTAAATAGTGATTCATGCACAAATTGAAGATATTTGTGTTTGGAGTATAAAAGGAAAATGGCAGGACTTTTTGGTACATATAAAAAAAGAGTGAGATCCTCAATACTACGCTAGACACAATTCCAAAGAATGAAAGTACATTTATTTGAGAGAAGTTTTTGCTTGAAGAAAAAGATTTTGCACTTGTCTTTGTGAGTGAAGATCTGAGTAGGAGAATAAAAATTTATTTTAATCTTCTTATTAATTTCAACACCCATTGTCATGTAGTATGCATTTGGTAACTCAATTTATCTTTTAGACAGGCAAGGCTAAAAAGCCTCATGTTAGGGGTGTGTAATAACTTGGGTTCTTGAGTTTATATGTGGGTCTTTATTTATTTGAATGGATTGTTATTAATTGATGTGGGTTCATATTTATTATCATGTTTAATTGATGCTTTGAGGTTGCAAACTCAGGGTTTATATTTAGATCTTTGATCTTTGCAAGTATCCTTGAATGATTGAAGTGGATAATAAATATGATAGCCTGAATTTATGGGTTTGGTTGAATGCCTAATCAGGGTTCAATCGACTAAGGTTTTAGAAGGTTTTCTATTCAATTGCAAAGGTCCTAATGAGTCCTAGTATGATTTGGTATATGAGACCTTACTATATTCATATGGAACACTATTTTCGTCTGATCAGAGATTGTAATTACTAGCAATCTAGCCTACTCATGGTTAATTAATGCATTCATTCAATGTGTAAGACCCATATATTTACTCATTCACCAAGTGTACACACCCTGGCATGTCTCCTTTTTATTTATGATAAAATCAATTTACAAAATCACGTTTTTATTACATAATAGTTCAATTAACCCGTAAATATTCTTATTAACTCTACAAACCATTAGGACAATTCAATACTTCAAACTATGAATCACATTGTTCCTTGTTGATTCGACCCCGACTCTTAGTTAGGTAATTATATTGCTGATGATGTGGATTTGACCTAACTCCTAGTTGAGTAATTATATTTTTGACGACCGCCATACTTCTTATTAGTTTTGACGCATGATTGAGCGACATCAAAATGGCACCGCTACCGAGGAACAATGTTATATTTCTATTTAAGAAGTGTTTTATTGAGCTAATTCTTTGTAGTTAACGTACTTGGGTGTTTTTCTTTTCTTTTTCTTCTTTTGTGTTGACCTTATTTTTTAGTGGAAGAAATGAGCAGTCAAGGGAGTATTAATGGTTGTCATGACCCAAGTCCAGGGCCTAGACGTGACACGACGAATGAGGAATCCTAAAGACCCTAAATAAGCCTCTAAGCATAAGTAGCACATCCTAGGTTGCAAAAGTACAATTAAACGACAAATAAGTAATTTTAAGGGAAAAGGTCTTTGGACTCAAGCTATGGGGATGTTATGGGAGATAGGAATTTCCTCCATCACATAGAAAGCAAAGACTAAGGGGTGAGAAAGTATGACTCATGCTATGGGGATAATAGGGTCTTAGGACTTCCATATCATATGAATAACAAGCATAAACACATCGAAGGGAATAAGGACTAAAGGAAGTCTTCTATAATTACATAATCATCACAAGAGTCAAGCTCATAACATACAAAATTATATCCAACGACACCTCTAGCATGAGTGGAATGGCGGCCAAGACATCTCTCGAGCTCACCCTCAAAAGTAAAAGTCTAAAAGAATATAAGTCTTAGCAAGGCATGAAAACAAGATTGGATGTTGTTCTCTAAATGAAGGACTCACCAATACCAATCTTCAACCAAGTTGTCCAGCCACGTGGAGGTGGATCAATAGGAGCTCCAATCCCTATATAGTTAGATTATGTAGGCAAAAAGCATGTGTTAGCACTTGGAATGTAGTAAGTATGTGGGATGAAATGCAACAAGAGAACATAATCCATAATTAAACAAGATGTATAGTCATATTCAAAGGATATAAACTCAATATGACATGAATGATCAATGCCTTAGTAAAAAACATGCACGAGGATAGCCAAATCACATAACATATTATACTTCTATGGGAAGGGAATATAACTGACATATAAGACCAAGCGAGCTACTACTCAGAATCCCAATGTTCACTCCACACCGGATAAGGAGTGGTCTACTTTGCTAAGGTAAACTAAACACTCACCTTACAGAAACTTCCCCATATTAGAAAGTGCTTCACAAACACCTTACGGGAACATCACTCTTTTCGATTATTATATGATGATAGCCTTACATGAACACCACCCTTTGTGGAAATAAAGTGGTATGTACCTTATGGAAACCCTACCCTTTTTGGAGAATCATGCATCTGGATCCATTAGCTTATCACAAACCCTATGGTACGACATAGTTATGGGACAATGATTATCTACCAAGGTCCTCTCGCTGCTAGGTCAACAATCCTAAGGAATACTTAAATCATATTCATAGTCAGAATATGAAAAGTCTCAATATATCATAATATCACATTAGAGTAGCTCATCAAACCAAAGCTTCATAGTACCAAAGAAAAGGGCTCCATGTTATTCACAATATTCATAATGTTTTCATGAAATCATAATGTATTCGATAGCCCGCAACATTCATAACATTCATAATTTTTGCATATCTTGCTATAAAGCTTTTAACAACACAAGAAGCTTGACACAACATCTTTAGTCAAAACATGGTAGATATGCACATATACTTAAAATCATGCAATTCAAGGATATATAACATAAGAGGAGTAAAACAAGGACATTTAAGAATCATTCAAAGCAACCCACCATGACAAAGTAAAGCTTAGTCAGGGTATCATGAGACTCTCATTTAAATCATAAATTTCACATGGCATTTCATTGCATAATAGCGTTCAAAGGTAGAATATCATAATTTATTTCACAATAACAATATATAAAAGTGTCCATGAAATTTTCATAAGTTAACCATGACTTGAAAATAGATAAAACAGAGGATTGGTTGAGCTTTCTGGAGGAAGGTTTCTAGAAATAAAAACCCACATACATTGGTGTGATTGGAAATGGAAATCTTGACAGAAAGTGAAGAAATCCCGAAACCCTAGCTTGCACCTTTCACTTTGAATGTCTTGAGGAAGCTTGAGAGTACTTTGGAGGAGTTTAGTCTTAGGTTATTTTAGAATGAGGTTGAGTGGAATAGCTTAAGGTTGTATAAAGCTGGAAAAGACTTATTTGGGGGATTAAACAATGTAGCATAGACGTAGGATATTAGGAAATATCAAAACTACCCCTTCTAAAAATCTATCTGACCAGTCCACGAGTCCTCGATTAAGGGTTGTGGTCCAGTCCATAGATTGTGGAAAGGGGGTCTCATCCTATTGGTTTTTGGACCACTCTAAACCTTCTATAGGACAAAAAGCACAACACAACCTACAACCCAACAAACAATCCATAGGCTATCCTGTTGATTGTGTATCAAACATCAAAAAACCATTTCTTTACACCAAGTTAGCCCACCATTCCACGAGCACAAGTGCAGCTTGTGGAGTCACCTATGGATCGTGGTTACCCTTATGCATTGGTGGCTCTACTAACATAAACACTGGAATCACACCCTTGGACCCATGAACCCATGCACGACCCCTATTACATTTCATGGGTCGTATACTCCCTTCGTGAACCCACTTACACTTAGAATATTTTTTCCAGACTTTATTTCTTATGCACTTTCATACCTCCCAACATGTGGGGCCTTACAATATATTCCCCTTGGGAATATTCGTCCATGAATGTGCTAAACATACTCTAAAAGCAATAGATTACATGCATCATGAAAAATTTCAAACCATGCTTCAAATAACATTTATAATGCAAGCTCAAAATCACATAATCATTCATGAATGACATGAAAATGACATGCAAGGAAGTGATGGATTTCATGTAGGGAAATTTTAGTACCTCAAGCTTGATAAGAGTGAAAGAGATAGGGTTGTCACTTGTTCATGTCCGTGTCGGCTTCTCAAGTGGCACTTTCTACTTGTTGGTTCCTCTAAAGGACTTTGACGGATGCTATATCTTTGTTTCTTAACCTCTTCACCTACCTATCCAATATTTCCACTAGAACGTCCTCAAAAGCAAAGTTCTCTTCAACATTCACCACCTTTATAAGCACAATAGAACTAGGATCTCTAACACACTTCCTCAATATGGAAACATGGAAGACCAAATGAACCATACTCATCTCTATAGGCAACTCTAACTCACACACAACTTTAGCAACACGTCTCATGATCTGGTAAGACCCTACATACCTAGGGCTTAACTTCCCTTTCTTGCCAAAATGAACTATGCCCTTCATTGGCGAAACCTTCTAGTACACCCAATCATCAACTTCATATTCAAGGATTCTCTTTATAGTGTCGGCATAGGTCCTTTTCCAACTTTGAGCCGTCTTCAGTCTTTCCCTTAACATCCTCACCTTCTCTAAAGCTTCCATAACCAAATCCGAACCTATCAAAGCTATTTTCCCTACTTCAAATCGACCAATCAGGGATCTACAATATCTACCATATAGAGCTTCAAAAGGAGCCATTATGATGCTAGAATGATAACTATTATTACAGGCAAACTCAATACGTGTAAGATGCTCATCCCAACTACCTTTAAACTCCAAAGACACAAGCTCTAAGCATATCCTCAAGAGTTTGGTGGTTCTTTCGGCTTGACTATCCATTTGTAGGTGAAATGTTGTGCTAAGCTTGACTTTAGTACCAAGACCTCTTTGGAAAGATCTCAAAAAGTGTGAGGTAAATTAAGCACCACGATATGAAGTGATAGACAATAGAACCCTATGCAATCTAACGAACTCATGAATGTACAATTTAGCATAATCTTTGGCATCATAAGTTTTTTTAACCAGTAGAAAGTGAGATGCTTTTATCATTGTCATGATCCAAAATCAATTTGCAACTAAAGAAAGACAAAATAAAGCGGAAAACAACTCATATCACACGAGAAATCTCCCTAAACCTGGAGTCATGAGTACAACAACGTCTAAAGTAGTGTAATAGAATAGATATAACTGTCTCAAATAAAATACAAAGTTGTCTTATAATGTCTAATACAATTATGAGATAGAAAGTAAATAAAAGAACATCTCAAGAACCCACGGTGACTCAAAGTCTAACCTCATCGCTAAGATCTAAGGTGGATAGAGGAAAGCTCCAGTAGAAGGATATCAACTATCCTGTGTTGGTCTCTGTGCTTGATCTGCAGGAAGGAACAAAGTAGGGGCGAGTACACTGAAATGTACCCAGTAGGTTCAACTGATTGGGCAAGAGAAATTAAAATAAGTACGCAATAATGAAGAATCTTATCCCTACATCCAAAAAGATTAGTGCATAGTTAAATATATATATGATAATGAGCTAAGGTATCCTCAATAACCCATGGTACTACATATCAATAAATATGAATGCGATTCACAACTCATCATTCCATATGTTAGGTGTTTCACAGCCTTGCCACCTGCCCGTGGTTAAAAGAATATTGGAATGCCTCAACCTTGCCACCTGCCCATGGTTAAGGAGTATAACAGAGCCATGTCCTTGCCACCTACCCGTGGTTAAGCAAATATAAGATATAAATCTCACCCTTTCCTCCTACTCGGGTCATGGGAGTGGTACCAATGTGGAGCATAATACCCTTGCCTCCTACCCCGGTCAAAGGATGTAACAAGCAACATACATTAGATGTAAATAAATAATATAATCCAGAAATCCATGTAACATATAGAATGACATCAAAATAGGAATACCGACACATGAATCTCATGTAGCCATATGCATATAAAGAATAATATCAAGTGTCACAACTAACGCCCAAACCATCATCATGTCTCAGATCATCAAAATCATATCGATAGTCAAGAATATCAACAACACTGAACCTTACTCATCCCAATTATGCAAAAATATTAGTTATATTGGACCTTAATCATCCTAATTATGCAAGAATATCAGTAATACCAGACCTTACTCGTCCTAATTATACATATACATCTCAAAGGTATCTCAACAGCCATCAAATTACCACGTAATTATCCAAATGGTCTCATAAGTCTATGTTACCATATTTTATCCTAAATCATTATAATCTACAAGATTTCATTTCAGTTCATCAATGGAATCAAAATTTACATCATAATTTGGCTTAACCGGAGTTAGAATACCATCAATATCCAATTATTTTAACAGAATTACTCATGAATCAGTCTGGATCTCATAACTACCACATAAACATAATTAATAACTCACATCCATTCCCATAAGGTTAGCCAAACCTACCTCAACGCTGAAACTATACTCGAATAAGCTTTCAATCAACTCAATCCACAAAACGAATCTCAAAGTGATCCACCACTATCAATAATAGATACTACACACTAAGAGGAGTATTTTGATACCCATATTGGCATAAATTAAGCTTAGGGGCAAAATGGTCAAATTTAGAGCTAAAATCCGAAGTTTCAAAATTTGAAAATTCACTTTAAAATAAAATTTTACATAAAAAATGGAGTTCGTGGGTGAAAATTTCACTATAATCAAGCTTAAACAGGATGGGTGTAACGCCCTAGATCTTAAGCTAGGACCTGAGTCATTCCTCGTACACGTATAGGCTTAATTTGATGACTTCTAATATGGTGAGATCAATTTCTAGGTATTCAAAGTCAATTACATATTGTTTGGGATCATGAAGGATCTCTTACATCGAGCCAAGACCAAAGGATTCCAAGTCGGCTAAGTATCAGTGTGAAATCATATAAGTATCAAATTTAGAAGATCATGTCTCTTAGCACATAATTAAGTAGGTTACCCATTACCTACCAAATTGTATGCCTTTGAATTATCTTTCCATTGCATCAAATGTCACCTTATTTTGAATTTGGAATAAAACGTTATGACCATTTTACTAAAGCATATCTAAGCTGTCAAAAAGGGTGATGGTCAATTTGATCATCAAATGCATTCGGTGTATCGCCGAATTGGTCATTAGATCACTCCAAAAAGCTTTAGAAACCATTAAAATAGGTGGTCTAAAGGTCCCATTAGGCATACCACCAAATGGTTTGGCGATGGGACCTCTGGACCGCCGATTTCTCCACCGGGACACATCAAAAATTTCATTTTTGACCTTTTGATGATATTTTTACTTTCTCAAGAAGGGACTCGACCTATTTATCCAAATACACTTTTATTAATCCAATTCTCATATTTTGGGCCCTCTTAAACACCCCCAAATTCCTCTCAAATCCTCCCAGAATATCTCCAAACTTCTCTATTAAGTTCTCTCAAGTTTCTTGGGGATCAAGAGATCTCCATTGGAGACAAATATTAAAAGTTCTCCAATTCTTCTCCTTCAAGTTTCAAGGTCGAAAAGGTATGTGGGTTTCTTTATCCATGGGTTCCTTCACCGATGGAGTCCCAAAACCTATTCTTCTAATTTCTCAAGTTTTAATGATTAATTCCTTTTGGGTACTTGCTATTACTTCTATTAAACATGAAGTATGTTGAGATTCTTCATCTATTACATGAAATTGCATAAGTTGATTTAAGGGATTTTTAATTGTGAAATTATTTATGAGATTTAAAGCTATGAAAGTTATTATACCATGAGTTATTATGAGAATGATGATTTTATGAGATGAATTCATGATCCTATTTCTAAAGTTTAAAGAGGATATGTATGATTGTGTAACACTCCACATCTTAGATGTACTGTTCCTATGCATATGAAACATGATATGGTAGGGTCAAACCAGCACACATTTTTTAAAAGTGCTTAAATTGCAGATTAGAGGGCTATATGTACGTCTAACGCTCAAGATGACTGAGTGTATATAAGTTTTAAGTCAAATTGAGTAGATCGTAACTTTAAGTGAAGTGAAAGAAGTGAGGTGCTTGTGAGACTTAGGAAGCTAACAGGTGAGTCACCTACGTGCTTAGCTTAAATAGGCTAGGTAGACGGAGACGAGATCCAACACCGAATTTGTTCAAGCTCGATAAAGAATAAACCCCGAGTTAAGGACGTCATTTGGGCCCACAGTTTAGCATCATAAATAGATAATATTTGAAGCCTAAGATGAATAAGGAAAAGGGCCAAATTACATTAACAATCAGATTCACAAATAGGGCCCAAACTAAGTGGGTGTAAAAGAGAAATATTTGCAGCAAAGCCCATCCAATTGAAGCCTAATAAGGCCCAAGTGAAAGGTCCAAGTTTCTGCATCACCACCTTAAAAAAATAAGGCTTGAAATGCAAAAGAAATTCAGCCAAAAGTGGCCCTATAAAAGAGATCAAAAGCCAGCAATTTCAAGTCATTTATACAAAGCAAAAAATCAAATTTCTTTCCAAGTTTCTCCTTGCTCTCTCTTCACTTTGTAAAGCAGCTAAGGCACACCTTTAGGGTTCTTGAAGAGCACCTGATACTTGAGGGCTAAGATAAGTAAAAATACCTATGGTTTGGTATAGTATTTCCATGAAAAACATGAAGAGTATGCTGGTTGTACTTGTGCAGGAATTTGGGACAGCATATGTTCCAAAGATTGTTGTCCACTTTCTTTGTTTATTAAGAGACTTTTCTCTTGTTGGTTGGCTAGATTATGAATTAATATTTATGTTTTTAATAAGGCTTGGTTCTGTAGTGATGTAAGAAGGCTGCTGGACCATTTTTATCTTCCGCAAAAATGAGTTCTTATATGATATCTTAATTGCGCTCTTAGTAAGAATTTGTGGACTGAACATTGGGAATTGTTGTCTCATGTTTTCCATCTACTTGGGGAATGTTTTTGGACTGTTTTAGGACTGTTTTTGTGTGTAAAGATGTTGAGGAAAGTTTGGTTGAGGTTGAAACAGATTTGGAATGGTTGATGCCGAAATGTAGCAAAAGGACGTAATGTTACATTGCCTACTTTCGTGTTGTGTAGAGTTGTTGTATGTTGTACTTTATGAACTGTTGTAACACTGTTATGGGACTTAAAAAAGCTGGGTATGACATGTATATGAAAATGTGTATTAGAAAGTATGATTAGGAGTGGAAAGGTTGAAAGAATACCCTTTGGTTGCTAATTACATGCTTGGTGCCCGAATATTATTTTTGGGTGAAATTGGACTACCAAGATGTGTTTATTAGCTGCTAATACTAGTTTTATCACCTACTATATTGTAGATAAGTATTTTGAGGAAAGGGATACTACTCCGAGGTAATAACGACATAGTACAACGATGTATGTAAGGGCTACTCATTTTTGTATTATTTGGCATCAATCTAGGTTCTTCCTTGGCACATAAAGGCACGTACAAACTCCGACATGGCTGCTAACCTTGTCTCCACTCTTTACCATGTTCATATGTCCCTATACATAGCCATTGTCAAATCTGCACACGTACTTAGATACCAAAGATACAGGAGTTCCTTTTTACCAAATAGAGTCCATGTGTTGTTTAGTCTCCTACACGTTTCATTAGTTGTGTAACTCGCTTTTCATTGTGGTATTATCTTGTATGGTTGTTTATATGTCACATGTTATGTCTACATTCCTACAGCTCTAAATGTTATGACCACCAGAAGAATCATCTCAAAAGTAAATAAAAGATTAATTGAAGTTGCTTATTAATGGGTGGTATCCTAGGGGTGGAAGAATCACCTAGCATGGGTCGATCCCATATTACGGGGGGTATCCCAGGGGTGAAAGGAAAGCCTAGCATGGGTCGATCCCGATATTGATTTACCACTGATTAGCTGGTCATTTACATGATATATTGTGCATAAATTATACAGTAAATAAAGGTAAAGTAATAAAAAGGACATAAAGTACATGATTCCACAGTATGACTAAAGGTGGTATTTTTGTTCTTTTACTCCAGTGTGTGATTTCATTTGAGTTCTTGTTTCATATACAATATTTCCTGAGTTCTTATTTCATATACAATATTTCCTGCCTTACATATTCAGTACATTATCTCGTACTATCGTCCCTTACGGGGGACCTGCATTTCATGCTGCAGGTATAGGAGCTACTAGATCTCCCTAGTAGGAGTACAAGACTTCCAGCTACTGTTACTGATCTCTAGGTTGCTTCGGGGCTTTGTGTCCCTAAAGCTTATGTTTTGTATTGTATAGTTGGTCATGAGGCGGGGCCTATCCCAACTCATATAGATATTGTTCCTTACCTAGAGGCTTTGTGGACTATGTAAAGTAAAGTGTGGTCAAGTATCATACTTTAGACATCGTGGCTCCAACGGCCTAGTCTTATGTGTTTCCTTTTGGCTTGTTAATAATGTTTACTCTTTTTGAAAGCATGTTGTATATGGAAATCACTTATAATGTTCATAGAAAGTGTATGGTTATATGTCGGTTCTCCCTGGCCTTGTCAGCAAAGGGTCCCAGTTCGCCTTAATGGGACTTAGGGCGTGACAGAAATGGTATCAGAGCGGGTCATCCTAGGGATTCTACAAAGCCGTGTCCATGTAGAGTCTTGTTTATAGATGTGTTGTGCACCAAATTTATAAACCGGAGGTTACAGGACATTTAGGAGTTGTTACTTAATTTTCATTCTCTAGATCGAGTGAGGTGGTAGTTGGTGTACCCAGTCGAGTGAGACAGCGCAATAAAGCTCCAGATGAGTCTCTGTCACAAATATCTCCAACTCCAGCTCTTGATGAACCAGGAAGTAGTGAAACTCCCCTAGAACCACCTACCGATGCTACCGTGCAGGATCTGAGAAATGTGGTCTAATTATTGACTCGTATAGTTTCTAGCCAAAGTCAAAGACAAGAAAGTCTAGTTATAGGTGCAGGTGGTGCAAATAAGGCAGCTAGCACGAGGATATGTGACTTCCTTAATTTGGACCCTCCATCTTTTACCGGGTCAGATCCTAATGAAGATCCACAAGACTTCATCGATCAGATCCAACGCACTTTGGATGTTATGCATGTAAGCGGTACAGAAGATGTGGAGCTGGCAACATATAGATTGAAGGGTGTGGCTATATTATGGTATGAAGCTTGGAAGCAATCTAAGGGTATAAATGCACCTCCAACTACCTGGAAGGAGTTCAAAGAGGCATTTCTTGACCACTACTTTCCATTAGAGATCCGAGAGGCCCGGACAGATCAGTTTCTAAATTTCCACCAAGGGAATATGAGCGTGAGGGAGTATAGCCTTCAATTTAATTCCTTGGCCAGGTATGCTCCTAATGTAGTTGCTACTATGGAAGATAGAGTTCATCGATATGTGGATAGGTTGGATTCGTATTTGGTCAGAGACTGTACCATTGCTTTTTTGAATAAAGACATTGATATAGCGAGGATGCAAGCATTTGCACAAAAACTAGAGGATCAGAGGCAAAGAAGAAGGACACAAGAGTTAGAAAGGGGGCAGTCCAAGAGGGCCAAATCTACAGGGCAGTTTGTACCGTCTCAAGGTGAGTTTAGGCCTCGATTTCCTAATAAACTACCTAGGCCATCATCCTTCTACTCTGCAGTCAGTGCTCCACCATAACTTCAAGGGTCTAAAGGTAATCAATTTTTTCAAAGGAGTGAGGGCCAAGGTGCATGGACAACAGGATATTCGGCCAGCTAGCAAATTCCTCCTAGGAAGCCTTGCAAACAATATGGGAGGAGTCATTTAGGTACATGTCGTGTTGGGACAAATGCTTGTTATTGGTGTGGTGTACCAGGGCATATGATAAGAGATTGCCCAAAAAGACGTATGGGTGATATAGCACAACCTACTGGGTCAGCTGTTGCATCATCATCATCAATTCCTCCATTAGGTAGGGGTCAACAAACACCTGCAGGTCATGGTAGAGGTGGTAGAGGGGCAACTAGCTCCAGCGGAGCCTAAAATGGCACTTATGCTCTGGGGAGTCAGCAAAATTTAGAAGCTTCACCCAATGTGGTCACAGGTACATTGTACATCTTTTCACATAATGTGTATGCATTAATTGACCCCGGTTCTACATTATCATATACCACTCCACTAGTGGCTGGGAAGCTTAAAAGAACACCTAAATTATTGAACGAGCTATTTGAAGTGTCTACACCAACCGGTGAATCTATTATAGCTAGAAGGGTCTATTATAACTGTGTAGTAACTTTTTGTAACCGTGACACATTGGCTGACCTTGTTGAGTTAGAAATGGTGGAATTTGATGTTATAATGGGTATGGATTTGTTAGCTTCTTGCTATGCTACTGTGGATTGCTGAACTAAGAGAGTGTATTTCTACTTTCCAAATGAGGCAGTCGTTGAATGGGAAGGCAATGTTGGGGCACCAAAGGGTAAGTTTGTTTCCTATTTTAAGGCAAGGAAGATGATGTCAAAGGGATATATATGTCATCTAGTTAGAGTAAGGGATATGGAAGCAGAATCACCAACTCTTCAATCTATTCCCGTACTGAATGAATTTGTTGATGTGTTTCCCGAAGAGCTTCCAAGTTTACCTCCAGAACGAGAAGTAGATTTTGGCATTGACTTACTTCCAGGCACTCAACCTATTTATATCCCTCCATATAGAATGGCCCCGACAGAATTACGTGAATTAAACGAGCAATTAAAAGACTTGTTAGAGAAAGATTTTATAAGACCTAGTGTGTTCCCTTGGGGTGCACCAGTGTTATTTGTACGTAAAAAAGATGGAACCCTGAGAATGTGTATTGACTATCGGCAATTGAATAGGGTGACAATTAAAAACAAATACCCCCTCCCTAGGATTGATGATTTATTTGATTAGTTACAGGGTGCCAAATGCTTTTCCAAAATTGATTTGAGGTCAGGTTATCACCAAGTGAGGGTGAAGGAGAAAGATATACCCAAGACAACCTTTGGGACACGCTATGGTCACTTTGAATTTCTTGTTATGTCATTTGGGTTGATCAATGCACCAATAGTTTTTATGGACTTAATGAACAGGGTATTCAAGCTATTCTTGGATGTATTTGTGATAGTTTTTATAAATGACATTTTGGTGTATTCAAGATTAGAAGAGGACCATTCAAATCACTTACTGTAGGTATTACAAATTCTTTGTGATCGGCAATTGTATGCCAAGTTTTCCAAATTTGAATTTTTGTTAAAATCAGTGGCATTCTTGGATCATATTGTATTAGACGAAGGAATAAGGGTTGATTCGCAAAAGATAGAGGCGGTGAAAGATTGGCCAAGGCCGACAACACCCACAGAAGTTTGAAGCTTTCTAGGGTTAGCAGGTTATTACAGAAGGTTTGTTGAGGGTTTTTCTTCTATTTCTGCACCTCTAACGAAGTTGACACATAAGGCGACCAAATTTCAATGGAATGATGCATGTGAAAGGAGCTTCCAAGAGTTGAAAAGTAGGCTAACTTCTACACCTGTGCTAGTGCTTCTAGAAGGAATAGAGGGGTATGCGGTGTATTGTGACGCTTCAGGGGTTGGCTTAGGGTGTTACTGACACAACATGGTATGGTAATTGCTTATGCCTCGAGACAACTGCGACCGCATGAGAGAAACAACCCAACACATGACCTTGAGCTAGCAACTGTTGTGTTTGCCTTAAAAATATGGCGTCACTATTTATATGGAGTTCATGTTGACATATATACTGATCATAAGAGCCTACACTACATCTTTAAACAGAAAGACCTAAATTTAAGACAACAGAGATGACTAGAGCTAATAAAGGATTACAACGTTAATATACTATACCATCCAGGGAAAGCAAATGTGGTAGCCGATGCTCTGAGTCGTAAGGCAATGGTGAATATTGGTGATCAGGCTGTGGTAAGTCAAGGAGTGGCTAAGGATCTACATCAACTAACCAATTTGGGAGTTCGCCTCATTGAAACTCCAAAGGAAGGGGTTGTTGTGCATAAGGCTGCAGAGTCTTCATTGGTAATGGAGGTAAGAGAAAAATAGTTCAAGGATCCTATTCTACGACGACTTAAGGAGAAGGTAGCTCAAGGTACGATGAAGGGCTTTGAACTTACACAAAATGGAGTACTTTATTGCCAAAATAGATTATGCATTCCTAATATTAATGGACTAAGAAGGAGAATAATGGAAGAAGCCCATCATTCAAGATATTCCATCCATCCAGGATTAACTAAGATGTATCATGACCTGAAGGGAATGTTTTGGTGGGGAGGCATGAAAAAGGACCTTGCAGAATTTGTGGCTCAATATTCGAATTGACAATAAGTTAAGGTAGAGCACAAAAACCCGGGAGGTTATATGCAATGTATAGAGCTTCCAACGTAGAAGTGGGATATGATTAATATGGATTTTGTTACTGGGTTGCCTCGCTCATTTCAGAAGTTTGACTCCATATGGGTGATAGTTGATAGACTTACCAAAGTCAGCACACTTCTTGCCAGTTAAGAGTGATTATACGGCTGAAGAGTATGCAAAGTTATACCTCAAAGAGATAGTTAGGCTACATCGAGTCCCAATGTCCATTATATCTGATCGAGGAGCTCAATTCACTGCAAAGTTTTGGAAGTCCTTCCAAAGGAGCTTAGGGACACACGTGAATTTAAGTACATGTTTCCACCCTCAGAAAGATGGTCAAGCAGAACGCACTATTCAAACACTTAAAGATATATTGCAGGCTTGTGCATTGGACTTCAAAGGTAGTTGGGTGGACCATTTGCCACTTATTGAATTTGCCTATAATAATAGCTACCATTCAAGTATCAAGATGGCACCGTATGAAGCTTTGAATGGAAGGAAATGTAGGTCACCAATAGGATGGTTTGAAATGGATGAAGCCACCTTTCTTGGTCCAGATCTAGTCCAACAAGCCATGGAGAAAGTCAAGGTAATATGAAAACAGCTAGAAACATCCCAAAGTAGTCACAAATCCTATGCGGATGCTAGAAGAAGAGGACAAGAATTCTCAGTAGGAGATTGGGCATTCTTAAAGGTGTCCCCAATGAATGGTGTTATGAGATTTGGTAAGAAAGGAAAACTAAGCCCACGTTATATAGGGCCATATAAGATTATTAAAAGGTCTGGACAGGTTGCGTTTGAATTAGAGTTGCCCAAGGAGCTTTCAATGGTTCATCCAGTTTTTCATGTCTCAATGCTTCAAAAATGCATAGGTGACCTATCTCATATCACTCCTATTGAAGATATGGAGGTTATGGACGATCTCACCTATGAGGAGGTACCTATTGCTATCCTAGATCGTCAAGTAAGAAAGCTAAGGAATAAGGAAATACCTTTAGTTAAGGTACTTTGGAGGAACCAACAAGTAGAAGAGATAACGTGGGAGGCTGAGGAAGCAATGAGATCTAAATACCCTTATTTAAATAAAGCTAAAGAGTAAGTCCAAGAGGCAAAGTTGAGGGATTTGTAGGTACGTGAATTTGAATTCTTATTATGTTGTGAAAAGTTTGTTTACATGAAAGTTTAAACTTATATGACACGAATGTTTGGGGGGGTGGGAGATTGTAACACCCCAAATCTTATATGTACTAGTCCTATGCATATGAAACATGATATGGCGGGGTCAGAGCAGCATGCATTTTTTAAAAGTGCTTGAATTGCAGATTAGAGGGCTATATGTACGTCTAACGCTCAAGATGACCGAGTATATATAAGTTTTAAGTCAAATTGAGTAGATCGTGACCTTAAGTGAAGTGAAAGAAGTGAGGTGCTTGTGAGACATAGGAAGCTAACAGGTGAGTCACCTACGTGTGTAGCTTATATAGGTTAGGTAGATGGAGACGAGGCCCAACACTGAATTTGTTCAAGTCCGATAAAGAATAAACCCCGAGTTAAGGACGTCATTTGGGCCCATGGTTTAGCATCATAAATGGACAACATTTGCAGCCCAAGATGAACAGGAAAAGGGCCAAATTACATTAACAACCCAATTCACAAATAGGACCCAAACTAAGTGGGTGTAAAAGAGAAATATTTGCAGCAAAACCCATCCAATTGAAGCCAAATAAGGCCAAGTGAAAGGTCCAAGTTGCTGCATCACCACCTTAATAAAATAAGGCTTGAAATGGAAAAGAAAGTCGGCCAAAAGTGGCCCTATAAAAGGGATCAAAAGCCAGCAATTTCAAGTCATTTATACAAAGCCAAAAATCAGATTTATTTCCAAGGTTCTCCTTTCTCTCTTCACTTTGTAAAGCAGCCAAGACACACCTTTAGGGTTCTCGAAGAGCAAATAATCCTTTAGGGCTAAGGTAAGTAAAAATACCTATGGTTTGGTGTAATATTTCCATGAAAAACATGAAGTGTATGCTGGTTGTACTTGTGCAGGAATTTGGGACAACATGTGTTCCAAAGATTGTTGTCCACTTTCCTTGTTTATTAAGAGGCTTTTCTCTTGTTTGTTGGCTGGATTATGAAGTAATATTTATGTTTTTAACAAGGCTTGGTTCTTTAGTGATATAAGAAGGCTGCTGGACCATTTTTATCTTCCGCAAAAATGAGTTCTTATATGATATCTTAATTGCGCTCTTAGTAAGAATTTATGGACTGAATATTGAGAATTGTTGTCTCATGTTTTCCATCTACTTGGGGACTGTTTCTGGACTGTTTTAGGACTGTTTTAGTGTGTAAATATGTTGAGGGCATTTTGGTTGAGGTTGAAACAGATTTGGAATGGTTGACGCTGAAATGTAGCGAAAGGACGTAATGTTACGTTGCCTACTTGCGTGTTGTGTAGAGTTGTTGTATGTTATACTTTATGAACTGCTGTAACACTGTTATGGGACTAAAACAAGCTGGGTATTACATGTATGTGGGAATGTGTATTAAAAAGTATGATTAGGAGTGGAAAGGTTGAAAGAATACTCTTTGGTTGCTAATTACATGCTTGCTACCCGGGTATTATTTTTGGGTGAAATTGGACTACTAAGACATGTTTATTAGCTGCTAATACTAGTTTTATCACCTACTATATTGTAGATCAACATTTGGAGGAAAAGGATACTATTCTGAGGTAATAACGACATAGTACAACGAGGTATGTAAGGCTACTCATTTTGGTATTATTTGACATGAATCTAGGTTCTTCCTTGGCACATAAAGGCACGCACAAACTTCAACATGGATGCTAACCGTGTCTCCACTCTCTACCATGTTCTTATGTTCCCATACATAGCCATTGTCAAATTTGCATACGTACTTGGATACCAAAGATACATGAGTTCCTTTTTACCAATAAAGTCCATGTGTTGTTTAATCTCCTACACGTTTCATTAGTTGTGTAGCTCTCTTTTCATTGTTGTATTATCTTGTATGGTTGTTTATATGTCATATGTTATGTCTACAAAAAGAATCATCTCAAAAGTAAATAAAAGATTAATTGAAGTTGCTTATTAATGGGTGGTATCCCAGGGGTGGAAGAATCACCTAGCATGGGTCAATCCCATATTATGGGGGTATCCCAGGGGTGAAAGGAAAGCCTAGCATGGGTTGATCCCGATATTGATTTACCACTGATCAGCTGGTAATTTACATGATATATTGATTTACCAGTAGGAGTACATAACTTCCAGCTGCTGTTATTGAGCTCCAAGTTGCTTCGGGGCTTTGTGTACCTAGAGATTATGTTTTGTATTGTATAGTTGGTCATGAGGCGGGGCCTGTCCCTACCCATATAGATATTTTTCTTACCTAGAGGCTTTGTAGACTATGTAAAGTAAAATATGGTCAAGTATCGTACTTTAGACATCGTGGCTCCAACGACCTAGTCTTATGCATTTCCTTTTGGCTTGTTAATACTGTTTACTCTTTTTGAAAGCATGTTGAATATGGAAACCTCTTATAATGTTCATAGAAAGTGTATGGTTATATGTCGGTTCTCCCGAGCCTTGTCGGCAACGGGTGCTAGTCCGCCTTAATGGGACTTAGGGCATGATAGATTGTGGTGGATTATTTAAGAATAATTTAAATTGATAATTTTGATGCCTTTGATGCATTGCCCACTTGAGTTACATGAATTTAAGCTTACTTGCATGAGCCAATTATCATATCAAAGTTTCTAAGGGAGACATGATTTTCGAAGATGAGGGTTCAATCCCAAAGCTATGAGAGTCTATGAAAGTTATAGTTGTGATGTTTAAATCCCTCAAAGTTAAAGATGGTGAAGTATAAGTCCTCACGAAAAGATAGATTCCTTGTGATAAGCACAAGTCCTACATGTTGGATCTCAAGTCAAGAAAAGCTATTCTCTATATAAGATGATGATGAAGCTATGTTTTTTAGTTTATGAATAATTATGATTATACATATGTTTTCAAATGTATTCCATGGGATAACTTAGCACCGAATGGGCAATGAGGTGGGATTCGGTAAGAAAATCATAGTAGCAACCCTTTGTCTCTCAGACTATGTGTAACCACAAAAACTCTTTTAGGTTAGGCTAGTAGATCTACATAAGCCATCTCATTATTATTAATAGTAAAAGATGCAATTGGAAATTTAATAAAGTCTAAGGAGTTCTACCTTAGCAAGTAGATTTCCCTTTCTCAACAGAAGGACTTTTTTGGCCTTTTCCCGGAGAAGGATTTCATTGGATTCCGTATGGTCTATGTTGAGTGAGGTCTTCTCCCACAAGTATGAGTTAAAAAAGCTATGTTTACCGTGCATGCACATTTTTATTTAGGCATCCTCCTGCTTGACATATTGAGCTTATATTCTATTGCATATGCTTATGCATCTTGTTTATGGAGCTTGTTATCTAATATTGTGTTGCATTCCATATACTAGTACATTCCAATTACTAATGCATACTTTTTGCCTATATGATCTATCCATGTAGGGACCAGAGCTCCTACTCATCCTCCTCCTTGGGGATATCTTGGATTTTTGAAGATTGTTATTGTGGTGAGTCCTCCATTTTGAGGACATATCTGAGTTCTATCTTTCTTACGTTGAGACTTTATTTTATTTCATTTTTTATGTACTTTGAGGGTGGGCCTTGGACATGTCTTGGCCTCTGTCCTATTCATACTTAGAGGTATTATTGGAATACTATGTTATGTACTCTTAGTGAGATGTTGAGCTTTATGGATGCTTATCCTTTAGACCTTATACCCCATGTGATGCTATTTTGATGTTATTGATGATGATGGAAAGTTATGAAAGTCCTAAGTCGCTACTTCTCTATAGCTTGAGTCATACTTACCCTCCCCTTAGTACTTACTTTATGTGTGATCCATGCAAATCCTATTCTCTTATTCATCCCTATAGAGAAAGTCCAAAGCCCCAATTCTCTTAAAATTATGTGTCGTATTTTTAATATTCCCCAACAAAGGATGTGCAAATGATATGCTAAGAGGTTTTTTTGGGTTGCCTTCGGGTTTCCCATTCGCCATATTGCACCTAGGCCCTAGGCTTGGGTAGTGACAAGCTTAGTATCAGAGCACTAAGTTTGTAAATGGTCCTCAGAAATCTAACAAAACCATGTGGAGTAGAGTCTTGTTTATGGTTATGTAGAGCACCACAATTATGAATGGGATGCTTTGAGGCATTTTAGAAAATATTTCAATTCATTATGATTGACGTCGTGCCATTTGAAGTATCTAAGGTTATTCCTCTATCTAACAACGCCCTCTTTGTCATTTCTAGACGATGCCACCAAGAAGAGCTCCATTGCCAAGGGATAATGCCAAAAATCAAGCCCTTCCCAAGCAATAAGAGGAACCATGTTAGCCCAAGCCCTGGCCAATGAAGCTAATAGAGAGGTTGTTATTGCCCCTAAAGCACTTAACCCGACTACCAAAGTTCATGATTTTATAAGGATGAACCCGCTGGAGTTTCATTGTTAAAGTTTTCAAAGACCCGGTTGAGTTTCTTGATGAGTCTTATAAAATTGTAGCCATGATGGGTGTGCCATCAGAGCAGAAGGCCGAGCTTGTGGTCTATTAATCGAAAGGGGTGGAAAAAGTTTGGTATCACTGATGGGTTGGAGAAAGAGGTGAGGAAGCGGGCCAAGTTGGATGGGAGGAGTTCAAAGAGACATTCTTAGATAGGTACTCTCCATTGGAGTTGAGAGAGGCTAAAGTGCAAGAGTTCATAAACCTCAAGCAAAACCTAAGCTCTCCAATATGCTTCATTCTTAATGTCGGATCCGAGGGCGAGAATGGGTAAATTAATATCCGGTGTCTCGAACTTGGTGTCTAAAGAATGAAAAATGTCTATGCTCATCAGAGAAATGGACATCTCTCGTCTAATGACCTATGCAAAACAAATTGGGGATGAGAAACTGAGGGAGAATTCAAGGGAGTCCAAGTGAGCTATGGTGGATGGTGGATTCTTTCACAAATGAAGTGGTGGACATGGTAAATTTCAAGGTAGTCACAAGGAATGAAATCAAGAGTCATGTAACACTCTTCTTCCTAAGTTCGACAAAGATAAAGGGTCTAACCAAAAGCCACAAGAAGGTATGGGTACACTAGCTTCTCCAAAGTGTGTAAAGTGTGGAAAGCTCCACAAGGGTGAATGCCTAGCCAGCTTGGATGTGTGCTTCAAATGTAGCAAGCTCGGCAACCATGTGAGGGAATGTAGGAGTGGGAAGGAGCCCAAAAAGCTAATAGGTTCTATTCCCTTCATGGTCGTGGAGAGATGGAAGAAGCCCTAGATATCGTTATTGGTATGTTAGAAGTTCGTGATTTTGATAGTTATGCACTTTTAGATTCGGGTGCAAATTTGTCTTTTGTCACAACATTTCTTGTTGATTGGTTTTATGCATAAAGTTATCCCTTGTTATATTGTAGAGCTTTCTATGGTAGATTTTGATGTCATATTTGGGATGGATTGATTATATGGTCCTTATGCTTCTATTGATTGTCAAATCTGTAGTGTCCAATTCCAATTTCCAAACGAGCGTACTCTTGAGTGGAAGGGTGGTAGTTCTTCATGTACAAGCCAATTTATTTCCTATCGCAAAGACCACAAATGATTTATAGGGGGTTCCATTGGCCTCAAACGTCACCTTGGTGCACAACAGTTTATTCGTAAGGAACAACATGTAAAACATTTGAGGGTAGTGTTGCAAGTCTTAAGGGAGGAAAAGTTTTTTTCTAAGTTTGATAAATGTGAGTTTTAGTTTAAAGAAGATATATTGTAGGGCATGTAGTGTTGGGTAAAGCGGAAGGTATAGATGTGGTGGTTGTAGATGGTTCCAAATTTTCTTTGGTGGAAGAGGACAAATCGAAGCAAGGTCTTCACCATGTTTTGTTGGAATTGAAGTCACTGGTAAAGAAAGGCAAGGTAGAGGTTTTCTCCCAAGGGGGAGATGGTGCCCTTAGGCTCCAAGGTAGGTGGTGTGTGCCAAAATGCTGATGGTTTGAGTTTGGTGTTAGTGACTTGGTTTACTTAGAGGTGTCATCCAAAAGGGTGTGGTTCGAATTGGAAAGTAAGGAAAATTAAGCCCTAGCTACATAGGGCCCTATAAGATTATGAAATGGGTCGTCAATGTGGCCCTATAATCTTCTACCAAAGAAGATTTGAAAAGAACCATCTACAACCACCACATCTATACTTTCGGCTTTACCCAACACTACATGCCCTACAATATATCTTCTTTCAACTAAAACTCACATTTATCAAACTTAGAAAACAACTTTTCCTCCCTTAAGACTTGCAACACTACCCTCAAATGTTTTTCATGTTGTTTCCGTAAGAACAAACTATTGTACCCCAAGGTGACATTTGAGGCCCATGGAACCCCCTATAAATCATTTGCGGGCTTTGCAATAGGAAATAAATTGGCATGTACATGAAGAACTACCACCCTTCCACTCAATAGTAGGCTTATTTGGAAATTGGAATTCGGCACTATGGATTCGACAATCAATAGAAGCATAAGGACCATACAATCAATCCATCCCAAATATGACACCAAAATCTACCATAGAAAGCTCTACCAAACCACAAAGAATAGTTTTAAGCATAAAACCTATCAACAAGAAATGGTGTGACAAAAGACAAATTTGCACCCGAATCTAAAAGTGCATAACTATCAAAATCACGAACTTCTAACATATCAATAACCACATCTGGGGCTTCTTCCATCTCTTGACAACCATGAAGGGAATAAAACCTATTAGCTTTTTGGGCTCCTTGTACTTGCCCACCTTGGACTTGGGTCCTTCTATTCCCACTCCCTACATTTCCTCGCATGGTGGCCGAGCTTGCCACATTTGAAGCACACGTCCAAGCCAACTAGGCATTCACCCTTGTGGAACTGTCCACACTTTGCACACTTTGGAGAAGCTGGTGTACCATACCTCCTTGGGGCTTTGGGTTAGATCCTTTATCTTGGTCTAACCTAGGAAGAAGAGTGTTACATGACTCTTGATTTCATTCCTTGTGACTACCTTGAAATTTACCGTGGCCACCACTCCATTTGTGAAAGAATCCACCATCCACCAAAGCTCACTTGGACTCCCTTCACTTCTCCCTCATTTTCTCATCCCTAATTTTTTTTCATAGGTCATTAGATGGGAGATGTCCATTTCTATGATGAGCATAGACATTTTTCATTCTTTAGAGACCAAGTCCGAGACACCGGATATTAATTTACTCATTCTTGCCCTCGGATCCGACATCAAGAATGAAGCATATTTGGAGAGCTTAGATTTTGCTTGAGGTTTATGAACTCTTGCACTTTAGCCTCTCTCAACTCCAATGGAGAGTACCTATCTAAGAATGTCGCTTGGAATTCCTCCCATCCAACTTGTCCCGCTTCCTCACCTCTTTCTCCAACCCATTGGTGATACCAAACTTTTTCCACCCCTTTCAATTAATAGACCACAAGCTCGGCCTTCTCCTCTGATGGCACACCCATCATGGGTACAATGTTATAAGCCTCGTCAAGAAACTCAACCAGGTCTTCGTCAGCTTTTTATCCATGAAACTCCAACGGGTTCATCCTTATAAAATCATGATGTTTGGTAGCCGGGGTAAGTGCTTGAGGAGAAGTAACAACCTCTCTATTAGCTTCATTGGCCAAGGCTTGGGCTAAATGGTGAAATCATTCCTAAACTCTGCATGAGAAACATTCTCCTCTTATTGCTCGGGAGGGGCTTGATTTTCGGCATCACCCCTTGGAAATGGAGCTTCTTTTGGTGGCATTATCTAGAAATGAAAAAGAGGGCATTGTTAGATAGAGGAATAACCTTAGATACTTCTAATGGCACGACATCAATCATAATGAAGTGAAACATTTTCTAAAATGCCTCAAAGCCTCCCATTCATAATTATGGCACACTTTACAACCATAAACAAGACCTTTATTGGATTTGTCCTTATCCACCAAAGAAAATTTTGAACCATCTACAACGCCGACATCCATACTTTCAGTTTACCAAAGAAGATTTGTAGAGCATGTAGTGTTGGGTAAAGCCGAAAGTATAGATGTGGTAGTTGTAGACGGTTCTAAATCTTCTTTGGTGGAAGAGGATAAATCCAAGCAAGGTCTTCACCATGTTTTGTTGGAATCGAAGTCATTGGTAAAGAAAGGCAAGGTAGAGGTTTTCTCTCAAGGGGGAGATGGTGCCCTTAGGCTCCAAGGTAAGTGGTGTGTGCCAAAGTGTTGATGATTTGAGTTTGGTGTTACTGATTGGGTTTACTTGGAGGTGTCATCCAAAAGGGTGTGGTTCGAATCGATAAGAAAGTAAAATTAAGCCCTAGGTACATGGGGCCCTATAAGATTGTTAGAAGGGTCGACAATGTGACATATAAGTTAGAATTGCCATTGGAGATGAACATAATTCATCTTGTGTTCTATATGTCAATATTGAGGAAGTTTATGGGGGACCCAGATACTATAGTTCCATTGGAAGATGTGAGTGTTGAAGAGAATTTGATATATGAAGAAGTACCGATGGAAATAATAGATAGACAAGTAAAGAGATTGAGGAATGAAGATGTAGCGTCCGTTAAAGTCCTTCTAAAGGAACCAATGAGTTGAAAGTGCAACATAGGAAGCGGACATGATGAAATGATATCCCTATCTTTTTCACTCTACTCAAGCCTAAGATACTAAGATGATCAAGTTTAAAGTACCAAGTTATGTATTTCAGCCCTTAGAGTCAAGTTGCATGAATTTATACTCATGGTATCATGTTTTAATGACATTCTGATCCATAAGTCTAAGATTTTATGAACACGATGTTTAAGTTGTATTGAGGAATTCAGGTTAGGGTTGAGATTTTTCTTGTGACTCCTTTCAAGCATGTTTCTACCACATTTGAGGATGAATGTTCCCAAGGGGGAAATATTGTAACACACTACATCTTAAGCTAGGACCTGAGTCATTCCTCGTATGCGTATAAGCTCAATTTAATGACTTTTATTGTGCTGGGATAAATTTCTAGGTATTAAAATTTTATTACATGTTATTTGGGATCATGAGGCATCATCTCTTACATCGAGCCAAGACCAAAGGATTCCAAGTCGGCTAAGTTTCAGTGTGAATTCGTATAAGGGTCAACTTTAAAATGGAATATCTCTTAACACATAATTAAGTAAATGACCCACTACCTACTAAATTGTAGTTCTTTTAATCAGCTTTCTAACGCATCAAAGTTCACCTTAGTTCGAGCTCAAAGTTAAAACTTATGATCATTTTACTGAAGCCTGTCTGGGCTGTCTAAAAGGGCAGCAGTCAGTTTGACCGCCGAATGCATTAGGCGTATTGCATAATTGATCATCAAATTGCTCTGGAAAGTTTCAGAAACTATAAAAATAGGCAGTCTGAAGGTCCCATTAGGCGTACTGCCGAATGGTTTGGTGACGGGACCTCTGAACCGTCGATTTTGCCGTTGGGACATATTAAAATGTCGTTTTGAGCTTTTGATGATATGTTTACTTTCTCAAGAAGGATTTCAACCTATTTATCCCAAATACACTTTTATAAACCTAATTCTCATATTTTGGGCCCTCTTTAACACCCCTAAATTCCTCTCAAATCCTCCCAAAATATCTCCAAACTTGTCCATCAAGTTCTCTCAAATTTCTTGGGATCAAATTCTCTCCATTAAACACAAAGCTTCAAAGGGGGATTCTCAAAAGTTCTCCAATTTTTCTTCTTCAAGTTTCAAGGTCTAAAAGGTATGTGGGTTTCTTCATCCATGGGTTTCTTCACCCATGGAGTCCCAAAACCTATTCTTCTAAATTCTCAAGTTTTAATGATTAATTCCTTATGGGTACTTCCTATTACTTCTATTAAACATGAGCTATGTCGAGGTTCTTCATCTATTACATGAAATTGCATAAGTTGATTTCAAGGTTTTTCAATTATGAAGTTATTTATGAATTTAAAGATATGAAAGCTATAATACCATGAGTTATTATGAGAAGGATGATTTTATGAGATGATTCTATGTCTAAATTTTATAGAGGATATGTATAATTGTCGTTGGTTGTTTAAGAATGATTTAAATTAATGATTGTCATGACTTTGATGCATTGTCCTCTTGAGTTACGGATTTAAAGCTTACTTGCATGAGCCCACGCAATTATCATATCAAAGCCTCTAAAGGAGACATGATCTCTAAAGATGAGGGTTCAATTCCAAAGTTATGAGAGTCTATGAAATTTAAAGTTGTGATGTTTGAATCTTTCAAAGTTAAAGATGGTGAAGGACAAGTCCTCACCAAAAGATAGACCCCTTATGATATGAAAAAGTCCTATATGTTGGATCTCAAGTCAAGATGAGCTACTCTTTATATAAGATGATGATGAAGCTATACTTCTTAGTTTATGAATGAGCGTGATTATCAATATGTTTTGAAATGTATTCCATAGGAATGACTTAGCACCGAATGGCGCATTGAGGTGGGATTCGGTAAGGGAATATTAGTAGAAACCCTTTCTCTCTCAAACTATGTGCCGCCATAAGAGCTCTTGTAGGCTAGGCTAGTGGATCCACATAAGCCCTCTCATTATTATTAATCGTAAAAGACGAAATTGCAAATTTAATAAAGTGTATGGAGTTCAACTTGGCAAGTAGATTCCCTTTTTCTCAATGGAAGGAGTTCATAAGACTTTTCCCAATAGAAGGAGTTCGATTCCATGTAGTAGCTAACATGGTCAATGTGAGTTGAGGTCTTCTCCTAAAACAATGAGTTAAAGAAGTTTTGTTCACCTTGCATTATATTCTATTGTATATGCTTATGCATCTTGTTTATAAAGCTTGTTATCTAATGTTGCATTGCATCCCACACACTAGTACATTCTAAGTACTAACACAGACTTTGTTTCCTACATGATCTAACCATATAGGGACCGGAGAACCTACTCATCCTCCTCCTTGTAGTTAACTTGGATTCATGAAAATTGTTATTGTTGTGATTCCTCACTTTCAAGGACTAATATGCTATCAAAATACAATACTTTTGATGCTTGAAACTTGAAATTTTATGTGTCCTCAATGCGATGTTAGTAGATTTGATGTGTTTTTATGTTTGTTTTGTAGGATTACAGGGTTGGCATGATTTTTGGGCTAAGTGTGCAAATATTGCAGAAATTGAGGTTTTATAAGACTCTTTATCGGTCGTGAAAAATTTCACGGGCTGTAGAGTTGGTTTCGTACACAATTCTAGTGAAGGGTGATTTTTTGAAGTTCAGTCTACGAACATGCAGACGAGTTGTAGACTTAGTATCGTGCCCCAGGCATCAAAAAGTGGGGAGTTGCTGAAAAGTCATCAGACGAAACCTCATACGGGCTATAGAACTTTATATGGCCCATAGATGGGTTGTAAAAATTGTCCCTATACTTGAAGAAAGGATCCACGAACCCTATCGACGGGCCATAAAATATTATACGGCCCGTAGAAGTACCCGCAGAGCCTACCGACCCAACTCTTCTAAATCATTTTGGTTTTGTATTTTAAATACTATAAACAGGTTTTTAAGTTATTTTTTATATAGAACACGACAAAACCATGAAGTACTTGAGAGAAAAGTTGTGAAATATTATTTTGTGCTTTCAATTCAATCTTGTGATTCTTGGTGAAAAACTTGGATTTATTGTTCTTAATTCTATTGTGTAAGTGCTCAATTATGTTATTCAAATTCACAATTTTTGCATCTACACCGATAATGAGTAGCTAAATCCACAACTCGGGTTGTGGGAACCATGAAGAACTAACAAGGTAAAATCGGATGATTCATAATTCTTGGAAAGTGTGCATGCATGAATTATTTAATTCTCTTCAGTTTTAATGCTTTTTAATGATGGCCAACATTAGAACTCGCCTAGTGTTACTGACGGGATCAAGGTAGTAATGAATAAGAGAAGAGATTAATTAACAGGATTCAAATGATGTTTCTCGTCTAATCAACCAAATTAGGCCAAGGGGAGGTTGTACTGGAACAATAGGTAATTAGTAATGTCACACTGCCGGGATGGATCAAATCACGTAATGAAAATGACCAATCGCCTGGATCAAAGGGTTTGGTAAACTTAACTTACCGTTATGCATGCTATACACTGGAAAAGGATTCTATTATCTGGTAATACCGAGTTAGGAAACACAATACCTTAGTTACTCTTCATGTTGATTTCACACTTGTCTTAGTCGAGGATTACTATTCATAGTTTCTATACCCCCTTGGGGGAATAAGTAGGTTAATCTACCCAAGTTGCTTTAAATTCTTCTAAGTTTACCATACTCCTTGTGGGATTGATCCTATGCTCAATTTGGTTATATATCTTGACGATGATCACTTTAGCCTTCAAAAAAGAGGTGTAGCTTGGGCGACATAAAGATTTTTCCGCCGTTGTCGGGGAATACGACTAGACTTGTTTAATTTGAGTAGTTCGGGAATTAGTCCTTATTTCCTTCATTTTACATTTTTGTCGTTTATATATTTTTTTCAAGCATGCAGGTGTAGTGTATGCCCAACGCATGAAGTCGAGGCATTCCCTTGACTCCGTTTGACCTAGAGATTCGGAGAAGATTGAGAAGGACTGCCCCAGATAACGCAAACAACTCAGTTATTGTTGCTGTGAATCAGATGCAGAATGAGAATGAGAATGACAACAACCCACCTCCTCTTGTGGACATTGATCCATAGCCATAAGACTTCTACGCCAAAGCTTATCAGTGCAATCAATATCAGCTAAATCCTATGGCTATGGATGTGATTGGAGCCATTGTGTTCCCGCCACTACCGGATGACACAAAGTTCATGGTTTCAAGTGGATTGCTTCAGAAGCTATAGAATCGTGGGTTGTTCACTGGCCTATTATCGGAGGATCCATATAGTCTTCTACACAATGTTGTGTTTGTCTTCAAGAGTGTAATGAGAGCTCAGAATGTGTCTATGGATACTGATGGGCTTTGCGTCTTCCCATTATCTCTAACAGGCAATGCAACACTATAACAATCCGAGCTGTCGCAGAGTTTGATCACTAGTTGGGCTGAATTATAGAAGGCTTTTTTAGAGAGGTTCTTCTCGAGATCGAAGAAGCTCCAATTGAAGGATTAGATCGACAACTTTGAGCAACTTCTTGGTGACTCGATCAGTACTACATGGGAGTGGTTCACAAAGTGTCTGAGAAATGTCCCTGACCACAAAATAATTGATAATGCCTTGGTGGAGATCTTCTACAGTGTCCTGGACGAGAACAACCAAGCATGTTCTTAGACCATCATGGATGGCATGTTTTCAGATCAACCATTTGGAAGGGTTGTTGAGAAGCTAGAAAAGGTGGTCAAGATGAATCATGCATGGGGGCCGAGAAACCGATCCTCTACCATGAGCTCATGTGCTGTCAGTACTAGTTTGGAGCAAGCTGAAATAAATGAGGAGATAATGGAAGAGCTTTCCTGGATAGGTTCCAACATGGAGGTGTTGATGAAGCAGAAACAGGAACGAGTCAATGCAGTTGTTCATCAACCTTCGCGAGCACCCATGTACGAGGAACCTTATAATGAGGAGGACACTTGCTTCATTACTAATTAGATGAGGGGTTTCCAAACCAACATCCAAGGGTCCAAAAAGGACTATTAGTGCCAAGGTTAAGGAAATCATGGTCAGAACTATAATAGAGATGGCACCTTCAAAGACAGTCGTGTAGGTTACTATGATAGAAACATGGGCCATGATAGAGAGGCTGATTAGGGTCATAGAGATGGCTTCAGAAGGTTCTTATGTGCCACCACATAATCGTGATAAAGATGCTAGTAGTTCCAGAGTTGAGGAGATGTTTAACCATCTGTTGAAGAAGGCTGAAACATAGGATGTGACCTTAAGGGGGATGGAGTCTAACATTTCCAGTATTAACCAGAAAATCGAGTCTCATTTTGTTGCTATCGAACAGCTGGAGCAACAGTTTGGTAAAGTGTCAACTCAACTCAACTAGCGTCACAGAGGTACACTGCCTAAAAATACAGTTCAGAATCCAAAGAATGAGGGGCAGTGTATGGCGGTGACTACTCGTGATGGTAAGTGAACCATTGATCCTCCTATGCCGGTTGATGATGATGATGTTCGAGAGGAAATAATTGAGGTCAATGATATAGAAACTAGAGATTATCATGCCAAGGATGGGGTAAGTGATGCTTCACAGGAGCCATAGAAGCTGAAGCCCATTCCTAGACCTCCTTCTCCCTTTCCTCAAAGAATCAAAAAGAAGGAAGAGGAGGGAAAGTTCAAGAACTTTCTCTCTATGCTGAAACAACTCTCCATCAACATCCCTCTCATTGAGGCATTGGAGAAGATGCAAGGGTATGCTTTGTTTATGAAGGACTTGGTCACAAAAAAGAAGTGTGTGAGTCAAGAGTTCTTTCAGGAGCTTCAACATTGCAGTACAATTGCTACAAGGTCCTCGGTGCAAAAGCGCGAAGATTCTAGCGCATTCACCATACCCTGCACTATTCGAGATAAGGAGTTCGCAAAGGCATTGTGTGATCTTAGTGCTAGTATACATCTGATGCCCCTTGCCGACTTCAAGAAGCTACGATTGTGAGCCCCTACACCGACGAGCATACAATTGTTGATGGCTGACCGCACGACAAAGAAGCCTATGGGGATAATTTATGACATCCTTGTCAAAGTTGAGAAATTCATATTCCTTGCAGACTTTGTGATCATTGATTGAAAAGTTGCCTTCGAAGTCCGAATCATCTTGGGAAGGCCCTTCCAAGCCACTCATCGACCACTATTGGATATAGAAGGCAACCAACTCATGTTTATATTGAACAACAAAGAAGTTGTCTTCAATATTTGTCAGTCAATAAAAAGGCCAGACTACTTGAAAAAGGATGTTTGGGCACTTGGTGAAGTTTGAGTAACTAAGTTGTCCAAGTCGTGCTGTGAAAATAAATCAGGTGCTACTTGGGAGGCAAATCAAGGTAGAGACTGGCGCTTTAGGGACCAGGTATGTTCTTTTTGGCAACTGTGCTTTATATTCTAATTTTGTGCATTGAGGACAATACAAATCTTTTTCGATGAGGTGTGGGTAGTTATAGGCCTCAATGAAGTCTGAGTAACCTTAGCCTATGACTATCCCAAATTTAGAATTCTAGGGGTTTTCTTGCCTGTGTTCTTTTTCCCCAAGGATATCTAATGTCTGTTGAACTGGCATGTTTAGGATGTGTAGGTAGTATTAGTAGCATGTAGTGCTAATATCTATGGCATATGTTTGTTTTTGTGTTTTGTGTGAAAAATAATACCCACCAAACTTTTGTTAGTTAGTCTTGATAGTAACCATGCATGTTTGATTGTTGAAAGTGCTTGGTCTGATAAGTGAGGATGAATTGTGAGAAAAAGCATGATCTGAGCGTCATTTTTAATAGTGTAATCAGTGCCATATGTGTGTGAGAGCTTTCATTGCTAAATTCATATACTGTGTCTCAGTTCAGAACTTGTCCTGTTACTTTGACTTAGACTGTAGGTTAGTTGGTTAGGAAAAGATCTGATCCCATTGTTCAAAGGCTTGGATATCTGGCCTGCATGTCAGACTCCAACTCTCAAGTAGCCTCATTAACAGAACGGTGCCGCCAATTGAAACTTCACAAAAGACGTATCTTTGGATTCAACCTCTAGACCTGCTTGTCCAGTATAGATATGGACTCTTCCTCGAAAGAAAAATTTGGACCACACTTAACAGAATCATAAGAGTCATATGAGACTCATTAGGAATGTACCGGTGAAGCATAGAAACATGGAAAATAGGATGAATAGCCGATAATCTAGTTGGCAAAGGCAACTCTTAGGCTACTTTACCAACTCTTTTCAAAATCTCAAATAGGCCAATGAATTTAGGACTAAGCTTGCCCGTCTTCCCGAACCACATCACACCCTTCATGGGTGAAATTTTTAGCCAAACATTGTCACCAAAAGATAACTAAGAGGCCTAATCCTCCTATCCACATAACTCTTCTAGTGACTCTGAGCTATCAAAAGTCTACTCTAAATCAGTCAGACCTGGTCCATGGCATCCTGAAGCAAATCAACACCCAACACCTTGGCTGAACATGAATCAAACCATCCTATTGGTTATTTACACCTCTGGCCATACAAGGCCTTGAATGGTGCCATCTGGATACTAAAATGGTAATTGTTTTTTTATATGCAAACTCTACCAATGGTAAGTGCTAGTCCCACCAAAATCAATAACACATGCCCTAAGCATGTTCTACAACACCTAAATGGTGCACTCGGATTGGCCGTCAGTCTGAGGGTGAAAAACTGAACTCAAATCCACTTTAGTACCCAAACCATGCTGTAGAGCCCGTCAAAAGTGGGAACTAAACACAAAACCTCTATCTGACACTATCGATACTAACACACCATGCAATCTGAAAGTTTCCCAGATACATAACCTAGCCAATTGCTCTGCACTATAGCTAGTCCTCACCGGTAAGAAGTAGTCACTATAGCTAGTCCTCACCGGTAAGAAGTGAGGTGACTTGGTCAACCGATCAACAACCATCCAAAATGAATCAAACTTGCCTAAGGCCATGGGCGAATCTGTATCAAAATCCATAGTCACTCTCCCTCACTTCTACTCGAGGATGAGTATCCTTTGCATCGATCCACTGGGACTTTGATGCTCATACTTGACTTGTTGGGAATTCAAACACTTGGTCATGAACTTAGCTATGTCCTTCCTCATATAAAACCACTAATAATGCTGTTTTAGATACAATTTGGCCACACTTGGATTGATGGAATATTTACCACGATGAGCCTCCTCTAATATCAATCTCACCCAATCCCCAACCTTTGGCACACAAACTCTACTATTTATCCTCAGAACACCATCAGAATCAATAATAACTGCCTTGGCTTCACCTCTCAACACTTTGTCACAAATTATGAACAGCCTGGGATCCTCAAACTAATAAGCACATTTCTGATCAAACAAAGAAGATCTAGCCTCAACAAAAGCCAAAATACTCAGACAAGGAGAAATATCCAAATGAACTATCTGTCTAGCAAGCGACTAAATCTCCAAGGCTAAGGGCCTCTCCTCAGCCCTCAAGAATGCCAAACTCCCCATACTAGTGACCTTGCGGCTCGAAACATTTGCCAACACATTGGCCTTTTTGGGGTGATATATAATAGAGATATCGTAGTCCTTAAGAAACTCCAATCACATACGCTATCTCATGTTCTAATTAGGCTGAGAAAAGATGTATTTGAGACTTTGATTATTAGGTATAGATCTCATAATACACCCCATAAAGATAATGTCACTACAACTTCAACACAAACACAACTACAACCAACTTCAAGTCATGGGTACGGTAGCTTCTCTCATGTACCTTAAGCTTTCGAGAAGCATAGGCTATCACCTTCCCCTCTACATTAATACACTACTCAAAACCACGCCAAAAGCATCAAAATATACCACAAATGGGACTCTCTCCTCAGGTAAAGCAAGAATACGAGCTGAAGTCAACAAAATCTTGAGCTTTTGGAATCTCGCCTCACAATCATCTGACAACTGAAAATCTACAGCCTTCTGTGTCAACCTAGTCAATGGTGTTGCTATAGATGAGAAGACTTGAACAAAACGCCGATAATACCCTACTAAACCAAGGGAACTCTAAATCTCAGTAATAGAAGTAGACCTAGCCCATTCACAAACAACTACCACCTTGGCCGGATCAACCATAATACCCTCTTTTGACACAACATGGCAAATAAATGCAACATACCTAAGCCAAAACTTGCACTTTGAGAACTTTGCATACAACTTCTCTCCCCTCAATCTCTGAAGTACGGTCCTTAAGTGCTGAACATGATCGGCCTCACTCCTTGAATAAACTAAGATATCATCTATGAACATAATAAAAAAAAATTTCCAAATAGGGCTTGAACACTTGGTTCATAAACTCTATAAAAGCAGTCGGGGCTTTAGTCAACCCAAATGGCATAACCTAACGGGTATTGAAAGTCATATTTGAGATGTCGGACTCATGAACTGTCAACTGATGATAACTGGAACTCAAGTCATTCTTGTAAAATACCGAGGCACCCTGCAACTAGTAAAAAAGATAATCAATGTGCGGCAAAGGATATTTGTTCTTGATGGTCACTTTGTTAAGTCGACGATAGTCAATACACATATGCACAATGCCATCCTTTTTCTTCACAAATAATAGAGGAGCACCCCAAGGAGATACACTCCGACGAATAAAGCCCTTCTTCAATAAGACTTTCAATTGTTCCTTCAACTTTTTCAATTCATTCGGGTCCATTCGATAAGGATCGATAGATTCAGGCTTAGGGCTCGACTCTACATCAATAGCAAAGTCAATATCACAGTCTGCAGGAACACTTGGAAAATCAGTTAGGAATACATCCATAAGCTCTCTAGTAACCCTGGTAGTCTCCAATGATGGTGGCTCCTGAGAACAAGCCCAGACATGAGCTAAATATGCTAACATCCCTTCTCCATCAACCGACAAGCACAGATGTAGGAGATGACACCCTTAGGATAGGAGCCAGGTGATCTATTAAACATCAACTGAGGTAATTCAGGGCAAGATAAGATCACTGTCTTCGCATGACAATTAAGAATAGCATGATAAGACGATAACCAGTCCATACCCAATATCACATCAAAGTCCGCCATATCTAACAATATCAAATTAACAATAGTATCTCTCCCTATAAAAGTTACAACACAACCCTGATATACCTGATTAACCACTAATGATTCACCTACCGAGGTGGAAACACAAATAGGCTTGGGAAGCAGCTAACATATAATATCAATATTAGAAGAAAAATAGGTTGACACATAGGAATAAGTAGAGCCTGGATTAAATAAAACTGAAGGTGAATGGTGGCACACTAGTTATATACCTATGACGACCACATCAGAAGCCTCTACCTCAGCTCTACATGGGACAACATAGGAAACTCTACAACTACCACTAGCCTGTAGGCCTCAATTGGCTCCACCTTTTCTTATAACACAACCTCCTCTTAATACCACTTTTCACGCCCTGAGAGGTGTCTCTTGTTACTGTTTGAGGTCTTGAAGTTTGAGTAGGAAACACCCATTATGGGCAATGATGGGTGAAGTGCGCAACCTCATCACAAACATAACAAGCCTTTAGTGGTTGCCCCTGAGATGACTGTGCCAAAGAACCACCACATCTAGATGAACTAAGGGAGCTATCATGACCTGTCTAAGTAGACTAGACCTGTCACTACTATCAGATGCTGGAAATGCTGCCAGAACTATCGGCCTTGATGACCTATCTTTGAAACCCTCTTTCACGAGGTGAGGGCCCACTAAACTGACCATGCTGATAGAACCTCTTCCCTCTATCCTGTTGTTATGACTGATGCACTCTATAATGCGAATGTTATCCATATCACCATGAAAAATGCCTCTAGCCAACACCAAAGATGTTGCAGCCTACTAAAGTTACCCTGCCAATCCCTTAGAGGATCGTCCGACCCTCCTGAACTTAGTAGGTATACTAGATAAGGGATATTTAGACAATGCATGAAATCTAGCCTCATAGTCTGAGACTAACATAGAACCCTGTTGTAGTCTATCGAACTCATCCCGGTGGTTATCTCAGAGGCTATATGGCACGAACCTCTCTAAATATATCTTTGTGCACTGCCCTTAGTTCATAGTTGGAGATCCAACATGTCAACGAGCTACAATTGACATCCACCACTCCTTGGCAAGGCCGATAAACTGGTATGAAGTATAGGCAACCCCATGCGACTCAAGAATAGCAGGGTTACATAATTGGTCCGGGCACTCCAATAGAAAATCATAGGCTCTGTCACCAGGGGTGCCATCGAATTGCGGAGGAGCCAACTGCAAAAACCTCTCAAAGCTCTTCTGCTTCGCTATGGACATGGTTGGGCTGGAAAAAATGGTGGCACTATAAATAAGGGTGGTGCAATAGATGGAGCAATAGCCAGACTTTGAAATTGAACTTGAACTCAGCTTGGATGTCTAGGGCAAAATCATAGCAGTCATAGGATAATCTTCAAGAGCTTAAGAAGAACTTACATGAATCATGACTGGCTCAAACGAAGCTATGGATGGACCAACTGGTTCTGTAGAAACCAATACATCAACAGTAGCTGGGGTGGAAGGTACTCCCTCCAATCTCGCCAATACCTTCAAAAGTAAATCCAAAATTGAGGATATAGTCTTAGGGATGATGTCGCTCAACCCGACTACTAAAAGGCAGAAGGGGCAGTTATTATCAGCATAATAACCTAACTTTAGAGGTTGGGGTCGATCCCACAGGGAATCATTGTTCAAGGTAGAAGTGACTCATCGGACTAAGTAATTGTAAGATTGGGGGGTTGTAGTCAAAATAGAGTTCAGCTAACAAGTTCTAATTAATGAATTAAACAGCTATTAAAGGAAGATGTTGGGGATGTGCAAATTTGGGAATTCATCTATCAAATGGGTCTAGATACTTGACTACATGAGTTGATATTGAGTGAATAGGCTAGGTTGCTTGTAACCCAAATCACCTATGGTATATGGGTGTTATATATGAATCAACTAAGATATAAGACGCAGGCCGCCAAGGACACACTTGGCCTAAGAAGTCACGCAAAACCCCTATTACCTTGGCCATTGAATCCATGAATATGGATGTCAACTGAAACCTTATAAGATTTTCGGCCATGATATCCATTCCACACTCCAATAGTCCCAATTAAGGTAAAAATCAAATATCTAAACAAAACCCCAAGTTTGCAACCTTGAAATTTATATATTAAACTTAGGAATGGTTATAAAATCACCCATATCAACTACAGATAAGTTCAAGATATCACAGACCCAATAAGTAAATTAAAGACCCATATAAAAAGCAAACCCATAATATAGGGGTTTTAGCCACACATGTTAGAAATTAAAGATTGAATACCATACATAGTAGCAGAAGTCATGGGCAACAAGATTGAGTACAAATTAGTTGATTATCACAAGCCAATCTTCTCCAATTTGATACCCAAAAGCTTTAAAAATCCTAACCTACCTTGTACTCTAAGAGGAAAGTTCTATGTACTACTACAGGCACAGTGTCCTTTCTAAAATTGCTTATATACTCTGTGCAAATGTTTGAAAGTTTGTGCTGCGAAATATCGTCCGGCAGTCAAGGCTGACCATCACCGAGCACTTTGGTGATGCGCCGAATGTGCACTTGACCATTTTCCTGTGCATCATCATAAGGTTTCTTCCACTGCAACATTAGGCAATGATTCTTTTCTCCACCTTTCCAATTCGGTAATGTGGCGAGATATTCTTCATATTACCTTTTGTTCAGTGTTTTGGGGCTTTAGGTGCTAAAACATTAGGAAATCACTTATGCACTTTGACATATTGCTGAGTATGCTTTGCAACATTGATTCTGACCGCACTCTTGACTTGACTTGAAACCTTGGTTGCCACCTTTTCAGGTGATCTTCTTGAGCGTTCAACGGATCACCGAGGATGTCAGCAACACCATTTTTTACCACCTTTCAGCACTTTTGCTCACTTTCAAAGATTCCACCAAGTCTTTCCCTTTTTGCGCACTTTTAACTCCATTTCCTGCCATAGAACATGCATATTTTTTAGTAGTTGGAATTATTAGCACACTAAGGAAAACTTTTCCTTGCAATTTAACCCCAAAAAGAGTCTGAAATATGGATGCATTGACACCCCAATTTAAAAAGAGTCTGAAATATGGATTCATTGACACCCCAATTTAAACCTTTGCTATCCCTCAAGAAAATCAAACATCAATCTATCTAAATTAGAGCTTGCAAATATGGCCACAAGGAGCGACACATACATTTTCACCCTTTCTAGATCTTCCACAAACCACTTACGTGACCTTGAAGCCTTGGAAGGTGATTAAGGAGTAATCGAAACATAACTATGCTCAAAATTGCTCATGTAGTTGCTAATCATTGCTCAAAGCCATCACAATTCTCCCTCACGCCAAAGAAGATTCTGAATACTAAAGATTATGCCATGTCTTTATAGAGGAGCTCTTCAACACTCACTCTCCCGAATGAGAAATAACATATAAGCTTCAACCATAGGCCTGCCCTTATTCAAAATCAGAGTTCACTTAACTTCTTTCTGGACTAGGATTCCAAAGGACTTACTAGGACTGTAATGTACGGTAAAGGTTGGGTAGGATAACATATGGTCGATAGTGGCTCATCCCTCCTTAAACTCTACGTTTTCCTTTCAAGTAGAGAGGTTCTGTTGGTTCTCTTTTCATTCATCTCATTCTTGACATCTCTTTTGCTTTTGATTCATCATCCTAAGTGTCTCCCTTTTGTATTTTTTTCCAAACAAGTCTTTTTTCTCTCTTCTCTTTTTTTTCGGAGGGTCCTAAATTTTCAACTTTTTCTTTCACTTCCTTTTAGGACTCCTTGATGTCTTTTGTTCATTCTTACCCTTCTTTTTCCGACTCTTTCATGGGAGACACTTCCTTCTTCCTACTAACACCCCCAACTTAGCGTTTGGTCACTGCTGTACTTTCAAGCTCAAGGAGGGATCGATAAGGAACAAAAAAAGCTTGTCTTTCACAAACATGAATCAAGGTAACAAGGTTTCCAAAGAAGGGATTAAGGCTCAAAAGGGATTCACTAAGGATTCAATTTACTACCAATAGATGTCACTATGGTCAAATTGGATTAATGGAACCAAAGAAATCCTAAGATCCTCTGCTAATCCAGAATTAACCAAGTTACTTCTCAAGGTAAAACGGGCAAGTTCTAGACGATGCAATATAAACCTTTCAAAAAGATAACTAATCCCACATTGGTAATATGGATTTTCATTCAAACAATGGCAACACACTAGCAATTTTTTGATCAGCGCATATCCAAGCTCAACTGCTCACATAGAAAACTCAAGATTCCTCAAATCCATTTGGGGATTGATTTATCAAGAAAGGACTAATTAGTGAGTACATGCTTCTCGTCCATATCATTATCCGAATAAAAGATATGGATCATCAATGCTTAGATTGCTAAGGACTAGAGACACAATATTACATTTGTACGCTTGTCATGTATGCACGGGGTTTGCCAAAAATTTGCTATCGTTCATCCATTTAACAAGAAAAACAAGAGAAATAACAAAAATAAACATTACTCAATTACAACCCAAATTAAAATTTTATTTATAATTTAATTACACCTTAATCATCGGAACTACTAACTCCCAACTCTAAAGGCCACACAAACAACACGAATCAAGAGTACACAAATCAAAAGTAAAACATTACTCAACCCCTAAAAAGAAACATTGTTCTTAATGTAAACAAAAAAAATTTAAAACTGAAACAAGGGTGAATGAATTAAAGAATCCACTGATGTTTGTCGTGATGCACTAAGGTTGGGACTGAAGGGAACTCAACTAGGCCGGGTTCCTAAGATGTGCTGGTATTCCTACAGGGATGTCACCTTGTATCTTAGAAAACTTTCTTTCCCTGCTTGCTTTTGTTCTTTGCCCTCCTTCCCTCAAATTGGTTGGCCAAAGTCTTCTCTTTAGCCTTCTCAGCTACTGCTACGGGAGGATCCTCTGTGGCTTTGCACTTGTTTTTATAAAAATTGCCCTTGAATTAGCCTTGGAGGTTACATTACTTATTAATCCTTTGATTATGGATCTGTTCTTCCTGTATTCCAGGGGATCTAAAGGCCCGAGGGTTTGTGGGCATAACATGCCCATTTTCTTCCCAAATTGTATCACACCTTTTGTTGTTGGAGACTTCGATCGGAAATGACCTGTAAAACAAGACTAGCAACTTGTAACGATAGATAACAGGTAATAGTTTCAACCAAAATACTGAGCATTCCAAGTTAGGTAGATTACTTATCAGACTCGGTAGATCGCTGAGTTTGAAGAGCGGTCCAAATAGCCTTCGCAAACAATGACATAAACAACCAGTAAAGGGTGCTGACAAATTGAGTGATGCTTTAGAAGGATCAGCAAATCACTAAATTGCTTTGGCGATCACATTTCCCATTGCCTAATATCACAGAGATCAAATATTAAGGGGAGTGCTATAAAGGTGATGAGTAAGAGCGATTGGCGCATCGCTGAGTGGTCGTCAGCAGTCAAATTGACCACTTCCTAATCACATCAACAACACGCACCCCACATCCCGCAGCAACCCAGATAAACTAAACTATACCCAAAAATCAATCAAAGAAACATTTCAATGTTCATGTGGTCCAGACGACAACTTGCCCTTAAGAATGACATCAACTAATCCATCATAGGGCAAGTGGTAGTCGCTCTAACCTACCCCTCTAGAACAGCTATCAAACTTTTATTCCCCAGATATGTAAACACATCAAAACCCAACATTGAAATAAACAATCCCTTAAAATTTCAACTCGACCAACACATAATATCAATCTACTAAAGTTGATTCACATAAAGCACCAAAAATAGAAGGAAAAAATGTATACTTGGAACTCCATATGCAATGAATGGCGAAGAACAACATGATGGTGAGGTCTAACACATCGGTTCCTATGAGAAAATGAAAAGAAAAAAGAAGAAAATGGCATGCAAGTTATGAGTGAGAGGAGTGAGTGCTTGGGGAGAGGGAGCATGAGGGAGATGAAGAGTGGGAGCATTAATGCTCATTTAATAAAAAGAGGTAAAGACTCTTCATCTTCTATGTCAATGTTTATTATTTTCAAGATCGTTTGGCGATCTGTCATTTGCACGCGAGACCGCCTTTTTACCTTGCATTGAGAATGACCCCACTCTTTGGAAAGCGGCCTAACCTGGTGTCACCGAATACATTTGGTGTTGCACCCTCTTAGCTGTTCCATCGCCTAATTCTGCAGTGACTCACTCTTCAAACGAATCTCAAAAGGGCAGTCTGATGAGGCATTGCCTTATGTATTTGGCGATCTGCCAAGTCCGCCCAAAGTTGCAGCACTATTGATTCCCTTGATGCTCCTAAAACACGGTCAACTTTGGATTGGCTTTACAACTCGATGGTACATCCAATTGTCCAACCGATCGCCTAATTTAATAGCATCCAAAGGACTAGATTTGGAGTCAAAAGGCGGGCTAATTGACCATCGTCCTTTATACTCGAGGATTCGCTGCCTGGGTCCTTGTATCACTAAAATTTGTAGCACTTCCTAGATTAAATGTTGGTCTAACGTGTGATCTAATTTTGGATTGCCGATTTCAAGAGGTGATACACCATTTTTGCATGTATCCTCACTTTTTTTCCCACTTTACCTCTCTCAACACAAACTTGTATACATCAACAAACACATCACTTTGTTCTTACTATTCACTTGGGTTGCCTCCAAAGAAGCGCCTGAGTTAACGTCGTGGCAGGACGATGTCCAATACAATTAAGCATCACTGATTTTCATGGCTTGAGCTACCCAGTGGTTTGTTATAACATTTCTTAAGCCTCTGTCCATTTGCCTTGAATCGTTCACCCTTGTGATTTTTAGCTTCCACCACTACATTGGCAAGAACTTTTGTTACCTTGAAAGAACTTGACCATCTTGATCTGAGTTTTCCAGGAAATATATGCATCATTGAGTTGTATAACAACACAAGATCCCCTTCAACAAATTCTCTTTTTAATATTTTTTGATCATGCCATTTTTTCATCCTTTCCTTGTAGAGAGCAGAGCTTTCATAAGCCTTCAATCTAAATTCATTTAGCGAATGGAGTTGAGTCAATCTAGCCTCTAGAGCTTCATCAGCGTTGAAATTTAGCTTTATGAGAGCCCATAAACTCCAAATCGACGGGGAAGTAGCATGCTTTTCCGAAGACCAACTAATAAGGAGACATTCTAATATGAGCTTTGTAGGTCGTGCGACATGCCCATAAGATGTTGTCAAGCTTTGCTGCCCAGTCACTCCTACTTCCATTCACAGGTTTTGCAAAGATTATCTTAATCTGTCTATTCGACACCCCCACTTGCCTATTTGCCTGAGGATGGTATGGAGTTGTCACCCTGTGTTTCACACTATACTTACTTAACATCCCTATGAATATTCTATTGCTGAAGTGAGATCCACCATCCAAAATAATAGCCTTCGGAGTACTAAAATGAGTGAGATTTTTTTCCTTTAAGAACTACACCACTCCTTACCATCACTTGTTGGTAATGCTATAGCTTCGACCCATTTGGATACATAATCGACAACGAGGAAGATGTTTTTGTTACCAAAGGAGCATGTGAATGGTCCCATAAAATCCATCCCCCCAGACATTGAATATTTCCAGCCCTAAGGTCAAAGTTAATGGAAATTCATGCCCCTTTGAGATGTTACCTTGCAATTGACACTTTAGGCAGACTTTGGAAAACTCATGAGCATCTCTATGCAATGTTTGCTAATAATAATCACTTTGTAATACCTAAGATGCGGTCCAGATTCCTCCATGATGGCCACCTACTGCAGATGAATAACATTCTTCTAAAATAGCCTGCATAGATGAATCGGGGACACATTTTCGAATCATGTTATTCGGGCATTTTTTAAAAAGATAAGGCTCGTCCCAATAGTATTTCTTCACATCATGTAGTAACTTTCGCCTTTGGTGAGGATTTGCAAAACCAGGTATGATACCACTAATCAAATAATTTGCAAAATAAGTATACCAAGGTGTTGTCACCACATCGACCTTCATCACTGCTTCATATGGAAAAGTATTAGAGATTTCTTCCTCTATAACATGAGAATTTGGTGATTCAAGCCTAGATAGATGATCAACCACTTGATTTTCACAACCTCTCTTATCTCACACCTCAAAATCAAATTCCTGTTGCAACAACACCCACCGTATAAGATTTGTCTTTGCATCATTCTTTTCTATTAGATAGCAAAGTGCAACATGGTTAGTGTGAGCAACAACCCTTGTGCCAAGGAGATATGCTCTAAACTTTTCGAATGCATACACTACAACTAATAGCTCTTGCTCTTTAACTGTATAATTTTTTTGGGCCATATACAACATCTTGTGGCTAGCATAGTAAATTGGGTGAAAATGTTTCCCAATTCATTGACCAAACACTACTCCAAGAGCCACACCACTGGCATCACACATCACCTCAAATGTTTTAGACCAATCCGGAGTAATTGTCACTAGAGTTTCAACTAAGTTATGTTTGAGAGTTTCAAATGACTGCAAGCATGTACTATGAAAGATGAGTTGTGATTCTTTTTCAAACATCTTGCACATTGAGCTTGCTATTTTCGCAAAATCTTTAATGAATCTTTGGTAAAATCCAGCATGTCCCAAGAAACTTCTTACTCCCTTGAATAAAATAGGGGAGGTAGCCTTGCCATTACTTCAACCTTGGCTTGGTCCGCCTACATCCCTTTTCCCTAGATCTCATAGCCCAACACTATTCCTTCCTTGGCCATGAAGTGGAATTTTTCCAAATTGAGAACCAAATTAGTTTCCACACACCTCTTCAAGACCTTCTCCAAATGTCTGAGGCGTTGATAAAAGGTGTCACCCACCATCAAAAAATCATCCATACTCACCTTCATTGAGTCCTCTACCATGTCAGCGAAAATGAATAACATACGTCTTTGGAATGTGGCAGGGGTATTACATATCCCAAAGGGCATTCTCTTGAAAGCAAATGTACCATAAGGGCATGTATAGGTAGTCTTATCTTGATCATCGGGTGCAATGGATATTTAATTGTATCCAGAGTACCCATTGAGAAAGCAATACCATCCCCTTCCGGCAAGCCTATCTAGCATTTGGTCCATGAACGGTAATGGGAAGTGATCTTTCTCTGTGGATGCATTTAATTTCTAATAGTCCATGCATATTCTCCACTCAGTGACTGGTCGTGTTGATATTAGTTGGAGCTTTTCGTTTGGAACCATGATCATGCCTCCCTTCTTGGGCACATACTGAATAGGATTTACCCAACTACTATCTGCAATTAGGTATATCATACCAGTGTCTAACCACTTAATGAACTCCTTTCTTACCACCTCTTGCATAGACGAATTTAATCTATGTTGGTGCTCCACAATGGGCTTACAACCTTCAACCAATTTGATCTTATGAGTGCAAATACCTAAGGAAACGCCCACTATGTTGGGTATTGTCCATCCAATGGCTTTAACATGTTTCTTGAGTACCCTGACAAGAGCTTTGATTTGTTTCTCCTGTAGATCATCTGTAACAATCACCAACAAGGTTTTGTTGTTCTCAAAAAAAGCATATTCCAAGTGACTCGGTAATTCTTTTAGCTCAACCTTAGGTGGCTCCTCTATAGATAGTTTTGCTGGTTGTATATGCCAATTTTTCAAATCGATATCAAGTTTAACTGGGTTTCTTGGATGGCTTCCATCCCCTATCATATCAACTACCACCTTATCACAGTCATTCTTATCTTTCTCACCCTAATTAAACATAATATCGACTATTGAATCAGCCCCTGAATAAGCTAACTCCCCAAGGTGTTTTACGGTCCCATCAAGTACATCAACAATTTATACGTGGAAATCATAAGGCCCTTGCTAAGCTTTATCAACATTGAAACTCACTTCTTCACCATTCACTCTGAATTTCAAACTCCCACTTTCTACATCTACCAAGGCCCTACCCAGGGCCAAAAATGGTCTTCCCAAAATGATAGGCACATCAATGTCCAAGTCACAATCCAACACTATAACATTGTTTACTCTGATCAACACATCATTCAATATCTCGACTGGTCTTTTGATTGACCGGTCGGTCATAATTAGCATCATGATTGTTGGGGACAAAGTATTTACACCGAGATGCTCAAATACCATTAGGAGCATTAGATTTAAACTAGCCCCCAAATCACATAGGGCTCTAAAACGTTACGTGCCTCAATTGTGCACGGTATTATAAACACACCCGTATCATTTCTTTTTGCCACCACTTGTATAGTGAAGAGAGAGCTAGAACTATGTGGAATTTCAATTGCCTCACAATCCAAAGCTCTCTTTTTGGTTACCAATTTCTTTATCAATTATGCATATGTTGGAATCTTATTGAGAGCCTCAACCAATGGAAAATTAATTGCCGAAGAAGTAAAGGCAGATAGAAATTTTTGAAACTTAGCTTTGCCGCCTTCTTTCCCATGATGTTAAGTGAACCGTGCAACGTCCATGTATAGCCCTTTAGGAGTGCTCCCCCTTCCATTCATGTCTGCTCCAGCTTCATCATTGTCCCATCCGCACTCTAGCATTTGCCCCAAATAAAGGGGTCTCGATCTCCATGTCAATTTCTCAAGGGGTGATAGTTCTGGTAATGATGTCCATGCAACTTTGACAATTTCCTCTTGTCGAGTTGTGCACTTGTACTAAGAGAGCTACTAAGCGAGCCTCCAAACTTTTAATCAATGCTTCATGAGACAATACAGTAGGGTTCAACTAGGAAAGCCCTGATTTTATTTCACCAAGCACTTCATCCGAAGTTTCCACTTTGTTCAACATAAGAGCACTCATCTCATTAACCTATGACCTGTTTGGGCTTGCCCGTTGTTGAGGTAATTTAAATTCTTCTTGTCTCTCATAATGACATTGCACCACTTTGCTCGTTCTTGGACCACCACTCCATCGAACATCAAAGTTCCAACCTTGATTCTCAAGTGACCGCTGAAAGGGCAACTGAGAACCCAATATTTGATTCTTAATAAAATACACTTCTTCTACTTGATCGCTCTCACTTGAGTCATGCTCGTGGGACAACATATTTACAGCTTGAACAACATTAGGCCAATGCACTTGGGTCACATATTGTGCTATAAAATTTAACTTTCTCACACTTTGTGACATGATCTCTTCTCTTTTTCTTTAGCCAATTGTTCCTCAAATATTCGACCCCTTTAAATTGAAGCATAGTCCTCATGAGTGTACTATGCCTTACTTATTTTGGTCACTTCATGTAATAATTCTTCAGCTGCTGTGAATCTTTTCTTCATAAGCCCACCTTGGACCAGCCGATCTGCCATGCTTTTGTTTACGATGCTTAGGCTAATACAAAAATATTGCAGCACCAAATAAGCAAGAATACCATGGGTCGAACACTGAAGAAGAAGCTTGCAAAATTACTGCCAAGCCTCATGTAAGGGCTCATCATCTACTCATTTAAAATTCTCTATATTTGTCCTTTCATGACCCGGACCTAGCGCCTAGACGTGAAACAATGAATGGGAAACCCGAAGGCAACCAAAACAAGCCTCTTAGCGTATTGTTTGCACATCCTTGGTTGTGGAGTATAAAAACACAAATATAACAAATAATTCTAGGGGAATAGGGGCTAATGACTCATGCTTTGGGAATAGACAAGGGAAAAGGATATGCATGGATCATATAACAAGCAAGTACTAAGGGAAGGGAAAGTAGGACTCAAGGTATGGGGACATAGAGACTTAGGACTTTCATCATCTTCCATTAACATCAAAAGAAATAACATCACATAGGGAATAAGTCTAAAGGTTAGGAATCCATAAAACTCAACATCTCATCATAGGTACATAGCATAATATCCAACAATACCTCTAAGCATGAATAGGACGGGGGCCAAGACATGTCCAAGGCTCACTCTCAAAGAAGAAAGTAAAGTGGAATAAAGTTTCAACATAAGTAAGATAGAAACTGAATATGAACTAGAGGACTCACCCCAAGCAAAATCTTTTATGATCCAAATGCTAGCCATGAAGAGGATATCAAGGTGCCGTAGTCCCTACATGGCTAAATCATGCAGGCAAAAAAAATATGCATTGATACTTTAAATGTACTAGTATGTGTGCATGCAATGCACAAAACATGTGTCATAAAACTAGTTAACAATATGATCATTTAGAAACACCACTTGAATCATAAAACATAGGATAATGAGGGACAGAGGTTATCATCCATGAGAAACTAGCCATATCCTTTGGAAAAATATTGGTTTTATATCAAAGAAAGAACCATCTAATATAAATGAAACTCTAGAAATCATAATGAAGGACACAATACATACTTGGAAAGAAAGTAATATACCTTCATGAGAAATACCAACGCCAATAACAAAGGACCATAACATATGCGAAGAAAACCATGTAAGCTTTAGAGACTATGAGTTATACAACTTTAAGACACCCTTGGACATGACATAAAGGAACCATCTTAATCATCATAAGAGGGACAACTTAGGACCATAAGGAGAACTTGAACATGTGCGAGAGCAACCTTTAACCAACATAAACCATGTGAGTAAGCCATGGAGTCCCGATGTTTCCCCTACACCAGAAGAAAGGGGGAAGTCACTTGCTAAGGCGACCACCTAAGATGCCTAAGTGGATCCACTAAAGCAAGCTATTAAGAAACCTCTACAAACGGGTGGTCTAGAAGCCAACCTCTACTAGCGGTGACCCCTATTTCCTACGGTGGCACAGAGTTATGCACAATGGGATTTCACTAATGGTCTCTTTCCCTAGCTATTGGGTAGTATCTAAATTTATCCCAAAGTCCACTCGGTGCTAAGTGTGGCTCTCACAAAATGACCATAACTTGAATCATAGAATCATCTTATATGGAGTGGTATTATACTAATCCATCCTATAAACATCTTGAAATAATGGAGAGGTATTCTACCAACCCATCCCATAAGACTTTTGAACATAAATCATCATCATACGGATAACTCCTAGATCCTGTCTATGCCTCTACTTTCGGCTTATTATCATAATCTTTTCTATGCCTCTACTATCAGCCCATCATCATATCATGAGGTTTACAAAGTGGAGGGCTCATACCTCAATCATTTATTCATGCTAAACTTCATAAGACTAGTCCCATTGGACACAAACGTGAGGGTAATCATGACATTCACAACTTGTATAACATAACATCATAATGAGGGCTTTACAAGAACATGTAGCTTTCATAAGATTTCAACAAATTTCACATCATACTTGATATACCTCATCCTCTATCACATTCATGAACTAGTATACATGTAGTGCAAACTTTTCATCATTCATAAAAAACTTCATCATTAGACCCTCATCATTAGAAATAATTCAAAATTAGCAAACTCAATATGAAAATTGGGTGGGCTCATGCATGTAATTTTAAATCATATAACTATGCATGAAAGTAATGCAATTCATCAATTTATATCATCCCTAGAATAAGCCACCTCAGTCATACATATCATCTTCCAAAACATGGACATGAAAACATGAAATTTATCTCACATAATCCTCAACGTCATAGTTATAGTCATAACATGCATAATCTCATACTAGCTCAATATTATCAAAGAGTGGCTCATCAAAATCAATGGTTTACAAAATCAAAGAAAGGGGAATTCATATCATTCAAAACATTCACAATATTCTCAATAGCTCATAAAATGCATAATATCCCTTCAATATTCTTAAAATTCATTATTTAAATGTCTTACAATAGGACTTTCATCAACATAGAATTTTTTTCATTACTTTATCCAAACCATGGTGGGTAATATGCACACATGCTTAAAATCATGCAATTCAAGAGTATAAAACAAGAAAGGAGTAAAATCAATTCATTTGAAAATCATTCAATTCAACCCACCAACATTGTATTAGAAACCCCAATTTGGGTGTCATGAAATCCATTTTAAAAGTACACAATCTTTCATAGTTTACATAGTTCACACCATGCATAGCTTCAATATATATAAATCAACTCATGAAATAAGCTTTCAATAGATATTCATGCTTAATCAATCAACACTTGAAGAATCCAAACTCTATTCATGTTTATAATACATAATAAAGTTTATCCATAAAGTATTGAACCTTAAAACCATGAGAATAACCTACCAACATTGTAGTAAAACCTTCATTTTGTGCATCATGGCATTGAACTAAAATCCACAACTTCTTTCATAACTTTTTATCGCATCATAGAGTACATAACTTTAACATCATAAAATCCATCACAATATCAAACCCCAATGGTATTTAAATATAATAAAATCATTACTTGATGAATTCAAATAAAAACTATGTGTACAATGCATAATAAGAACTACCCATTAAAAAATCTAACCTTGAAAATATGTAATTTCATGAAAAAGGGGGAGTTGAGCTCCATGGGTGAAAGGACCCATGGATGAAGACCCACATACCTTTAACTTGAGATTTTCTTGAATGGAACTTAAAGAAGGCTTGGTCTTCACTTGGATTCTTGAATTCCAACAAATGTTCTTGAAAATCTTGAGATTGAATAGAGGATTTGATGACGAATTGGGAGGATTTTGGGAGTGTTTATGAGAGATTAAGGGCATGGAATGGCTGAAAAGATGAAGAATTCCTACCTATATGCATATTGGGTTATTATCCACTTTCCCTCAAGTAAAAGGGAAGATTTTTGGAAATTTTTGATCTATTATGCGGCAAGTCCGCATCGCAAACTTATTGCAGACCCTACTGGTTTGCACAATTTCATAAATTTGTTTTGACATGGGCAACCTATACCTTGTAGGTAACCATTTTCCCATGCAATTTTTCCATCTAAAATAAGAATATGAAGTTGGATTTACGAAATAACACACAGATTTTAAGATTTTAAAAAATGCATCATAGGGTCTTTCCAAGCTTCATTGAGGGGTGTTACTTCTCCTTAGCTTGATCATCCTTGAAGGTGGGAAGAATCGCTTAGGGAAATCATTTTGAAATTGTACCCATGATGCAATTGATCCATAGAGAAGTTCAGCTAACTACTTTACGGCTTCTCCCGTTATTGAAAAAGGGAAAAGTCTCAATCTAATAGCCTTTTGTGTGACTTCCCAATACTTGTATAGAGAACACACACAATGAAATTTCAGACCTATTCATGGGAGTCTTCACATTCTTTTCCTCTTCGAATAATTCCTTAAGCCTAAGTCTCAATCTAATAGCCTCTTCTGTGACTCACCAATATTTGTATTGAAAACACATATCAATGAAATTGTAGAGGCGTTCATGGGAGTCTTCACATTCTTGTCCTCTGAAAAATTCCCTGATCCAAAGTAATTGCATCATTGTATCAGTAATTTTGAACTCGACATTTGAAGCTATTGAGGGCAGCGAGATCGCTCCAGCATTGCTCACTTGGTCCCATTTGATATTTCGGAGGTCATTTATGTCTCCCACAATTTCCCCCTTTACACTCCGCACATCAACCATGTTCACACTTATTGTTCAACAGAAAAAACAACAAGAAAATAGTAAAAAGAATTCTAACTACAAGAACAAGGCTCAACAAACATTTTCATCATGAACACGCGAATTTCCTAGAAACAGCGCCATTTTGATGTCGCTCAACCTGACTACTCAAATGCAGAAGAAGTGGCTGTCAACAACATAATAACCTAACTTTAGAGGTTAGGGTCGATCCCACAGGGAATCGTTGTTCAAGGAGGAAGTGACTCATTCGACCAAGTAATTATAGGATTTGGGGGGGGGGGTTGCAATAATGAAAATAAAGTTCAACCAACAAGTTCTAATTAATGAATTAAACAACTATTAAGGGAAGATGTTGGGGATGTGCAAATATGGGCATTAATCTATCAAATGGGTCTAGATACATGAGTGCATGCGCTGATATTAGTGAATATGCTAGGTTGCTTATAACCTAAATCACCTATGATATATGGGTTTTTCGTATGAGTCAACTATGATATCACACGCAGATCGCCGAGGAAATGCTTGGCCTAAGAAGTCAAGCAAAACCCCTATTGTATTAGCCATTAACTGAAACCCCATAAGGTTTCCAACCATTATATCTTTTACACACTTTAGTAGTTCTAGCTAAGGTAACAATCAGAGATCTAAAATAAAACCCCAAGCTTGCAACCTTGATATTTATACATTAAACTTAGGAACGGATATAAAATCACATAAATCAGCCACAGATAAAGTAAGATATCATAGACCCCATAAGTAAATTAAAGACCCAGGAAAAATCAAAAGCACTCCCCCAACATAGGGATTTTAGCCACACATGTTAGAAATTAAAGATTGAATATCACACATAGTAGCAAAAGTTATGGGTAACAAGATTGAGTACAAATCAGTTGATTATCACCATCCAATCTTCTCCAATTTGATTCCTAAAAGCTTCAAAATCCCTAACCTCCCTTGTACACTAAGGGAAAAGTTCTATGTACTGCTACAGGCTAATTATTCTGATTTGGAATGAATAGATGATGTACAATGTCCTTTCTAAAATTGCTTATATACTCTTATGCAGTCGTGTGAAAGTTTGTGCTGCAAATTTTTGTTCGCCGGTTAAGGCCGACCATCACTGAGCACTCCGGCAATGCACCAAATATGCATTTGACTGCTTTCCTGTGCATCTTCATAAGGCTTCTTCCACTGCAACACTAGGCGATGACTCTTTGCTCTGCCTTTCCAATTTGGCGCCGCATCAAAATATTCTTTATATTGCATTTTTGTTAGTGTTTGAGGCGTTGGGTGCTGCATCTTTAGGCTATCATATGTATAGTTCAGCGTATCACCAAGTATTCTTTGGGACATCAATTCTAACTACACTCTTGACTTGACCTTGAACCTTAGTTGTTGCATAGTTAGGAGATCTTCTTGAGCGTTTGGCAGATCGCCAAGGATATTGGTGACACCGCGTTTCACCGCCTTTCAGCATATTTTCTCACTTTCCAAGATTCTATCATGTTTTTCCCTTTTTTGCACTTTTAACTCCATTTCCTGTCATAGCACATGCATATTTATTAGTTGTTGAAATTATTAGCACACTAAGGACAAGTTTTTCTTGCAATTTGATCCCAAAATGAATCCAAAATATGGACTCATCAAGGAGCTGAGGGCAGCAAAATAGGATCTGCAAGCTTCACCAACTTATAAGTAGGCTCTGGAGAAGCCGATCTAGTCCGCCCCTAGGTGGAGTTTCACCTTTAGCATTGCCTCAGCCCCTGACCGAATATCGAACTTTGCCTAGACCTCTAATGGGAGCCATATCAGTTTCTTGGGCTCTCTAGTTGATCAATAGGATCTAGTAATTTGCACCTGTGCAGAAGGAGTAGATTAGATACTTTTAAAGTGGGTAGTATAAAGAATAGAACGAGTAGAAGCAAGATGTGAAAGTCTTTTCTATCAAGTTCCCCATAGCCTCCCGAAGATGAGGGTGGACGTAAACACACCGATATGCTAGACTCTATTAGGTACCCTGCTCTTGACTCATGAGCCCAACAAACCTGGAGCTCTGATAGCAAACTTGTCACGACCCAAAATTGGCTCACAACTAAAGAAAGATAAAATAAAGAGAAAATTAAGTCATATAACTAATTAGTGCATGGCTTGCACTCATTTTTACTCTTTTCTTATGATTTTGTGTTTATTAATCTTATAACTTGAGGCCAATTATGCTTTGAATGATGTATGTTGTAGGTATATATGGTTTATATTTGGCTTTGCTAAGAAGAACTGAAAAATAGAGCTGAATTGGAGCCAAAAAGAGCTAAAATGTACAAAATGGTACCTGGTAGTGGATACACTCTGCGAACGCAGCCTTCAGGCCCACGATCGAAGAATCATGAAACATAAAGAAGAGCAAATACACTAGTCCCAATATTGAAGGCAGAATTTAAGGAGACACAACTTATGCGGTCGTGGAATGCTGAGCGCGATTGTGGAAGGATGCTGTGATAGCGTCTGGGCAGTTTTGGAGATCCATCATTTTTAGTCCCAAAATCACAATACACACACACTCCTAACCCTAATTCTTGATACATTAAGACATACATTGATATAACAATGTTAATTCAATTCTTGAATAAGTAGAACACACCTTATTGTAGATTTTAGTTTAGGGTAAGGATTTAGAGCAAGTTTTCTACAAACTCTTGAGTGGATTGAAGAGTGTGGGCTTTAATCGTATTTATCTTTCACTAACTCTATCTTTCCTTGTTCTTCAATGTTAAATTTGTAGATTTAATTGAAGCTTGGTTATTGATATATGTGTCTTGATTATTTCTCTTGGTTTCATGTTTAGTTGATGATTTACTTGCAAAATCAAGTGTGTTTCTCCCAAATTTCTCTAATTTCTTGAATAGATTTATAGGTTCTTGCATATCTTCTTATATGAATTAGATTCGAGGTAGCTGATGTTCTATCAAAATACAACACTTTTGATGCTTAAAACATGAAATTTTATGTATTCTTAAAGCGATGTTAGTAGATTTGATGTGCTTTTATGTTTATTTTGCAGGATCACAAGATTGGCATAATTTCTGGGCTAAGTGTATAGATTTTTCTAAAATCGAGGGTGCACAAGACCTTTTATGGGCTGTAGACCTATTTTTGTACAAAATTGCAGTGAAGGGTGATTTTTTGAAGTTATGTCTATGAACATGCAAATGAGCCGTAGAAGATTTTATGAGCCGTAGACTAATTATCGTGCCCTGATGATCAGAAAGTGGGGTGTTGCTGAAAATTCACCAGACAAAACCCTATATGAACCGTACAACATTATACAGGCTATAAAAGGGTGTCATAGAAGCTAGCTACAAAACTAAGGATGCAATCCACAAAAGCACAACTATAGGCTGTAAAATATTATATAGCCCGTAGAAGCTCTCGTAGAGTCTGCTGACCTAGTTACCCTATTCTATGTTGGTTTTGTATTTTAAACACTATAAATAAGTTTTTAGGTTATTTTTCAAATGGAATAACATGGAAATAGTAGAGGAACGTGAGAGAGCACTAGAAACACTTGTGAAACATTATTTATTACTTTTAATTCAGGCTTGTGATTCTTGGGGAAGAGTTTGGATTCATTGTGCTTATTATTTTGTGTAAGTGCTCAATTATGTTATTCAAATTCACGATTCTTACATCTACACTGATCAGGAGTAGCTAAATCCACAACTGGAGTTGTGGGAACCACAAAGAACTAACAAGGTAAAATCTGATAATTCATAATTCTTGAAATGTGTGCATGCATGTATTAGTCAATTCTCTTTGTATTGAATGATTTTTAATGTTGGCCAATGTTAGAACTCACCTAGTGTTACTGACTGGATTATGGTAGTAATGAATAGGAAAGAGATTAATTAATAGGATTCTATTGATGTTTCTCATCTAATCAACCAAACTGGGCCAAGGGGAGGTTGTACTGGAACAATAAGTAAGGGTTAGTATTGTCACACTACGGGGATGGACCAAATAGCATAGTGAAATTTGTCTCTCGCTTGGATCAAAGGGTATGGTGAACTTAACTTACCGTTGTGCATGCTACACACTAGAAAAGAATTCGATTATCCAGTAATACAAAGTTAGGGAATCGTGGGGAATACAATACCCTAGTTACTCTTCATACTAATTTAACACTTGTCTTTTGTTTAGGATTACTTTGTGTTATTGTTAGAAAGTCCACACTTTTGGGAGATAAGTTGGCTGAACTACTCGAATTGGCTTGAATTATTCTAAGTCTACCATATTCCCTGTGGGATCGACCCTAACCTCAATAAGGTTATATATATTGACAAAAACCGCTTTAGCCTAAAAAAGGAGGTGTACCTTGGGCGACATCAAGATCTTGGTGCCGTTGTTGTGGATTACAGATAGACTTGTTTAATTTGAGTAGTTGGGGAGTTAATCCTTATTTCCGTCATTTTACAGTTTTTGTTGTTTTTGTTCCATTTCAGGGTACAGGTGTAGTGTATGCCTAATACATGAAGTCGTGGCATTCCCTTGACTCGTTTTGACCTAGAGATCTAGAAAATATAAATAAGGATGACCCAAGATAATGCAAAGGATGCGGTTAACGCAGCTCTGAATCAGAACGAAATGAGAATGAGAATGCAAAAAATGACAAACAACCTCCTCTTGAGGACATTGATCCACACACAGGACTTCAATGTCAAAGCTTATCAGTGGAATCAATATTGGCTAAATCCTATGGCTATGGATGTGTCTAGAGATATTATATTGCCGGCACTACCGGATGATACAAAGTTCATGGTTTTGAGTAGGTTGCTTCAGATGTTGCAGAATAGTGGGTTGTTTGCAGGCCTAGCATTAGAGGCTTTGCATAGTCATCTAACAATGATGTGTTTGTTTGTAAGAGTATAATGGGAACACAAAATCTGTCTACGGATGCTGTGGGACTTCGTGTCTTCCCATTATCTCTGACAAGCAATGAAGCACTATGGATATCCAAGCTCCCGTAGAGTTCGATCACTAGTTGGGCTGGGTTGCACAAAGTCTTTGTAGAGAGGTTCTTCCCAAGATCGAAGAAGCTCAAGTTGAAAGATCAAATCAACAACTTTGAGCAACTTCTTGGTGACTTGATAAGTACTACATGGGAGAAATTCACGAAGTGCTTGAGAAATGTCCTTGACCACAAAATTATTGATGATGCTTTAGAGGAGATCTTCTACCGTGCCCTTGACAAGAATAGCCAAGCATGAGCTGACACTATTTGGGGGCATGTTTTCAGATCAACCATTTGCAAGGATTGTTGAGAAGCTAGAAAAGGTGGTCAAGACGAATTGTGCATGGGGGCAAAGAGAAAGGTCATCTACCAAAATTTTGTGTGGTGTTAGTATTAGTTCGGAGCAAGCTAAAATAAATGAGGAGATAATGCAAGAGCTTGCCCGGACTTGTACTGGCACATAGATGATGATGAAGCAGAATCAGGAATGAGTTAATAGAGCATAAACCTCTATGAGCACCCATGTACGAGGATCCCTACTATGAGGAGGACACTTGCTTCATTGCTGATCAAACAGGGTGTTTTGGGAACAATGCCCAAGGGTCCAATCAGGATTATTGGCACCAAGGTCAGAACTATAACAGAGATAGCGCATTTAGAGATAACTTGGAGGTTATTACGACAGGAATATGGGCCAAGACAGAGATGTAGGTTGGGGACATAAAGATGATTGCAGAAATGTTCCTTTTGTACTACCACACAATGATGATACTAATGCTAGTAGTTCTAGAGTTGAAGAGATTTTTGACTATCTAGTTAAGAAGGCTGACACACAAGATGAGACCTTTTGGGGGATGAAGTTTGCATCTCTAGTATTAATCAGGAAATCGAGTCATATTCTGTTGCTATCAAATAGCTAGAGCAACAGTTTGGATAAGTGTTAACTCAACTCAACCAACATCAGAGAGGTACACTGCCTAGCAACATAGTTCAGAACTCAAAGAATGAAGGGCAATGCATAGAAGTCACTACTCATGGTGGTAAGATACCATTGATCTTCCCATGCCGGTAGATGATGATGATGTTCGAGAGGAGATAGTTGAGGTCAAGGATACTGATATCAGAGATGATTGTGTCAAGGATGGGGTGAGTGATGCTGTAGAGGCGCAACAGAAGCTGAAGCCCATTCCTAGACCTCCTTATTCTTTCCCTCAAAGAATTAAAAAGAAGGAGGAGGAGGGCAAGTTCAAGCATTTTCTCTCCATGCTGAAACAACTCTCCATCAACATCCCTCTTATTGAGACATTGGAGAAAATGCAAGGGTATGCGAAATTTATGAAGGACTTGGTTACAAAGGAGTGCACTGTGAGTCAGGAGCTCTCCCAAGAGCTTCAACATTGCAGTGAGATCGCTACAAGTTCCTTGGTGCAAAAGAGAAGATCCCAGTGCTTTTACCATTCCCTGCACCATTGGAGATGTGTAGTTCGCAAGGGCATTGTGTGATCTCAGTGCATATATAAATCTGAAACACCTTGCGATCTTCAAGAAGCTAGGATTTGGAGCCCCCATGAAAACAAACATGTGGTTATTGATGGCTGACCGTACAACGAAGAAACCTGTGGGGATACTTTATGATGTACTCGTTAAATTTGAGAAATTCATATTTCCCACAGACATTGTGATCCTAGATTACGAAGTCGACTTCGAAGTCCCAATAATCTTTGTAAGGCCCTTCCTAGCCATTGGTCGAGCACTAGTGGATATGGAAGCTGGCCAACTCAGGTTTAGATTGAATGACGAAGAAATTATCCTCAATATCTTTCAGTCAATGAAGAGGCCAGACAACCTGAAGAAGGATGTTTAGGCACTTGGTGAAGTCTGAGTAACCAAGTTGTCCAAGTCATGCCGCGATAATAAATCATGTGCTACTTGGGAGGCAACCCAAGATATTTGTGTAATAGATATAGTGGTGTTTTATTTTTAGCTTTTGGACTCACAAGTAGTTTAATGTTTTGCATTTTGGTTGTGATTTTTGGACATTAGAATGGTTGCATATAGGGTAAAAGTGTATTCTATGAAGTATGTGCAGGTACATGACTTAGTCAGCCATCCTTGGTTGAAAAGTCATCAAGAAGTGTTTCAACGACTGTAACTATGGGTCGTACGTAAATCTACAATCCATACGCTGTCTTATAGATTATTACCAATGAGAAAAAGGTTGTACACTCAAGTCCACGAGCCAACTTTATGGCCCAGATAAAACTATTGGCCGTGAAAGGGATTTGTGGACCCCAGGTAAGTTTTGTGTTTATTGGCTAATTGTGGAGGTCTCTACGACCAACTCTACAAGTTGTACTAAATTCTACGACTCGTAGATTGGTCCATGAAATCCAATCCCCAGAATTAGAGTTTGGGCATTCCACAAGACTATGATTTATGAGCCGTAAAATCCTTTACGGCCCGTAATCAAGGTTTCGTGGAGCCCAGACCCATTAATTTTGGCCGACCCATTAAACTTATAAATAGAGGGGTCAAATTATTTTGGCCCCATTCTTCCCTAAAATTACAAAAATTACACGACACATGTCCCTAAGCATTTTCTGGCCGTCCACCTCCCTATTTTTCCAGCCACGTTTATCGACACATAGGGTTTCACCCTTTTTGATTCCTCCTTTGATTTTCGCATTATCTTCACTCAATTTTGTAATTTTTGCCCTAAATCATTTTTTTTACTGACATTGATATGATTATGGTGAAATTATTTGATGGGTATGGTCACCCTATGGGTGTGATTATGAATCCATGAATAATATTGTGTGCTTAAAATCCGAACATGACTAATGTGTTGCCAATATTTGCATAAGAATGAAACCCAAAAAACAGTGTGTATGGCATTGTCTTTGTGTTTGAATGAAGTGTATGAAAAACCATGTGGTCATATATCATTTGCATTGAATTGATTATGACTATGAAAATTCTATGTATAAAGACATGTGTGTGTAATTTGATGCTAAATCATTTAAACGGGGTTGGTAGATATTTGATGGGGTTTATGAAAACAGTTTGCATGTGGGGTTTTGGGTGTTTGATTTGATTCATATGGGTGTGTTGAGTATTCCTTCGATGCAGAAACAATTGTTAAAATTGTTGTGTGGGATCTGTTTTGATAGGCTTGGAAGCTCAGACTTCTGGGTTATTCACTCTACGAGGATCTTCTATGGCCTGTGGGAATTTTCATGAGCCATAGTTGCCCCTTGTATGAAAATCTAAAAAGTAGAAGTTTCTTAGAACCCATTAGACAAGACCTTCTACGAGCCTTAGAAAATTCTACGACTCGTAGACAAGTCTTGTGGGTCCTTGCCTATAAAGATTTAAACAATGGAATACTTCTACGACTAATTTTATGACCCTTAGATTCTTCTACAAGTCAAATCTGTTCTCGTAGAAGCAATTCTAGTAGATGAAAATTCTGAACACACGATGGCTCTCTACGGCCCATAGTTTTTTTTATGGACCCTAGAAGTGCCTTCGTAGTCCCTTCTATGAAAAAGTTTGATTTGAATTTGCTTTTCGTTCTTTAACTTGTAGGGCTTATCATGCTCACTAAATGTGTATGTATCAGGTACTATGGTGCCAAAGCCAAGATGTGATGATATTTGAGCCATGCAAAGGAGGCATAGGGATGAGATCTCGGGGGAGGAAGAAGCTAGTGGATCACTTGATGAGCTTAGTGTCTGGCCTGACCCAGATGCTGAGAGACCACAGAGATTGGCTGCTGCCACATTTGGGTAGACCCAGGCCAAAGCTATTTTTTTTGCACTCCCAGTCTGACGAGGGAGGCAATAATAGTAGTATCTCCATTCAGATGACTCCGCTTGGAGAGGAGTCAAAGTCAGAGTCAGGATTCGACGATGAGTCAGAGATAGAGTTCTCTGCTGCATCACCTCAGGAATCACCATCACCTCCAGACACTCTATCTACCCAATGGTGTGTTAAGGCATGCAGGATATCTACACAGAGGGCATACAACAGAACGAGTGGGGTAAACCAGTCCGCTCTATTTTTGAGGAGCCCCAAATCATCACTACCGGACTAGAAAGTGTCACTGGTCTCTAGGACACTATCAGTAGATATGGGCTCTAGTGGCTGGCCGAAGCACTGGGAAAGTACTCCCTAACCATAGTTCAAGAGTTCTATGCCTCCTACGGTGCCACAGTACTCAACACTCTTCCTAAGTGGAAGAAGCCCCTCACTCAGCCCAACCTTACACACACTAGAGTGAGGGGCCAGCAGGTGGACATTTCTAAGACTACCATCTGCTGTATGTTATTCGAGCCCAAGTTCTCAGTCTCTAGATCCAAAGTAGAGTATGACCATAGGTTGGGGCATACCAAGGACAAGTCTTTGAAGAGAAACCATAGATGTAGAGCCGGCTTGATGAGATAGGTGGTAACATATATTGCAGACCAGGGCCCAGACCCTGCATGGATAGCCACTTCTTCTAAGGACATTGTGTAGGCCTCCCTTAGTTTCCCTGCTAAATTTTGGTGGGAACTTGTGAGGTCATGGATTCGGCCGACGCTTGTAGATAATACCTTGACACCGGACCATGCTATTCTGGTTGCCATCATCTTAGTTGGCTATGAGATCAATTGGGCCAACCTCATCGCAGAACAGATCCATGAGGCGGCCTTGAAGAGGACTACCTCCATCCCCTTTCCTTGATACACAGACTCTGTATAGAGTCGGGAGTGGAGAGTCTACATTATTTGGGCTCACTGATTGAGGTCCAGCATACTTTAGATACCATCCTGATCAAGGCTGGGGATAATCAGTGGCACTACGACGAGTATCATACTAGCCAGCTCAGATGCCTGAGATGTTCACGATAGAGCCACCTTCTGAGAATCACTACCACGACTACTGCTACTACCGAGGAGAGGCACCCACATATTGAGATTGATGTGAAGAGGGGGCCTACTACTACTACTTCTTCCCCACAGATCTACTACTACTTCTTCCCCACAGACCAGTCCTATACATACAACATCTGCTAGCTTGGTCTATGTGTCAACGATGTACATTTAGCACATGGCACAATGAGTGGCCCACACTAAGTCCCAACTGACTTAGTTACTTTAGTAGATCAGGCCTTAGGTCCGCTAAGCTATTACAGAGTCCAGGGGATGCACTTAGGTATTCACGATTGCTACTATCCAAGATCGAATTACAAACATGGATTCCCGCATAGATACTTTTGAGTTACTAGTCTAGAAGAGCCTGATCACAGCATGGAAAGCAGATATTACTGCCCTACAGGCGGGGATCCAGCAGCTACGACAGATATGATAACAACTTTGGTTGCACTGATGGCATTCCTACAAACTGCACCCCTTGTGCCGGTGATAGATTTGTTTGCTATATAGGATCTATCACTTACTGTCCTTAGGATGAAGCCCTTCCCTGAGATGATCTATATACAGTGAGGCTGTAGGCGATGCTTACAAAGGAGCAGGGACTCGAGATTGTCGTGATGCGATTGAGACACGATGAAGAGCTACAACAAGCTCATGAGCTAGAGAGAGTGAGGGGTGCTGGCCCTAGCAGACATGCTTCCACCATTGAGAAGGCCACCAGGCAGGTTGAGAGTGGCCAGACTTAGTTAGAGACTAATGCTTAGGTGCCCATGTATGTAATATTTGACCCTTGTGCTTCCTATTCCATTTTTGTGCATTGTGGAAAATGCACTTATTTCTCTATGGGGTATGGGTAGTTGTAGGTCTCAGTGAAGTGAGTAACCTTGGACTATGACTATCCCAAATATTGAATCCTAGGGGATTTCTTTCTTGTGTTCTTTTTTCCGATGGATATTTAATTTTCGTTAAACCGATATTTTTAGGATGTGTAGGAAGTATTGGTAACATATAATACTAATATCTATGGCATATGTATGTTTTTGTGCTTTTGTGTGAAAAATGATACCCACCAAAAATTTGTTAGTTAGCCTTGAGAGCAACCATGCATGTTTGATTGATGATAGTGCTTTGATCTGATAAGTGAGGATAAATTTGAGATGAAAAACATGATCTGAGAGTCATTGTTGATAATGTAATCAGTGTCATGTGAGTGTGAGCTTTCTTTGCTAAATTCATATATTGTGTTACAATTCAGAACTTGCCGTGGTACTTTGACTTAGACTGTAGATTAGTTGGTCAAGAAAAGATCTTAGGCCATTGTTCATAATAGTCCACTTAGCCTAAATAACCAATCAAATGTGTGGAACATCCCTTGATCCTAATGTTTGAGCCTTACATGTACCCTCCTTTCTTTGTAAAAACCTAAGTTACCCGGCCTTGTTAGATGTAAAATCCTTAAATTGGCCCTAGTCCTTCCTTGAATATTATGCACCTTAACTGAGGTAATATGCTTAAGTTGAGGGTCACTACCAAAAGCAGCCCTGGTTCTTAGGATGGATATTGTGCACCTTGATTCAGGCTAAAAGTCTAAGTTGAGGGTGACTGGCATAAAGGTAAGCAGAAATGAGGGGGAAACTAGTGATGCATGGAAAAGTAGATAAAAATATGCTGGGTGTAAGAAAAAAGAGTGATGCCTAATCAATAAGCTAGAAAGAAAAAATGATGTCAAAATAAAAGGCAAAAAAGCCGAAAAATAAGAATACAACACCAAGCAAAGCTTTAAATTGGAGAAAGGGAGAATGAGGTGAAAAACAACAGTGTCGGTAGGGCAAAAGTGTAGAAAAACACAGGTCAAGGAGGGCCTATAGTCACTATGTTCCTAAAACATCATACCAAAGCCCCTTGAGCCTATATTACATGCCAATAAAGTCCTAAAGTGATTCTAGTCCAACTAGTTGAAGGTCATAGTCATGAGTATAGGGGCAAGCATATAAGATTGATCATGGTATTTGAATGTCTTTTGTAAGAGTGAGTGATTTTACATATTCCCAAGATTACATCTGTAAATATCATCATGAGAATGATATGGGACTTCTTTATGTGAGGAAACTTGCATTAAATTGTTGCATTGGACCAACTCAGTGATTGTTGCTTGTTGATAATTATCTTGCTTGTCATAGTTGCACTATCATATACAATGATCTGTATTGATTTGCTTGGTAGCTATGTGATGTGTTTTTTAGGTGGTGTGGGTATCTGTGCTTGAGTTTGATGTGATGTATACCATTAGATTGAGGTCTGTATGTTATTGTGCTGCTTATGTTTATTGAGTTCGTTGCTTGAGGACATGCAACAATTTTAAGTTGAGGGTGTTGATGTGCTTTCAAAATACAACACTTTTGATGCTTAAAACTTGGAATTTTATGTTTTCTCAAAGTGATGTTAGTAGATTTGATGTGTTTTTATGTTTGTTTTGTAGGATTACAGGGTTGGCATGATTTGTGGGCTACGTGTGTAAATTTTGCTGAAGCAGAGGTTTCACGAGACCTTGTACAGGCTGTAGACATGGTTTTGTACAAAATTCTAGTGAAGGGTGATTTACTGAAGTTAAACCTACGAACATGTAGTGAACCGTAGACTTGGTGTCATGCTCTGAGAATCAAAAAGTGGAGAACTGCTGAAAAGTCATGAGACGAGACCCTTCATAGGCCATAAAACTATTATACGGGCTGTAGAAAGGTGTTATAGAAGCCAGCCCTAGAGCTGAAGATACAATCTATGAAAGCTCGACTATGGCCCGTTAAACATTATACGGCCCGTAAAAGCTCCCGTAGAGTCTGCCTACCCAATTATCCTATTCTGTTTTGGTTTTGTATTTTAAAAACTGTAAATTGGTTTTTAGGTTATTTTTCATAAGGAACAAAATGGTAACAGTAGAGAAATGTGAGAGAGTAGTAGAAACACATCTGAAACATTATTTTTTACTTTTAATTCAATCTTTTGATTCTTGGTGAAGAGTTTGGATCCATTGTGCTTAATTCTCTTATGTAAGTGCTCAATTATGTTATTCAAATTCACGATTCTTGCATCTACACTAATCATGAGTGGCTAAATCCACAACTAGGATTGTGGGAACCAAGAGGAACTAACGAGGTAAAACTGATTCGTAATTTTTGAAAAATGTGTATGCATGTATTAATTAATTCTCTTCATATTTAATGCTTTTTAAGGGGAGCCAATGTTAGAACTCGCCTGGTGTTACTGACCGGATTAAGTTAGTAATGAATAGGAAAAGAGATTAATTAATAGGATTTGATTGACGTTTCTCGTCTAATTAACCAAACTAGGCCAAAGGGAGGTGTTTTGGAATAATAGGTAAGGGTTAGTATTGTCACACTGTGGGGATAGACCAAATCACGTAGTGAATTTGCCTCTCACTTGGATCAAAGGGTTTTCTGAAATTAATTTACCATTCTGCATACTACACTGATGTCACCCAAGTTATACCTCTTTTTCGAGGATAAAGCGGTCATTGTCAAGAAATAGAACCTAACCAAGGTTAGGGTCGAACCCAAGGGAATACGTAGACTCAAGAGAATTCAATGACTACAATTTGAGTAGTTAATCGACTTAATTCCCCACGAGGGGGGTTTTGTAACAATCAATGGAAAATAAACCTAACTAATACAAGAGTGAAATCAATATGAAGAGAAACTAGGGTATTGTGTTTCCCATGATTCCCTAAGTCAGTATCACCTGATAACCTAATTCTCTTCTAGTGTGTTGCATGCAGGACGGTAAGTTAAGTTCACCAAGCCCTTTGGTCAAAGGTGAGTGACGAATTTCACTATGTGACTTGGCCCATTTCCATAGTGTGCATTACTAACCCTTACCTATTAGAGCCAGTACAACCTCCCCTTGGCCCAGTTTGGTTGATTAGACAAGAACACATCAATTGAATCCTGTTAATAGATCTCTTTTCATATTCATTACTACCTTGGTCCAGTCAGTAACACTAGGCGGGTTCTAATGTAGGCCACCACTAGAAAACATGCTAAATGAAAATAGTTAATTAATACATGCATGCACATTTCTCAAGAATTACGAGTTATTAAGTTTTGCTTCGTTATTTCTTCATGGTTGCCATAACCCTAGTTGTGGATTTATCTACTTATGATTTGTGTAGATGCAAAACTTATGAATGGTAGTAACATAATAGAGCATTTACACAATTGAATTAAGAACAAGCAAATCAAACTTCGAAGAGAATCATAAGATTAAAGATGTAATCAAAGTACAAATGTTCTTAAAAACTCTCCAATGTTATCTCACACTTTTATGTCACTAATTACTGAGTTTTCTAAGTACTATGCGTAAACTTATGAAAAATAACCTAAAAAACCTATTTATAATATTTAAAAGACAAGTCCTAAACACATTAGGATAACTGGGTCGGCATGCCTCACGAAAGGGTTTATAGTCTGTGTTGCATTTCACAGCCCGTAACTGGGGATCTTGAACAAAACTGCTGCAAAATTGGACTTCACGTCTATGAAACCCCCTCTACAACTATAAAGTGGTTTACACCGTGTAGGGGGATTTCGTATGATGAATCTCAAGAAAGTCCCAATCTTTGATCCTTAGGGATCAAACCAAGGTCTAGGACTCATAAATCAATCTATGACCCATCTGCATGTTTGTAGAACCAACTTTAGAAAATCCGCCCCTCACTGGAATCTTCCACGAAACCCACTTTACGACCAATAGAGTGTTCTATAGCCCGTAAAGGGTCTCATACTGCATCAAAAATCATCAACTTTTCTATTTCTTTCCAAAATCAAGGCCAACCCTATAATCCTGCATGTATAACTTAAAAAGACATAAAACTAACTAACATCACATTGAGAACAAAATAATTCCTAGTTTTAAGCATAAAAAATGTTGTATTTTGACATCACATCATACACACTGGAAATAATTTGATTATCTGGTAATACCATGTTAGGGAATCATGGGGAACACAATACCCTAGTTACTATTCATACTGATTTAACACTTGTCTTAGTTTTGTATTACTTTGCATAGTTCTAACAAAACCCCCCTTTGGGGAGATAAGTTGGTTAATCCACCCGAATTGCCTTGAATTCTTCTAAGTCTACCATATCCCCTCTGGGATCGACCCTAACCTCAATTAGGTTAAATATCTTGACAACAGCTACTTTAGCCTAAAAAAAGGAGGTGTAGCTTGGGCAACATCAGTAGTTCCTTGAATCTAGCTGGGTTCTTAAATTATTGCTCTAGCGGGTGTAGTTGAGGGGGAAGATTGCATGATGTCATGGGTTAATAAGTTAAGAGCCTTAAAAGGGACTCAATGGTTAAGGTCTTGGGGGTTTTTCTTTTTGTTGTTCAAGCCAAGTGTGTCTTTGAGAATCCCATGTGAGAGGCCGTAGTTGGCTCTTGCAAAACATCATTTCCCTAGCTGGGGTGATTACAAGAAACCTAGCCTACCTAGAGGGTAAATTTGATTCTAAGTGTGATACATTAATTGAGTTTAAATTGATTTTCGTATCCCATATCCTTCCACCCTTGCTTGATCAATCCTTACCTAATTATTTTTAGGAGTAGTTGTTAGTTTAGTTCCTCCAATTTAGTTAGACTTCTTGTTTGGTACTTGCATCGAGTAAAACTCTAGTAGCCTTAGGTACTTGCTTTACTCTGACACAATGTTCCCTGTGGGATTCGACCCCGACCTCCAAAGTTGGGTAATATGCTGATGACGACCGCCCCACTACCTTTGAGTAGTCGGGTTGAGCCTAATAAAAAACGCCGTAGTTGCTGGGGAACAATAGGCGTATTGAGTTGATTTAGGACTTGTATACTACTCTTTTTAATTCATTAGTGAGTTTCTTTTTGTCTTCTTTGTTTTTCTTTTGTTGTATGGCTAATTGTGATGAACACTTGCTTGAAGAATTTAAGCCCCTTTTCTATCTCCTTCAGAATATCGCACTTCGTGGTGAAAAAATAGAGTTGAGAAAGTGAATAGAGATGAAAGTGTTATGTGTCAAGATTGGCTTACTGACTTTAATCTTAGATTTGCCAAAGAAGTGGCCCAAAGGCACCAATTGCCTAAGGGTTATGAGTTGGACCGATTTGAATGGGAAATTGACATTTTAGAGGTTGACTTGAAACTAGGCAATGAAGAGAGTGAGGCCCCCGGCTCAAAGGTGTCCAACTATAAGTTGGAGTCTCAAAAAGAAGGAGGGAATCTTTGTATAGAAGATATATGGGGCCTATGCATTTCTTCAGGCCCAATAATCGTCCAAGAAGACAAAATTGAGGAAATGAAACTAAAGTTGTAAGAGCAAGCCATGGAAATCTTAAATGGCAACTTGGTTCATTTGAAGTTAGGAGTGTTGCCTACTTGGAGGCCAGAAGGTGTAAAGATCAATTTGAAGAAGACCTCTTGCCACTCCTATGTCTACCAAAAGAACCTTAAGGGAAAGTCGATGATGAGTTGGGTAGACAATTCAAGTCCTCAAAGTAGAGAGACCGGTAGAAAATAATGATGGTCTTTCATCACCCTCTTCATGAACTCAAATGGCAAATCATCTTGAAATTGAAGAGGAGATTCATTGCCTCAAAGTGAAAACACAAATGGGTAGCGAATCAATTTTTGTTTATGTTTAAATAAATTCTTGTATTTTAAAATTTTAGAGTATTGATTTCTAGTCGCATTTTTAAGTCTTTGTTAGTGGCATTGCACAGGTTTTGAAGTATCAAGATGGTTGGAATTGAAAATATGGGTGGAAATACCAACAAAAATGGCAAAAGAATGAAAGTGGGTCATTTTGACCGCACTTTTGGTCCAATCATCGCCCATTACAGAAGGGCAAACTGCCAAATTGGGCCGAGGTTCACCCAAAGTTGCAGAAAATCGACCTAGTTCTAGCGCTCAAACAAAGTCTGAAGGTGGTCCTATTCCGTGAAACGTAGAATTTGTGAGCGATGCAATATGATCACGCATACCTTTCGTGAAGGTGGTACACTGCATGGGTGCCTAAAATGACAAGACAAGGCTTTAGTGACTTTGTCTGAAACAATGAGAAAAAGGAGGTCACAAACATGGAATAAAATCAAGTGTGAATTAAACAATTCCTTTATAACTTGAATCTCATATGTCTTCAAGGGAAAACTCAACTTTTTCTTTCTTTATCTGGTTTGGTCACTCATTTAAAGGTATGAACCCTTACACCATCTCCTTTCTTGTTCATAATTGTTAGTCTGTGCAACTAAGAAACTCCATGACATAGGTACTGTCTTCTTGCTAAATCACTCATATCATATTTGTGAAGTTGATACTTTGATGCTCTTATCTATTGTTGCTTTCTGATGCTCAGCTTCCTATTTCTATGTGTCTAACCTTTAGGTATTTTGGAAATAGACTTTTGGGCCTAAAGCTAAAAAAGGGAGTGGATTTTAATGCTAATATGTTGTTTGTTGTTTTGGGTAGTGATTGAATTTTGTTAGGGGTGGATTTAGGGGTGATGTTTGTCAAAACAAAGCTTAGAATATATGTCTGTTATGTGTTTGCCAAAATGCCTTTATAAAATTTGAAATGTGATGCAAACAATTATTGCTATCCGCAAACGTTGGTACTATACAACAATTACACTATTCTAGGAAACTTTCAGCCTTTCACAAACACAGATCACTTTTTCCGTGAATGTGAAGGCTTGGTATGCCTTAAACTCCATGAACATGCTAAAGTGACTACGAATGCAGAATCCAATATGTCACTAAAAGGTAGCAACATTTCACTGCTTGATCCAAACTACATTTAGTTGATTCGCAGTCCTATATCCATGGCTTTTAACTTAAATAATATGCTATTGTCATGTGGTTTTGATAGTAGGTCTAACTGGGTGAAGACAGGTCTAAATAACACACACTTCGTTAAGTTCAAATCCTGCTAAAATTGAGGGGAAAAGACTAAAGCTCTAGGATTCAATGTACTATGTCAAGGAGCCAGTTGGAGTCGATCGCACCACAACAACTAAACTTTATGTTAATGCCTTCGAAACCAAATGTGGGAAAGAGACTTGGGTTAGAGTGGAAAGTGATCATCTTAGGGACTCCCTCATCTCTGCTTTTACTTTGTGGTAATACTGTGAGGTCACAGTACAGTTGCAGCTGGGGGTGCTCCTATGATTTGAATGAATTTTAATTGCTTATTTTAACCATGGCACACCCTTTATGGGCTTGTATATATTTTGTTTAGGTTTAGCCATTTTAGTAGATTTGGAAGCTTTTTATTTTTTGTTTTGATGGTGTGTATAATCGATGCTTCCCTACGATGGATTAAGTGACAACTTTCTTAAGGGAAAATCCTTGATTGGGTATGTTAGTGTGTTTGTATAATAAAGTTTTTGGTGATGTCTGAGTAGCCATTGACTCTTGTTGGAACTATACTTTGGGATTGTGACTTATTTGATACTAGCATACTTAGAGAAGTGTTGTGGATTATGAAAATGTACCCCTCCAATTTTCGAAAACTAGATAGTTTTGGGATGATTTGGAGATAACACTTTAACTCTTGTGGTGACTCTTACTTTCTAGATGGATACATTCAAAAATTGAGTCCCTTGTACATTATTTGAAAGCTATATTGATCCCTTCTTATTTAATTTGCATGTCATGTGTGTTGTGAGTTTTTGTTTTGTTCCTTATGTGTACTTGTGTCACCTAGAACATGCCTTGTTGGTCTTGAAATGTTAGTGTTGATAGACTTTGGTTGGAAAAATGATCTTACACATTTTTTGGTTTAAAACGAGTCCACTTAACCTAAATAGCCACCAAATGCATTGAGTTTATCCCTAGTGCCCCTTTTGATGCTAATCTTTTCTATTGGCAACCTAAATTACAAGTCTTGAACCTTTTTGAAAAGATATCTCTCTTTTGAATCTTTATCCCTCCTTGACTTTTGCAAGTTCCTAAAAATTGAGTCTTTAAGCCTAAGTAGGAGTGGTGTAGGAGAAACATGAAGGGTTTTACCACTTGGGGGCTCGGAAAAGAAAAAGAAAAAGAAATATTAATGGAGGAATGAAAAGAAAAAGAAAAAGAAAAAGAGTGCTTTCAAAATGAAAAGAAAATGATGAAAAAGTGTTTGAGTGGAAAGAATCCTCCAAAATGTTGAAAAATGGTTGCAAGTGGGGCACCTAAATGAAAAAGAAGGGTTAAATGTGCATTGGGGTGTGATGCAAAACAGAAATAGTGAAAAAGTTGAAAAAGAATGAATTCTGTATGTGATACTTAAGGAGTGTTAGTCACTATTGTCCAAATTGTATCCAATCCTTCTCCTTGACCTACATTACTAGCCTAAAAGCCTTTTTAGATTTCCAACCAAATGAAATTGAGCCAATGTTGATTGAAAATAAAGGCAAGCCTATGGTGTGGCATTTGTGTACATAAGATGTTCTTTTGTTGAGTGTGAGTGTTTAAGTCTTGTTCATTGTATATACTTGTGTGTGTTTTAGAGACTTTCCTTCTTTTTGTGAGGGCATGCAAACTGACATGGATTGGTGATATGGATGCTTCTCTAACTGTGAATCAAGTGATACTTTTTAGTTTACTAGGAGTTTGAGTCGCTCTTTGAGAATTTGTATTGTCACTTGGTCATCCCTAGATATTGTGCTTTGAATTGAAAAAGATACTTTTGAAATGAGAGGGAGTTACTTGATAGGCGTCCACATACTTGTGGTAATTGTTAATACCAACCATTTCCATGATCATAATCTTGTTTGTTTTAAAGGTGAATTGGGATTGTGTGCTTAACATGTTAGCCGCTCATGCTTGGGTTTGTATTGCTTGAGGACAAGCAAAGTCTTAAGTTGGTGGTGTTGATAAATGCATACTTGCAGTCATTTCTTGCCCTTTTCTTATAATTTTCTGCTGATTAATCTTATAACTTGAGGCTAGTTATGATTTAAATGATGTATATTGCAGGTACATATAGTTTATATTTGGCTTTGTTAAGAATTGAAGATTGGAGCCGAATTGGATCCAAAAATAGGTAAAATGCACAAAATGGTATTTGGTAGCGGATAGACTCTGCGGACGCAACCTTCAGGCCTCCGATCGCAAAGTCATGACATATAGAGAAGCGCAAATGCTCTAGTCCCAGGCGCGAAGGTAGAGCTTAAGGAACCACAACTTTCACGATCGCGGAAGGATGCTATGACAATGTCAGGGCAGTTTTGGAAATAAACCATTTTCAGTCCCAAAATTACAATGTACACGCACTCCTTACCCTTATACTTGATACATTTAGACATACATTGATACAACAGTCTTCATTTAATTCTTGTAGAACTAGAACACACCTTAGTGTAGATTTTAGTTCAGGGTGAGGATTTAGAGCAAGTTTTCTACAAACTCTTGAGTGGATTGAAGAGTGTGGGCTTCAATTGTATTTACCTTTCTCTCACTCTTTCTTTCCTTGTTCTTGAATGCTAAATTGGTAGATTTAATTAAAGTTTTGTTGTTGATATATATGGGTCTTGATTATTTCTCTTGCTTCCAAGCTTAGTTGATAATTTACTTGCAAAATCAAGAAGGCTTCTCCAGAATTTCTCTAATTGCTTGAATTGATTTGTGGATTCTTGCATATCTTCTTGTATGAATTAGATTCGAGGTAGCTCCTTGAATATAGCTTAGTTCTTCAATTATTGCTCTAGCGGGTATAGTTAAAGGGGAAGATTGCATGATAGTCATGTGTTTATAACTTGAGAGCCTCAAAAGGGACTCAACGGCTAAGGTCTTGGGGTTTTCGGTTTTTCGTATTCAAGCCAAGTGTCTTTGAGCATCATGCGTGAGAGACCGTAGTTGGCTCTTGCGAAACATCATTTCCCTAGCCAGGGTGATTACAACCAACCTATCCTACCAGTAGGGTAAATTCGATGCTAAGTGTGATGGACCAATTGAGTTTTAATTGATTCCATATCCCATATCCTTGCTCCCTTACTTGATCAATCCTTACCCAATTTTTTTTAGGAGTAGTTGTTATTTTAGTTTTCCCCAAATTTAGTTAGATTTCTTGCTTGGTACTTGCACATCAAGTCAAAATCTAGTAGCCTTAGGACCTTGCTCTGCCCAATCGCTGACATATTGTTCCCGGTGGGATTCGACCCCGACCTCCAAAGTTGGGTAATATGCTGATGATGAACGCCCATGCTACCTTGAGTAGTTGGGTTGAGCGACATCAATAACACAAGAAATCTCGAAAAACCTGGAGCTATGAGTACAAGAGCATCTAAAGTATTGATATAGAATAGATACAACTGTCTCAAATAATATAGAAAGTTGTCACATAATATCTGATACAAGTCTGAGATAGAATGTAAATAAAATAACAGCTCAAGAACTCACGGTGACTCGAAGTCTAAGCCTCACTACTAAGATATGAGATGGATAGAGGAAAGATCCAGTAGAAGGATATCAACTACCCTATGCGAGTCCTATGCTTGGTCTGTAGGGAGGAACAAAGTAAGGGTGAGTACACAAAAATGTACCCAGTAGGTTCAATCTTCTGGGTAAGAGAAATTCAAACAAGTATGCAATAACAAAGAATCCTATCCCTACATCCAAAACTATTAGTGCACAGTTATATATATATATATATATGATAATGAGCTAATGTATCCTCAATAACCCATGGTACCATATATGAATAAATGTGAATGCGATGCATAACTCATCATTCCATACGCTACGCGTTTCATAGCCTTGCCACCTGCCCAAGGTCAAAGGAATATTAGGATGCCTCAACCTTGCCACCTACCAGTGGTCAAGTAGTATCACTATTCCCTGTCAAGGGATGTCACAAGCGACATACTTCAGATGTAAAATTAATAATACAATCCAGAAATGCATATAACATATAGAATGACATCAATATAGAAATACCAATACATGAATCTCACATAGCCATATGCACATAAAGAATAATACCAAGTGTCATAGCTAACACCCAAACCATCATCATGTCTCAAATCGTAAAAATTATATCGATAGTCAAGAATATCCACAACACCGGTTCTCAATCAGCCCAATTATGCAAGAATATAAGTAAGACTTGACCTTACTCGCCCCAATTATGCAAGAATATCAGTAATATCGGACCTTACTTGTCCCAATTATATGATTTCATCTCAAAGGTATCTCAAAATCCATCAAATTACCATGTAATTACCCAGATGGTCTCATAAGTCTCATATTATCACATTTTACCCCAAATCATCATAATCCACAAGATTTCATCTCAGTTCATCAGAGGAATAGACATTTACATCTTAGTTTGGCTTAACTAGAGTCAGAACACCATCAATATCCCATTATATCAACATAATTACTCATGAATCAGTCTAGATCTCAAAACTATCACATAAACATGATAAATAACTCCATTCTAGTCCCAAAAGGTTAGCCAAACCTACCTCGATGTTGAAACCACCCTCGAACAAGCTTGGAATCAACTCAATCCACAAAACGATCTTCAAATCGATCCACCACTATCAATAATAGATACTAAACATCAAAAGGATCATTTTGGTACTCATATTGACACAAATTAGGCTTAGGGGCAAAATCGTCAAATTTAGGACTAAAATTCGAAGTTTTTAAATCTAATAATCAACTTTAAAATCAAGTTCTATGCGAAAGTTGGAGTTTGTGAATCCCACTAAAATCAAGCTTAAGTTGAGTTGGAAGTTAACATTTAAAGTTTTGGAATCCAAGATTAAACATCCCCAATTTTAGGTATTCAAATTCATAAAATTCAAGACAAAATCAAGATAAAACTTATGGAAAATGATTAATATTATGTTAGAAACACTTACCAAATGAAAACCATAGAATATATTCTTTCAAAATTTCCTCAAAAGTTTGAAAAATTCAAAAATGGAGTAAAAATGGTGTCTCTTGGTTTTTAAACGTTGAACAGTGAAAATACACTTCACAAACGCGGGGCGTGATCTGCGAACGAAGAAGAAGTCTTGCGAACATGGAGGGTTAACTCCATTAAACCGTGCAAAAACAGTGGCCCTGGCACAAATGTGGAGAAGGGAGGGTGATGCACTAGCAACCCTTGCACTAGCTAAAATCAACCAACAACCAAAACTCAAAATTAACATTAAGAACTCATCAAAAATTAGAAATCCACAACTCAAATATGTATCCATACCAGAAACAACGATCTAGACTCATCTAAATCCTTGTAAATCAGATTCAGGGCTTCCTCGCTGCATTTACCAATGCAACTTGATAAAACTAGTTTAAACCTCAAAATACCAACACTGCCCTGGCAACTCCAAAAATTATTATGAGACCATTTCTAGTATTAATATCACTATCCAAAATTACTGGAACTGTCAAAATTTCAACCTGAGCTTTCAAACGTTGAATATCGATCAAAGTCAAACTTTAGTTTTTGAAACGACTAAAATTACAACTTTGGTTCGAAAAATCACATTTTAACTACGAATTTATTTATGCAATTTCTCATAGTTTGTTTTGACATTTTGGAGCTAATGAAATAAATGGGTCCTTGATTCGATCCCCAAAACTCAAAATGACCCCAAAACACACTTTTTCAACAACTTAAGCTTCCAAAAATACTGAAACTCATATTTTTAACTTTTAAAACTCAGGATTTCAGTTCCAAAAATACAAATAGTGCGAAATACACTCAAAGCAACTTACAAAAGGGTAAAATAGTAATTTTCACAAATAAGGCCAAAAATGACCTACCAGGTTATTACAGTCATTCTATCAATAAGAACCCATATAAATTCAAAATTCTTTGTGGTCTTTGAGAAAATAATTACAAAATCCATGCTGACCTCTTCCCATTTCCAAGTAGGAATTTCTATATCTTGGGCTAGGCCACCTGGCCTTTGATGCTCTGCTTTGACTTATCGGCAGTTGTGACAACCGGCTACAAACATGGCAACATCTCTTTTCATACCACCCCACTAATACACTTTCTCAAATCTGTATACAAATTTGTAGAATCGAGGTGAATAGAGTAGGACATATTATGTGCTTTCTTCTAAATGAAGTCCCTCTACCCCTTAAAATTTGGCACACACAATCTACCTTTGTATCTAAAGACACCATCTCCCCCTTAAGAGAAAACCTCTACCTTGCCTTCTCTCACCAATGACTTCAGTTCCAACAAAGAGGAGTCAAGGTCTTGCTTGGATTTGACCTCTTCAATCAAGGAATATTTGGAACCATCTATAACCTCCACACCTCAATTATCGACTTTGGTCAACCTGACCCTTAACCTAGCCAATAGGTGGACTTCTCTTGCCAATTCCTTCTACCATTATCAAGGTAAGCCACACTTATCATGGACACTCTACTTAGAGCTTTGGCCACCACATTAGCTTTGCTCGGATGATAATGCACCCTTATGCCATAATTTTTGAGGAGTTTCAACCACCTTCTTTGGCTCAAGTTGAGACCTCTTTGGGTGAACACATCTTGGAGACTTTTGTGGTCGGTTGAATACATCTCATGAACCCCATACAAATAATGATACCATATTTTCAAAGAAAATGCCACGGTGGCTAGCTCAAGATCATGGGTAGGATAATTACGCTTATGCACCTTTAGTTGTCTAGAGGTATAGGCAATGACTTCGCCATTTTGCATCAACACCCCCCAAATCGATCCTTGAAGCATCTTAATACACAACAAACCCTTCTAACCCTTTCGGTAAAGCCAAAATATGAGTGGGTGGGAGCATGTCATCTAGAGTTTGGAACCTCTTTTCACATTAATGGGTCCAAATAAAATTTTCCTTCTTTTGTGTCAATTTTGTCAAAGGAGAAGAAATTTTGAAAAAACCCATTCACAATCTCCAGTAGTACCCTACCAAGCGCAAGAAAATTCGGATACCTGTGCGTGTCAAGGGTCTATGCCAATTTCTCACCACGTCCATCTTTTTAGGTTCAACTTTAATCCTTTCACCCAACACTACATGCCTTAAAATGCAACTTCCTTCAACCAAAATTCACATTTATCAAACATAGAAAACAACCTCTCATCCCTCATGTTTGCAACACTACCCTCATATGTTTCACATTCTCTTTCTCACTTCAGGAGAAAATCAAAATATCATCAATGAATACCACAACAAGCATGTCAAGGTAGGGTTTAAAGACCCTATTCATGAGATCTATAAATATTGCCGGAGCATTGGTTAGGAAAAAGCACATCACCAAAAATTCAAAATGGCCATTTCTTATTTGGAAAGCCATTTTAGGAATGTCACACTCCTTCATTCTTAATTTATGGTATTCGGGCCAAAGATCAATCTTAGAAAAATCACTAGCCCCTTGTAATTGGTCAAATAGATCATCTATCCTTGGTAGAGGATACTTGTTGTTTATGGCAACATTGTTGAGGTGCCGGTAGTCGATGGACATTCTAAGTGAGAGATCTTTCTTCATCACAAACAACATCGATGCACCCCAAGGTGACTTTCTAGGCCTGTTAAAACCCTTCTCCAATAGATCCTTCAACTCTTTAAATTACACAGGGGCCATTCGGTAGGAAGTGATAGAGATAGGTTGAGTATCGAGAAGGATGTCTATACTAAAATCTATCTCCCTTTTGAGAGGGACACATGGAAGCTTATCAAGAAAGATATCAAGAAACTCATTGACTACCGAAAGCGACTCATTAGGAGGGACTTTAGACTCAAAATCCCTAACCCTTACAAGATGATAAATGCATTCATTTACAATTAGTTCCTAAGCCTTAAGACAAAGATAAACCTATCCTTTACCATGAATCATGACCTTTCCACTCGAGGATAGCTTCATTAGGAAATTAGAAGCTAACATTATGAGTTCTATAGTCAATGGAAGAATGATATGCATGTAACTAATCTATCCTAAGGATAATGTCAAAATCTACTATGCCAAGCTCAATGAAATCATAAGGCAAGACTTTATGCAACATGGACATGGGACAACCCTTATAGACCGTCTAGTAACAATAGACTCATTAACGGGGGTAGACACCTCAAAGGCCTTATATAACGATTCGGAACACATATGAAGCCTATTAGCAACAAATGGAGTAATGAAAGATAGAGTGGCATTGGGATCCAATAAAACGTATATGTCATAATCGTAAACCTTTAACATACCGATAACAACATCAAGTGTCTCATCCACTCCTTGTCTCTCTTGAAGAGCATAAAACCTATTGTGATGTGGAGCACCCCCTTGTTGACCACCTTGTGCCCTTTAATCACCATGAGAACCTTGTCCTTGGGGATGACCCATTGCTACCCATGTTTCGAACATTTGGACAATCCACAATCTTGTGGCCCATCTTACCACACTCGAAGCAAGTACCCCTGTCTTTGTAGCATCTACCGCCACGATTTTTACCATACCTTCCATACTTAAGAATAAATTGTCTGCCATTACCTCCTTGAGCATTAGGGTTGGGCACTCTTTCATTGACAAACCTTTGGTTTTGAGCATTGGAGGACCCTTGATCTTGGTATTTATGGCCTTGTTGAAAATGACTACCTCCACCCTTCTCGCACCTTGAAACCCACCATCAAAACGAGCCTTCTTGGACTCCCTACTCTTCCTTTTTCTAAGCTTTTCTCCTTCTAATTTCTTGGCATAAGTCATGAGCCAAGACAAGTCCATATCACCAACAAGCATGGCGGTGCAACACTCTTCATTGACCAAGTTAGATATCCTCAACACAAACTTGTTCATCATAGACCTAAAGTCGGCAAGCAAGTGGGGAGCATTCTTGGAGAGGTAATTAAATTTAAGGGAATACTCCCTAACACTCATGAAGCCTTTCTTGAGATTTATAAACTCCATCATCTTCGCATCCTTCAGTTCAATCAGAAAGAAATTGTTGAGGAAGGTGATCTTGAATTCTTTCAGAGGAGTAGACTCTTCATTCTTTCTCTCCCTCTTCTATTGAGCAAACCATAATTGAGGAAGGCCTTTTAGTTGATAGACCCCTGATTTCGCCTTCTGCTCTGAGCTTACCCCTATGATATCAATAACCTTGTACACCTTGTCAATGAATTCTTGGGGTTCTTCTTTTACCTTTGAGCCATAGAACTCCAAAGGATTCATCCATGTGAAATCCCTCACTCTTAAAGCGGAGGTAGGAGCCTAAGAGGCTTGGACCCTTGGTTTTCTACGACCCTTACCAACAAAGTAACCATATTTTGGTACTTAGCATAAGTGCCCCTTCTTTTTCTTTGGGAGCTTGTGGAGTCAGAGCGGCCGAATCGCCCTTGGGAGTAGGACCTCTTTGTTCCATTCTTATCGGTGGATGATCCAGAAGCAAAAGACCAATGGTTAGAGATAAAAGTCTTATATCAAGTTCTAAAGCATGACATAGATTATGAAAAAGTAATTTATTTCCTAAAATGCCTCATAGACTCCTATTCATAGTTGAGGCATGCTTCACAACAATAAAAAGGACTCTACTTGATACAATGTATTAGATTTCTAAGGACCATTTATAAACCTAGTGCTCTAATACCATGCTTGTCATGACCCAAGCCTAGGGCCTAGACGTGACATAACAAATGGGAAAAGTAATTCTAAGGGAAGAGAGGCTTTGGACTCGAGCTATGGGGATGTTATGGGGAGAGGAATTTCATCCATCACATAACAAGCAAAGACTAACGGGAGAAAAAGTATAACTCATGCTATGAGGATAATAGGTTCTTAGGATTTCCATATCATGTCAACAACAAGCATAAGCACATAGAAGGGAAAAAAGGACTAAGAGAAGTGTTCCATAATTACATAACATTCATAGGAGTCAAGCTCATAACATACATAATTATATCCAACGACACCTCTAGCATGAGTGGAACGGGGGCTAGGAAATATCCCGGGCTCACCCTCAAAAGTAAAAGTCCAAAAGTAAATAAATCTTAGCAAGTCATAAAAAGAAAAGTGGATATTGTCCCCAAAATAGAGAACTCACGAATAGCAATCTTCAAACAAATCATCTAGCCACATGGAGATGGATAAATAGGAGCTTTGGTTCTTATATGGTTAGATTATGTAGGCAATGCATATACATTATTACTTGGAATATATTAAGTATGTAGGACGCAATGCAATAAGGGAACATAATCCATAATTAAACAAGATGCATAATCATATTCAAAGGATATAAGCTCAATATGACATGAATTATCAATGCCTTAGTGTAAAACATGCATGAGGATAGCCAAATCACATAAGATATCATACTTATAAGGGAAGGGACTATAACTGACATATAAGATCAAGCAAGCTACTACTCAAAATCCTGATGTTCACTCTACATCGAAAAAGGAATGGTGTACTTTGCCAAGGTAAACCAAATACTCACCTTACGGGAACTTCCCCATTTCGAAAAGTGCTTCACAAACACCCTGCGGGAACGTCACACTTTTTTCTTATTATATGAAAAAATAGATATGAGAAAACCACCCTTTTTTGGACATCAAGTGGCATGTACCTTTTGAGAACCCCACCATTTTTGGTGAATCATTCATCTAGAGCTATCTGGATCCATTAGCTAATCACGAACCTTATGGTGGTAACTTAGTTATGAGACAATGGTTATCCACCAAGGTCCTCTCAGTGCTAGTTCAATAATCCCAAGGAATACTTCAATCGTATTCCTAGTCATAACATCCAAAGTCTCAATATATCATAATATCATATTAGAGTAGCTCATCAAACCAAAGCTTCATAGTACCAAAGAAAAGGGCTCCATGTTATTCATAATATTCATAATGTTTCCATGAAAATCATAAGGTATTCGATAGCCCTCAGCATTCATAACATTAATAATTCATATCTTGCCATAAGGCTTTCAACAACACATGAAGCTTGACACAAAATCTTTAGTCAAAACATGGTAGACATGCACATATACTAAAAATCATGCAATTCAAGGATATAGAACATAAGGGGAGTAAAACAAGGACATTAAAAGCAACCTGCCATGACAAAGTAATACTTAATTAGGGTATTCTGAGATCCTTATTTAAATCATAAATTTCACATGGCATTTCACTGTATAATAGCATTCAAAGGTACAATATCATAATTTACTTCAAAATATTAATATATATAAGAGTCCATGAAATTTTCTTAATTTATCTATGACTTGAAAATAAATGAAAGGGAGGATTGGTTGATCTTTGTGGAGGAAGGTTTCCACAAATAAAAACCCATATACCTTGGTGGGATTGGAGACAGAAATCTTGTTAGAAAGTGAAGAAATCTTGAAACCCTAGCTTAAACCTTTCACTTTGAATGTCTTGAAGAAGTTTGAGAGTATTTGGGAGGAGTTTGGACTTAGATTATTTTAGAATGAGTTGGAGTGGAGTAGCTTAGTGTTGTATAAAGCTAGAAAGGGCTTATTTGGGGGCTTAGATGACGTAGCATAGACTTAACATATTAGGAAATATCGAAACTACCCCTCTAAAAAACTGCTAGACAAAACCACGAGACCTTGATTACTGGTCATGATCGAGTCCACGGGTCATGGAGAGAGGGTCTCATCTTGTTGGAATTTTGACCCCTTTAAAACCTTCTCTATAATACAAACCAGGACACCACCTATGACCTATCAAATAATCCACGGGCTGTCCTATTGATCGTGCATTGAACATTAGAAAGCCATTTTTTCCACAAAGTGTGCCTACCATTCCACGAGCACAAGTATGGCTCATAGAGTCACCTACGGCTCGTGGTTACCCTTGTGCATTGGTGAATCTCTTAACTAAAGCTCCTAGAATTAAATCTTTAGTCCCACGAACCCATGCACGACCCGTATTACATTTCATAGAGTGCATATCTTTTTTGTAAACTCAATTACACTTAGAAATAATTTTTAGACTTCATATCTTATACTCTTTCATATTTTCTAACATGTGGGGCCTTACAATGATGATGACATAGGAAATCTCAACAATGTCTATTATAACTTGGATGTGTCGTTGCTAATAGGTTGCCCCCTCTTATAGGCAATGCGATGTTTTATGTGACTAGCAACAAGGTCTAGTTGTTGCAACTATTTGTAACTTTTTGGATGTGTGTTATGCATTTACTTTCAAGGGTGTAACTCAAGAAGAAATCTAACTAAGATAGATTCCCTTCTTATTGTCTGTCGAAGAAACTAGATAGCTAGCTAAGTTACCAAGGGACTCCACTGCTTATTGGGAAGAGTTGGACCATATTCGTCTTCTTTAAATATGGACCTTCCCCAGTATGTTGGGTCGGGTTTCATGGGCTGATTGACAGTCTAGTCTCTCTTGTTCAATAACTTAAAAATATTGTGGTAAAACATAAAACACTATTATCTTTTTACATTGATAATTAACCAACTAGTTAGTTTTACCATTCTTTTTGTGTGATGAAAGAGGAAACTTACACTAAAACAAACAAAATTGCATGTAGAACAATTAGGTAGAACTTGCTTGTGTGATCTTTCTCATGCTCTTTTTGAATATATTTTCATCAAATAATATGTCGTAGTATTACATTCGTAGTTGATAGTTATTTGATTCATTGTTCATCAATAATTACCTATTTTACTTTAACATAATAATTCAATTTGTTGGTATTTGCTTAATACTGAAGATTAAATGTATTTCTTCACAATCATATATGATATCAACAACAAAAAGAGGTGAGGTTCCGCTTTCTTACCGATCCATGTGACTATTTACAAGAGGGAAGCCTTGAAAGGCATATGAGGGCATCTCTCATGGATGAATACCAACTCAGTCCCCTCCTACTGCGTGAGAGTCTTGATGAGTCCATATCAGACTCAATTTGGGCTTAACAAAGAAATATTGTCCTCGATGTGCTATTATGTTTCAAACACTAACTAATATGCATGTGTTATGCCAAGAATAAAGCTAAATGTGCACAAGTGAAAAACACTCAACAAATGTTGGAAAAAGTGCAAAAGTGTGAGAAAGGTGTACAAAAGCCGCTTCGCCAACTTAGTCAGTGTATTGCTAAATATTCAGTGAGACCACCTAATATTTCAGCAACCAAGTATCAAATTCATGCCAGAAAGGCGGTCAAAATCGAATTCGCAAAGCATACTCGACATATCACTGAATGACTGGAGAGACCGCCTATTATTGCAGAACTCAAGACCCCAAGATCATGATAGAAGGGCAATGTAGAAGGAACTTCAGCGTATCACCAAACATGTTTGGTACAGTAATAGACCGTCACCTAATCTTGAAGAGACTCAAGCATTCTAGGAGATGTAGACGAAAGCAGTCAAGTTCACATTCAACATATTGCCGAAGTGCTCGGTGATGACCAACCTTGATCGTTGAATGGAAACTTGGTGCACAAACTTTCATGATTTTGGATGGACTATTTAAGCATTTTTGAGAGGTCATCGTACACATCATCCACTTCAGGATTTTACTGATATAGATAGAGAGAGTGAGATTATGTTACTTAGAACATTCTTGCTCAATAGCACAAGGGATGGATGGTTTCAAGCTTGTGGAGACACAAATTAGAGAGATATACTGGTTTAAATTATCTTTTCTCTCATAATTTTGTTATCTATGTACTCAGTTGCTGAAATTTGTATCCAATCTTTATTTTCAGGCATGAGTGGCTAAAACCTCCATGTTGGGGGTGTGTAAATAATATAAGTCTTTGATTTCTATGCTGAGTTTTTGATATTTTCACTATATTGTTGTTAATTTGAGTGAATTTATGTCCATTTCTAAGTTTGATATATAATCCTAAGGTTACAAAGGTTTACTTCAGATCTATAATTATTTGTAACGACCCGACCTAGGGGCATAGTCGTCACACGGCGAATGAGATGCCTGAAGGCACCTCACCTAAGCTACATTAAATATCTTAAGCTTCATAGACAACGACATAAAGATAAGTGTCATGACCCAGGGTTAGGGCCTAGGTGTGACACGGCGAATGGGGACCCGAGAGTACCTAAACAAGCCTCAAGTATCTATATCCACATTATTGGTTCAAGAATAACATTCAAATAGTAACACGTTGTTATAAGGGACGGGGTAATAGGACTCAAGCTATGGGGCAATACGGGGCTAGGGACTTCCCACATTTCCACACCAAAATATACATATGGTCAAATAGGAATTTCTCATAAATCACTTCAACAATACATAAGCACGATACTAGTCATAACAAGCGGATTTCAAGAGTCTACATAATGCCCAACGAATGCCTCTAGTCAAATGGAACAGGGGTAGGGACAAGTTTCTGGGCTCACCCTCAAATAAGGAAGAACGTCCTGAAATAATGTAAAAGAAAAATAGTTGGCTCTTCCTTGGAAGATGGGAGTCACAAAAGTATACTCCTGGATTAGACTATTCGTCAACCTGTTGGTAATCAAAGTACTCAGCCCCTACATGGTAAAATCATGTAGGCATAGATATGCGTTAGTATGTTTGAATGTAATAAGTATGCGGGCATGCAATGCATGTGACTTACAAAACTTGCATTTCAATGTTAGGTGACAAGTGCACATAATATAGAAAGAATCATATATTCAATGGAAATATGTACAAGATGCTATGAAATTTATGATGCATGAAATGCATCAATGCTCATATATATTGGGGATGGATTATAACCGACAAATCAAATCCATGCGAGCTATTACTTGAATTAGTCCTATAAAGACCTCCCATCGGTAGGAGAAGACTACTTGCCAAAGGTAATCTACATCACACCTTATGGAACTCACTATTTCGGTGGATGGTCACCTTCCTTACGGAGCTCACCATTTTGGAAGGATTTTTCAGAATCATATAGAACATATAAGAATCATAAACAAATAACTATGCCTTACGACCCGGTCATTTCGGTAATGGTTAACGTTTCTATGTTGGCATATAGTTCAAGAAAAGGGAGAGGGCGCTTGGGGATAGCCCTAACACCTCCAATCCATTGGTGCTAGTCAATAACATCCCACTTGAATACTTATACATATACGCGCTTTCAAGAGATACAATATTCATTTCAAACGGTTCCATACACCTTCAGGCTCAAATTCCAAATCATAGATCATAATCGTAATGCTCAAGCAGGGAATAACTCATTCACATATAAAGAGTAGTACAAGTATCCAGAATGCTAAAGGAGCTAGAACCAGAGACATGTATGTGATCACATTCTTGTCATAGATAATATTTTATTAGAATCATTTTATAATCATTTCAGAAAACATAGTTGAGCTTAACCCACTTCATAATTTTCATATGAACCAATGTGCATGAATGCAACTGAAATGCATGATGTGAGGATAACATGGGTAATATAGATTCAAGTTAAAATCAATATCATAATGTTAAATTGAGTAAATCCATAATTAAATCAAAATCTAAAACACTGTATAAGTCACCCATGCATAAATCAACTATAAATGGGGACATGCATGTTCCTACTTTATAACACAATGTAAATCATCATAATAGTAATCGAAATGAATTGAAATCATAGGTAGAATACAACCCATCCATCAATTGGATTTAATAAAATCAAATAGTGAAATCTTATATTTAAAGTAACTAAAATTCATGAAATAGATATAAAGATATTAGGGTCTTCTTGGTTGAAAGGGACCAAGAATAAATCCCACATACCTTGATTGAGAAGCTGAATTTGTGAGATAAACTTAGACTTCATTTGCACTCCAATAGAACCCTAGCTTGAAACTTGAGAGGGGAGGGTAGATAGGAATAGAGAGATGATCTTATAAGAGGTAGGAGGTTTTAAGAGAATGAATTAAGAGGGGAAGGATATCCGCTGAATTAGGGGTTTAGGATAGGTAAAAGGTCATAATTCATAATTAAAATAAACCAAAATTACATAAGAGCCATTAATGAAACAAACCAAAATTGGAAACATCAAGCCCACACGGTCCACTACACAGTCCGTGAGATATTACACGGACCGTGAACAGTGGTTGTGGTCCATTACTTAGCATTTTGCAGAGGGAATTCACACAGAGCTAAAGGGTACCACATGAATAGCTACACGCTTCGTGTGACTCAACATGGGCCGTGACATCGACCGTGTGATGGTACTTTAAATAATTTCCGCACGACAAAGTTACGAAACGGTACTTCCATACTTAGAGAAAATTTTTACTTATTGAGTTTCATAGAGGGCCACATGGTCCGTGATACATCACACGGACCGTGTGAGTGGCTGTGTGCTCTCACTTGGTCAAAATCGCCTTCTATCTCAAAGTTTCCCCTACCGTGAACTGGACCAAGTGACCCTTCACTGGAGTCCAGACGGTCCTTGTGGGCCTTCCATGGGGCGATGCCTGGCAGTTTGCTCAAGAAAATTCCAAGAGAATCGGAAACACCACTCAAAAAATCCAGATCCATACAATTAGATAGAAAACTAAGGGAAACGAGGCTAAGGGTCACAAGTTCAAACTATAATGAATTAAAAGAACTAGATGCAACCATAACATATGCGTCCGACAATACCTCTAACATAAACATGGCAGGTCTAATACATGTTCAAGGTCATCCTTAAAATACAATCATAGCAAAAGGAATTATACAAATGTGAGACTAAATTATCTAATACATCAAAGTAGAATAATACTAGGATGTCATCACCGAACTAGATGACTCACCAACTTCCGCTGGGACCCTTTGATGCTAACCAGTAGAGGATATCAAGGAGTGACCATCCCTACATGGTTAAATCATGTAAGCATAGAAGTATGTATCCATATTATGAATTTACCATTATGTAGGTATGCAATGCATGACATGGGAATAGTGATAAGATGATTCATCCTAAATCTCAGGTTAAAATCATACATTCTCAAAGGCATTTGTAAGTCATAATCAAGCTAATATAATTTATAGATACAAAGGCAACTTTAAAAAGAACTTAGTAGGATACATGGATGAACATATTTGTGAATAAGGAAATCATATAAACTCGGAACATGCATGCGAGCGATCATTTAAACATTTTACTTTATCTATGGAACATGAGATAACATATAGGAGAAATTAAGAATCTACCCTTATTTGAATGCATGACAAGACACATAGACTTGGGTTAGTGAGAAAACACATGTTGAAAATACTATCATCCTTGAGTAAAAAATACATCACTTTAGATTAAAGGCCATTTTATTATGCAAGGGACATTAATAATCATGATAGAGCCCATCCTTCAATACCTTTAGGAGAAATACTAGTTAAACTTGTGAAAAAAATAAATCATAGGAGCTTTGATAGCACTTTGAACATAATATATAGGAACCATCATAAATTATCATAAAAGGACACCTTGGGAACATGAGGAGAACATGAACATATATGAGAGCACCCTTTAACCGACATAAACCATGTGAGCAAAAGCATGGAGTCCCGATGTTTAACTTGCACCAGAAGAAAGGGGGAATTCACTTGCCAACGTGACCTCCTAAGTTGCCTACGGGGATCCACTAAAGCCTACTATTGAGTAACCTCTACTATCGGTTGGTCTATAAATCAACCTCTACTAGCGGGTGACTCCTATTTCCTACGATGGCATGTAGATATGGGATAATGGGATTCTACTAATGGTTGCATGCCTCTTCTAATATGGAGCTTCTGCATTTATCTTAAGGTCCACTTGGTGCTAAGTAAAACTCTCATGGAATAATCATAAGCAGGAATCATTGAGTTATTTAATAAGGAGAGGTATTCTACTAATACATCCCATAAACATTTAGAACATTAATTATCATCATAAGTATGGCTCTTAAATCTTGTGTATGCCTCTACTAATAGGCTATCATTATCTCATAATTATACTTAGGTGAGAGAACTCACAGTTCAATCATTCATCGATTCTTGACTTTAGAATCATACTTAGAGCATGTCATATCATGAGATATCTCATGATGTAATGCACTAGTACATGAAAATTAGCTTTAAGATCTTTAAACTTGAAGGAAATATGCACACTCATATGCATCCATGACAACCGACCCATACTTTAGGTAACCCATAAATTAATTCATAAACCCATTACTTGAAACCAATAAGATGCATGAGCCAATACACCAATCCATGACACTCATGTGATTTAGACTTGATTCATATATAGTAATAGTAAAGCAATTATGAATTTATGTTAAATCAGACAACCCTCTATCAACTTCATGATGCAAAATTCCATAAGTAAGGAAATATCACAATTAATCATAGAGTCAAAAAAATTACTAGCTATTCATGTATAAGAGTAGTAGGATTCATCAATTCAAAGAATAATTTATAGAACGCATCAAATATCTTTAAAACCCTAACTGCCATGATATAGGAATTCAAGACATAACATCATTCTCATGAAATTAAATATTATTTCATAACAATATAGGCTAACTAACATCAACATATTCATAATATAAGCATTTAGAATCATAATATGAAAATCCATGAAGAATTGCATGCTTGAAATTAAATAATGGAGTAGAATATAATTTGTGTCTCCATGGGTGAAAGGAACCCATAGATGAGTCCTACATACCTTAGCCAAACATCTACGAAGAAACCATGAATTTTGGTGAAGAAGTCCAAAAATCCCAGCCTTGGCTTTAAAGGAGGACCTTGAGAGGTTGACAAGATATTTGAGTATTAGGTTTTGAAGAATGGTTTAGGAATAGGATTATTTGGGGGAGTATTAAACTGATATAGGGCGTGCAAGAAGCCAAAATGACTAGCATTGAGCTTAGGGTGTGAGGAAAGGACTAAAACACCCTTTTCAAATTAGATGAATCTATCCTACGAAATCCCATTCACGGGCCGTAAGTCAATCCACGACCCGTAGGTCATATGTGCAAGTAGCCTAACAGTGCTTTTGCACTAACAGTGCAATATTTTTGTTTGAACTTCGAATGAGCTGAAATCAGTAGAGTTGGAAAGATAATTCAAAGAGCTTTCTTTTGGTAGGCCATACAATATCTAGTTCATTATGTGCTAAGATATATGATCATTTAAAATAGACACATATATGAACTTGTGCTAAAACTTAGGCGATTGGAATCATTTGCACTTGACTTGATGGGAGAGGGTCTTGGAATTGCATGAGGGTTCATGGAGGGGCTAGATAAGGATGTTAAGGGTTTAACGGAATAGTAAAGGTTGAAAATACGCTTAATGAATCCTACATTCCAAACCATGAGAGCCTAGTTTTTGATCCATACAAAGAAGCACGACTTGTACTGTTGTTCGTAAGAAAAGATCTAGAAAGCATTATTTTTGGCCCTAAACTCACAAATCATCTTATGAGTCGTATATGGACTTAAGGTTCGTTGTTGGACTCTTGGAGTCCTTCCACACATTGCCATTTGTCTCATTCTCTTGCTCCCTATTCACGAAAGAATTCTAAAGGTCGTATAACGCTTTACGGACCGTGTTGTTGGTTCATCGATGAAGTTCCTAAAAATCTAATTTCCTTCAAGTCAAGGCCCTCAATCTAAGGACCTAACTATGGTCCATAACTCCTTCTATGAGCTATAAGTTGCGCTCGTCCAATAACTCTAAGTCATTTTCAGGCCAACTTTTCTGCACTCTTCTGCTCCTAAATTGGGGGTCATTACAATATCCCCCTTGGGAACATTTGACCATGAATGTTAATCAAGATAGCACGATAAGAGTGAAATGAACATATAACAATCCATCACAAATGCAATATGCAAGCTAGACATCATTATCATGTAAAATTTTAAATCATTAATATCACAATTAGTCTAAATGCAAATATAACATATTTTCATGATTGCACATATGATTCTAATCAAAACCAACTTCATGAACACGCATGTACAACGAACAACAAGTCGAACTAGTAAATGATGCATGGGGATGAACATGACAACTACCAATTCGCCAATACCTCAATGCGATCACTAACACCCAATAACCAAATATAGCACCACCATTAGCGTTTTCGAAGAGACATATACATACTGGGTAAGAAATTTTGAGCTCTTTCTCATCCCGTCCTAGTGGCTACCGGGAAATCCCTTCCCTTGTGTCCCAGCTCACGACACTCAAAGCAATTTTCTTGTCCCATTAAGCACTCTCTTAAATGCATTTTATCATACCTGTCACAAGTAGGATAGGTATTTCTCTCCCTCTTGCTCCCGGACACTAAATTCTTAGTAGATGATGATCTGCCCTCATTAAAATGATCCCTCTTTGACTCTCTTGCACCTTTCTCATTTTTTCACCCTCAATTTGTTCTATATAAGTCATAAGCCACAAAATATTCATTTCCTTTACTAGCATAGCAGTACGACACTCATGGACAAGTAAGTCAGCTTACCCCGACATGAATTTGCTCATTCTAAAATGGGGTCACCAACCAATGATGGGCATATTTGAAGAGTTGAGTGAAATTGAGGGAATACTCTCTCACAATCATATTTGTTTCCTTAAGGTTGATAAATTCTTGCATTTTGGCTTCCCTTAATTCCAAGGGAAAGAAGTTATCTAGGAATGCATATTTGAACTCTCCCAAAGAAATAGAACTCCAATCTTCATTTTGCTCAGTTTTACATTTTGTGTGCCATGTGCGAGCCACCCCTTTATGTTTGCAGGTTGCCAACTCCACCTTTTCCTCTGAAGTCACTCCCATAATGGCCAAAACTTTATGCGCCTCATCCACAAACTCTTGAGCATCTCCCTCAACATTTGATCCATGTAACTTGAGAGAGACCATCTTAGCAAAGTACGTCAATCTAGAGGTTGGAGTGGGAGCATTCAGGACATTAGCACCTTGGTTGGCTTGATTGGTCACCACTTGTGCCAACATAGTCATTGCAACCCGAAACTCCACTTAAGTCACTGCCTCATCTTAAGGCACTTGAGGAATTCCTCTTGGAGGTATTATCTAGAAACATGCTAAGAATGATCCGTTAGATAAGGGAACCTTCAGACAACTCTAAAGCACAACATATATTACGAAAGAAGTGAGACAATTCCTAAATGCCTTACAACCTCTTACGAATAGATGTGGCGTGCTTTATACCCATGAATAAGACTCTATTTGATGTAGTATGTTAGACTTCGAGGAATATTTAAAAACCTCGTGCTCTGATACTAACTGACTCTCAACTAGTATAGTGGTGGGGAAAACCTCAGCAATGACACTTATTCCTTATGGGGATAAGTGTATGGACGATACGTAACACCTGCCTCACTTAGGAAAATACCACATCGGAAAAGTGAGAAAGAGTACTGGATTTAAGTAATGGACAGGTCTATATACTATGAGGTGCCTTTTGGGGGTAAGCCTAAAGAGATAAATCCGTGATAGGGTAGGCCCAAGAGCGGATAATACTTCATAGTGTCTGGCCAAGTCATTACATTATTACATTAATCTAAGTAGTTAGAGTGTGGAATGAATGTATTAGCTGGAAACCTTTTGGGGTTTCAGTTGATGCCACAACCATGGGTTTAGTAACTAAGGTATTAGGTAGTTTGCTGTGATTTCTCAGGCAAGGTGTGTCCTCGAGCGATCCACATATGATATAATAACTGAATTATTTGACACACCTTGTTGTCATAATTGAAGCATAGGTTACCAACATCCTAGCCTATTCACTCATCTTTTACTAAATTAATCAAATATTTAGGCCCAACTTAGTAGTTCTACTCCCATATTTGCACATCCCAACACCTCTCTACCTCTATTGATTAGTTTGCTAATTTAGTTGTTGTTTACTGAATCTCAATTTAAATTATTGTAACCCCCCAATTTGGACCTAAAATTATCTAATTTAATGAAATATTTCACCTCTCGAATCACCATTCCCTGTAGGATTTGACCCAGACTCTAATGTTGGGTACTATGTTGATGACGACCATCCCTGCTTCCCTTGAGTAATAGTATTGAGTGATCATAAAGAATGGCGCCGCTGTCGAGGAATGGTGCTAGTTCCTCACTCAAAAGTTTGTTGAATTTAGTTGTTGTAGTTAGAGTTACTTCACTACTTTTCTTATTATTTTTGCTATTCAAAAAATAGGTGTCGACATGGAAGATGAAAGAAGTGTCTAGGGTGATATCATGAGAGATGTGAATGATCTTCAAAATATTAACTAGGACCAAGTAAGAAGTATAAGAGCAATATGGTTGCCTCTGATAGGTAGAAACGCGGAGTTTAAAATTGCTAATACAATGTTACAATTACTTCAGCTGAGGGGATTATTTGGAGGGCAGGCCCATGAGGATCCCCATGTTCATCTTCAAAATTTTACTAATATTTGTTCACAGTTCAAATATTGGGTTGTTAATAAAGAGGCTAATACTACATGAAGCTTTGCAGCAATATCAGAAGCTTTTACTTCAGTACCCGACTCATGGGATCCCCGATTATTTGCTATTGCAACATTTCTACGTGAGCCTAAGCATTGTCGAAAAGAGTGTGGTTGATCGATTAACAAGAGGATGGCTTGTGAAGCAAACATTCCCTACTGCCTCAGAATCGCTAGATAAGATGACCAAAATAAGTAGGTTGTGGTACACCCAGGATGATTATGTTTCTTCTACAAAAGGGGGAGTATCTAGGAGAAACTAGATAAAGAAAGGGAGCGAGATGAGAACGTGGCAACAATGATGAAGCAGCTGAATCTTACAATGCATTATGTAACTAATGGTAATAGAAAACAACAATTGAATATTGTGCGTGCTACTAGGAATTTCATCGTATGAATGTGACTTACTGAGAGTGGTTGTGAAGAAGAAGTGTGTTTCGTGGGGAGTCATGTATTGGGTTCTCAACATGCCTTTCAATAGTCACTTGGGAATCAAAGTTGGAACATTAGAAGTGGCTGGACTGATGTTAAAATAAAGAATGAGAAGGAGGTTACTTCACTTCACTTCAACACATAATGATGTTTAAAGAGCCGCATGTAAAATCAAATGGGTCATGAATGGAGGAGATGCTTGCAAGGATCTTAAGCAAGGTAGAAAGCTCAGATAATATGTTGAATGAAATGAAATCAGGCTCGTCCTAACTAAGGTGAACAGTGTCATCTCATGCAACCTCAATAAAATGCTTAGAGACTTATCTAGAAATTCTCTCGGCCCAACTCAACAACCTAAAAAAGAGTAATGATCAGTTGCGTATAGCCTTTACTACTAGAAGTGGCATGGTTCTTAAGTCTAAAATGGAAACTAAGACCTCTTTATTTAGGGGGAGCAAAGAGTGACAAAGGGAAAATGAGGCATTAATGAATAAGGGAAACACCGTTCTTGGTAATCCGAAAGGTGAGTGTAGTGACGAAGATGGAGGTAAATAAAAAAGGATGAAGAGGAATATGTTGAAAAGGAAGCTCCTCTTCAAAAGACTTCTACGAGAGTCATTCTTTTCCATCAAAGGCTGGAGAAGAGGGATGATGAAGCAAAGTTCTAGAAACTTATGTCCATTTTCAACTCCTTGACAATTAACATTCCATGAGTCGAAGCTCTTACCGAAATGCCAGCATATACAAGATTTATGAAGGAGTTGATAGCCAAGAAGAGAGCTCTAGAGTGTAAGATGATTGAAGTTTCACAATTATAGTGCGATTTTAACAAGGCATATGGCTACTAAAAGAGACGGTCCGAGTGTATTCATATTATCATGCACTATCGGGACTTGTGAATTTGGTAGAGCCCTGTGTGATTTGGGGGCTAGTATAAACTTAATTTGTTTGGTGGTGTTTGAACCACTTGTTATGTGGAAACTCTATCCCCAATGACGACAATGTTGCTTATGGCTAATCGGTCAATTAAAAGACTGGTCGAAATATTACATAATGTCTTGGTAAAAGTGGATAGGTTCATATTTCCAACTGATTTTGTAATTTTGTATTGTGACATGGATGTTAATGTTTCGATTATTTTGGGTCGACCATTTTTTGCCACCGGTAGAGCCTTGGTGGAGGTTGAAAAAGGGGACCTAAAATTTAGGGTGAATGACGAAGAGGTGAGTTTCAATATTGGTGAAAAAAATGAAAAAATATGATGAATTCCTAGTAAATATGATCGTTAATGTGATAGATAAGGCTGTGGCAAGTCTCGGAGAGTTAGCTACTCAAATACTGAATCAATGGAAGAAATCTTGATTAATCATGTGGAAGATAATGTTAATTATTGTGAGGAATTAGTGGCTGCATTTAATAGGGCTTTAATCACTCAATAACCCCAGCTAAAGTTGACGTAGATTTGAAAAACCATGAGACGCATGTAGCGGGGCCATCTATTGAGGTACCACCAAAACTTGAGTTAAAAGAGCTGCTGAGCCATTTAAAATATGCATTCTTGGGTGAGAATGACACATTGCCAGTGATTATAGCAACATGTTACAAGAAGGGAAAATCAAAGCCTTGTCAAGGTGCTTAGGAAGCATATAAAAGTTATTGGTTGGACAATTGGTGACATTGTAGGCATTCCTTTTGGAATTTGCACTGATGTGCTATTGAAATACATCACTTTTGATCCTCAAAGCTTTGAATTTTGTGTGTTCTTAATGAGATGTTAGTAGGATTGATGTGTTTTGATGTTTGTTTTGCAGGACTTTAGGGTTGGTACTATTTTATGGCAAAATGTGCAGAAGTTGCTGAAGTTTAAGTTCCACGAGACTCTTTACGGGACGTAGAGGATTCTATGAGCAGTAAAGAGGGTATTGTGTACAATTCTAGTAAAGGGTGTATTTCTGAAGTTGAGTCTACAAACATGCAGACGAGTCGTAGAAATTTATATGGTCCATAGAGGGGTGTCATAGAATACAACCCCAAAATTGAAGCAGTAGTCCACGAAAGCCCGATTACGGGTCGTGAACTATTACATGACCCATAGAGACCCTCGTAGAGCCTGCCGACCCAGTTATCCTAATTTTTTTGGTTTTGTATTTTAAACACTATAAATAGATTTTTTTAGCTTATTTTTCATAGAGAATAAAGAGGAAACAAGAGAGAACAAGTAGAGGATCATGATAGAGCTTCAGAAACACTTGTAAATCTTTATATCATTTTTTAATTGCAATCTTGTGATTCTCATTGAAGAGTTTGACTTTCTTGTGTTTAATTCTCTTATGTAAATGCTCAATTATGTTATTCAAATTCATAAGTCTTGCATTTTCACTGATTATGAGTAGCCAAATCCACAATTAGGGTGGTGAGAACCATGAAGAACTAACAAAAGAAAAACCGAATAATTCATAATTTTTGAAAAGTGTGCATGCATGTATTAATTAATTCTCTTCATATTGAATACTTTCTAATGGTGGCCAACATTAGAACCCACCTAGTGTTACTGGCTAGATTAAGGTAGTAATAAATAGGAAAAGAGATTAATTAATAGGATTCGATTGATGTTTCTCGTCCAATTAACTGAACTGGACCAAGGGGAGGTTGTACTGGGACAACAAATAAGGTTTAGTAATGTCACACTATATGGATGGACCAAATCATGTAGTGAAATTCACCTCTCGCCTTGGACAAAGGGTTTGATTAACTTAACATACTGTTATACATGCTACACACTGGGAAAGAATTCGATTATCTAGTAATATTGAGTTAGGGGATCATCGGTAACACAATACCCTAGTTCCTCTTCATGCTGGTTTAACAGTTGCCTTAGTTTAGGATAACGGTTTATTGTTATCATAAACCCCGCCCCCCTTTTGGGGGAGATAAGTTTGTTAATCAATCTGAATTGCAATTGAATTCTTCGAAGTCTACCATATTCCCTGTGGGTTCGACCATAACCTTGGTTCGGTTATATATCTTGACAATAACCACTTTAGCCTAAAAAAGAAGGTGTAGCTTGGGTGATAACAAGATTTTGGTGCCGTTATCCGGGAATATGGCTATACTTGTCTAATTCAAGTAATATTGGAATTAATCCTTATATCTCTCATTTTATGTTTTTGATGGTTTTGTTTTCTTTCAGGGTACATGTTTAGTGTATGCCCAATACACGAAGTTGAGGCATAGCCTTGACTCCGTTTGACCTAGAGATCTAGAGAATACCTAGAAGGATGGCTCATGATAATGCAAACAACACGACAAATCCATCTGTGAACTGGAACGAGAATGAGAATGCAAATAATGACAACCCACCTCCTCTTGATAACATTGCTCCACAACCACATGACTTCAATGCCAAAGCTTATCAGTTGAACCAATAGCGACTGGAACCTGTGGATATAGAGGTTACAAGAGCTATTGTGTTACGACCGCTACCGGCTGACACAATGTTCGTGGTTTTAAGTGGGTTGCTTTGGATGCTGCACAATCGTGGCTTGTTCGCAGGCCTACCATCAGAGGATCCACATAGTCATCTACATAATATTGCATTTGTCTGCAAGAGTGTAATGGGAACTCAGAATCTGTGTATGGATGCTGTGGGACCTCGTGTTTTCCCATTATCTTTGACAGGCGATGCGACACTATGGCTATCCGAGCTCTGACAGACTTCAATCACCAGTTTGGTGGAGTTATAGAAGGCCTTTTTCGAGAGGTACTTCTCGAGATTGAAGAAGCTCAAGTAGAAGGATCAAATCAACAATTTTGAGCAACTTCCTAGTGACTCGATCAGTAATACATCAGAGCGGTTCACAAAGTGCTTGAGGAGTGTCCCAGACAATAAAATTGTTGATGATGCCTTGGTGGAGATCTTCTACCATACCTTGGACAAGAATAGTCAAGCCTATGTTGATACCATCATGGGGGCATGTTTTAAGATCAATAGTTTGCAAGGATTGGTGAAAGGATGGAAAGATTGGTCAAGAAAAATCGTGCATGGGGGCAACGAGATAGGTTATCTACCAAAAGTTTGTGCGCTGTCAGTTTTTGTTCGGAGCAAGCTAAGATAAATAAGGAGATAATGCAAGACCTTCCCCGAATCCATATAGGTACGGAGGTGATAATGAAGCAAAATCAAGAACAAGTTCATGCAGTTGTTCATCGGCCTCTGTAGGCACCCATGTATGATGATCTCTACTATGAGGAGGAAAATTACTTCATTGACTCCGAAGGGGGTTTTCCAGACCAATGCCCTTGGGTCCAATCAGGACTATTAGCACCAAGGTCAAGGAAACCAAGGTCGAAACTATAATCAAGATAGTTTTTCAGAGACAATCATGGAGGTTACTATGAAAGGAATCGGGGGCCAAGACAGAGATGCAGATTGGGGTCGTAGAGATGGCTATAGAAATGGTCCTTATGTGCCATGATACAACCATGATATCGGTGCTAGTAGTTCAAGAGTTAAAGAGATCTTTGACCACCTGTTAAAGAAAGCTGAGACATTGAATAGGACTCTGAAGGCGATGAAATCTGACACCTCCAACATAAATCAGAAAATGGAGTCTCATTCTATTGCTATCAAAACCCAAAGAATGATGGGCAATGCATGAGGGTTACTACTCATGGTTGTAAGGATACCATTGATCCTCCCATTCCTGTAGATGAGGATGATGTTAGAGAGGAAGTAGTTGAGGTCAAGGATTTGGATACCAGAGTTGATCGTGTCAAGGATGGGGTGAGTGATGCTGTAGAGGCACCACAGATGTTGAAGCCCATTCCTAGGCCTCCTCTCCTCTTCCATCAGAGAATTAAAAAGAAGGAGGAAGGCAAATTCAAGAACTTTCTCTCCATAATGAAATAACTATGCATCAACAATCCTCTCATTGAGGCGTTGGAGAAGATGTCAGGGTTTATGAAATTTATGAAAGACCTAGTTACGAAGAAGCGCATAGTGAGTCAGGAGCTATACCAAGAGCTTCAACATCGCAGGGCAATTGCCACGAGGTCCTTGGTGCATAAGAAAGAAAATCCTAGTGCTTTTGCCATACCCTAGACTATTAGAGATGTGGAGTTCGCACAGTCATTATGTGGTCTCAGCACCAGCATAAATCTAATGCCCCTTGCAGTCTTCAAGAAGCTAGGAGTAGGAGCCCTTACTCCGACGAGTATGCGGTTGTTGATGGCTAACTTCATGGTGAAGAACCCTGAGGGGATACTTTATGACAGGCTTGTCAAGGTTCTGAAATTCATATTCTCGGTAGACTTGGTGATCCTAGATTGTTAAGACGACTTTGAAGTCCCAATCATCTCGAAAAGTCCATTCCTAGCCACTAGTCGAGCACTAGTGGATATGGAAGCTGGCCAACTCAGGTTTAGATTGAATGAAGAAAAGGATTTCTTCAATATCTGTCAACCAACGAAGAGGCCAGATGATCTAAAGGAGGTTTGGGCACTTGGTGAAGTCTCAGTAACCAAGTTGTCCGAGTTGTGCCGCGATGATAAATCCGGTGTTGCCTGGGATGCAACCTTTTTTTGATTTAATAGTTTTAGTTATGTTTTGTTTTTACCTTTTGCACTTGTAGGTAATTTACTTTCTCATATTTTGGTTGTAATTCTAACATTGGGTGGTTTGCATATAGGGTAACAGTATGTTCTGTGAAAAATATGCAGGTACATGGTTGAGTCAGCCATCCTTGGCTGAAAAGGCACCATGAAGTGCTTCTAGGACAGGTTCTACGGGCTGTGTATAAATACACGACCTGTACACTATCTTACACACACTGCAGTGAGCAAAATGATATGTACTCCAGTCCACAAGCAAACTTTATGGCCCATAGATAAAACTACGGGTTGTGACCCCAGGTAAGTTTTCTAATTTTTGACCAAGTGTTGAGGTTCCTATGACCAACTCTACGAGTCATATCAAAATCTACGATTCGTAGAGTAGTTTGTGAAGCCCGATTCTCAGAACTAGCGTTTAGACCTTCTACGAAACCATGATTTACGAGCCGTAAAATATTCTATGGCTCATAATCGTTATTTTTTAGAGTTTGGGCCCATTATTTTTGAGCAACCCAGTCAATAAATAAATAATAAGGTCAAACATTTTCACCAAAATAACATATGAAACGTGATGACCCCCCTCCCTTATCCTCCGATCATCGGCGATCAGTCCCCCTCCATTTTCCAGCCAACTTTTTCAGCAACCCTAGGGTTCCATAACTTTTAGTGCTCCTTCAATTTCTACATTTTAGTCATGCATTTCAGTATGTATCCTTTATTTACCAAGCATTGTTTGATTAGGTTGAACCTAAATTGACGGGTATGGTAATTCGACACGTGAACCCATGTGTGCCACTATTGTGTTTTAAAATTCAATAATGAAAAATGGGTTCCCATATGAGAATTTACGTAAAGGACAGAAACTTGGGTGTATTACTTCTTCCTTGTGTTTGAATGATGTGGGTAAAATCCATGTGATCACATACCATTGAATTAATTTGATTTTATGCATAAAAACTTCGTGTGTTATGGCATGTGTGTGTAAATATATTGCTAATTCATTCAAACGGGGTCGGCAGGTTTGGTAGAACATGTTAAATGATTTTACGATGGGTATATGTGGAATTTTTCATGCGGGGTATTGGGTGTTCTGATTTGAGTAGTGTGGGGTGAATGCGTATTTCTTCAATTATGAAAAAAGTGTGTTGAAAATATCGTATGGGGTCTATATTGTTGGACTTAGATATTCAGGTCACTTGGTTTTCTGGTGTACGAAGGTATTTTACGGCCCGTGTAAATTTCCACAAGCCATAATTTCCCCTCGTATGAAACTCTAGAAACCCAATGTTTCTGAGAACCCATAAGACAAGACCTTCTATGATTCATGGAATATTTTACAACTCATAGACAGGTTTCGTAGATCCCTTCCTGTAAAAACATAGCCACTAGAATCATCTACAACTCAGACTACAACTCGCACATCTGTCTTTGAGTCGTACCTGGTCTCGTAAATGTTGTTCTAGTAAGCAAAATGTTTGGACACTGTTTCTACAAGAGTCTTCTACGGCTCATAGTTAACACTATGGGTCATAGAGATGCTTTCATAGACCCCTTGTAACAAATTCTGATTTAATCTTGCTTTTCGTTTCTTGACCAGTGGGGCTAATAATGTTGTGTAAACTTGTATATTTCACGTACTATGTCCCCAAAGCTTAGATGTGAGGGCATTCGAGCCATGCAAAAGAGGCTCAGAGATGAGACTTCGGGGGAGGAAGAGATCCCTGAGGTTAGTTGACCAATGGAGGAGCTCATCGTCCGACCTGACCTGGATGCTGATAGACCACAAAAATGGGCTGCCACAAGACTTAGCCAGACCCAGACCTAGGCTATTGTTATTTGCACTCCCCAGTCTGACGAGGGAGGCAACAACAATAGAAGCTTCATTCATATTACTCTGCCCAGAGAGAAGTCAGACTCAAGAGTTAGGTTTTGATAATGAGTTAGAGACAAAGTCCTTTACCACACCACCGCAGACATCACCATCACCCCCGGATGCTCTGACTAGTCGGTGGTATGTTGTGGGTATATGGGATATCTACATGGAGGGTGTGCAGAGAAATGAGCGAGGAAAACCATCCCACCCCATTTATGAGGCGCTCTAGATCATTTCCTCCGATTTAGATCGTGTCCCCGGTCTCTAGGACATCCTCAGCAAATATGAGCTCTAGTGGGTGACCAAAGCACCAGGGAGGTACTCCCTGACCTCGGTTTGGGAGTTCTATGCATCATACGAATCCACAGTTCTCACCGCTCTTCCCAAGGGGAATAAGTCTCTTGCTCAGCCAAGACATATGCATACTAGAGTGAGGGGCCGACAGGTGGACATTGCAGAATCTACCATCTACAACATGTTGTTGGGGCTCGAGTTCCCAACTCCTAGACCCATAGTAGAGTATGACGACAGAGTGGGGAAGACCAGGGATGTGGGTTTGATGAGAGACCAAAGCTGTAGAGTTGACATGATTAGAAGGGTGGAAGGTTTGATTGCTAAGCATGACCCAACCCTGCATGGATAACTACGTCTTCTAAGGCCATTGTGCAGGCTTCCCTTAGTTTCTCCGCCAAATTGTGCTGGCTGTTATGAAGTTATGGATCTGACTGACGCTTGCAGACAACACATAGATTCTAGACCATGCAGTTCTAGTTGCCAGCATCATTGCTGGCTATGAGATAGATTGGGTTAGCCTTACCACAGAGTAGATCCACGAGGCGGCCTTGAAGAGGTCCACCTCTAACCCCTTTCCTTGTTTGATCTACAAACTCTGTCTAGAGTCAGGGGTGGAGGTCTAAATTAATTGGACTGGCTAATTGACGTTCAACATACTTTATATGGCAGCCTAATTAAGGCTGAGGAGAACCTGATGGTACTTCAATGAGTATCGCACCAGCCAACTCCTGTGCTCAAGATATTTTCCCTAGAGCCACCTTCTGAAGTACTACCCACCACTACTACTTATACTACAGAGGAGAGGGTCCTAGAGACTAAGACAAATATGGAGAGAGGGCCCACTACTACTACTCCTTTACCACATGCCACTCTATATAGATAACACCCACTGACATGGATTACGTGTCTACGATGTCCATTCAAGCCATGGCGCAACGACAGGCCCATACTGAGTCACAGTTGACTCAGTTAGTTCAGTAGATTAGGCTTTGGGTCTACCAGGCTAATATAGAGTCCGAGGGATGCATGTAGGCATACACGGTCACTTCTTTCAAGCCCAACTTTAAGCCATTGATGCTCGTATTGATGCTTTTGAGTTAAGGGTCTCGTTGAGCCTGAGTATAGCATGACCAACAAACATGACAGTCCTATAGATGGAGATGCAACAACTTTGGCCATACCAGTGGCATTCTCACATACTGCGCCCTGGTACCAATGGTAGATTTATTTTCTCTTGAGAAGCCAACATAGCCATCCCACGAGAAGAGGCACCCATACTAATGATGATCTAGATATTGTGCGGTTGCATGTGGGGCTGGCAGAGCAGGAGGAGCCAGAGCTGTCCTGAGGTTGTCGAGGCAGGAGGAGGAGATGATACAAGCTGGAGAGCTCTAGAGCGTGAGTGGTGCTGGCCCCTCTGGTCATGGTTCTACCACTGAGAAGGCCACCACGCAGGTTGAGGGTTGTTAGACTCAGCCACACACCGATACTTAGGGACCCATGTATGTCTTTTTGACCCAGTAATTCATTTTGCATTTTTTGAGTGCATTGAGGAAAATTCACCTCTTTTTCGATAGTGTGGGTAGTTATAGGCCTCAGTGATGTCTGAGTAGCCTTGACGTGTAACTATCCCAAAATTTGAATCCGAGGAGTTTTCTTGCCTGTGTTCTTTTTTTCCATGGATATTTAATTTTTGTTGAACCAACATGTTTAGGATGTTTAGGTAGTATTGGTAGCAGATAATATTAATATATGTGGCGTATATGCGTTTTTGTATTTTTTTGTGAGAAAAAATACCCACCAAATTTTGGATTAGTTAGTCTAGATAGCAACCATCATGTTTAATTGTGTTGAAAATGCTTCTTCTAGTAAGTGAGGATAAAATTGAGATAAAAAGCATGATCTGAGAGTCTGTGTTAATAGTGTAATTAGTGCCATGTGAGTGCGAGCTTGCTTTTCTAAATTCATCCATTGCGTTTTGATACAAAACTTGCCCTGTTACGCTGATTTAGACTGTAGGTTAGTTAGTTAGGAAAGGATCTTAGGTCGTTGTACATAATAGTCCGCTTAGCCTACATAACAAACCAAATGTGTGAAATATCCCTTGATCCTAAAGTTTGAGTCGTACATATACCTTTTCTTTGTAAATCCTAAGTGACCTACCCTTATTAGATGTAAAATCTTGACATTGGCCCTGGTCCTTCCTGGAACATTGTGCACCTTGATTGAGGCAAAATGTCTGAGTTGAGGGTGGCTGCCAAAAGTGGTTTCGGTTCCTAGGTTAGATATTGTGCACCTCGACTCTTGCCTAAAACATAAGTTGAGGGGGGCTGGTGTAAGGGTAAAACACAAAATGAGGGGGGAAGTTAGTGATACTTGGAAAAGGAGAAAGAAATATGTACTAGATGCAGGAAAATAAGTCATGCCTTAGCAATAAACTTAAAATAAAAATACTACGAAAATACAAGTCAAAAAGTTGAAAAATGAGATTGGAGAAAGGGAGAATGAGATGAAAAGTAACAGTGTTCGCAGAGAAAAAGTATACAATAACATAGTGTTAAGGAGGGCCTTTAGCCACATTGTTCCCAAAACATAATACTAAAGCCCTTGAGCCTTCCTTACAAGCCGGTAAAGTCCTCAAGTGATCCTAGTCCAAGTAGTCGAAGGTCAAAGTCATGATTATAGGGGAAAGAATATGGTATTGAGCATGATATATGAATGTCTTTTAAGAGAGTGCGTGATTTTGCATAGTTCAAAGATTATACATGAAAACATCATTGTGAGCGAGATATGGAACTTCTTTCTATGAGGGCACTTGCTTTGCTCTGGTAACACTAGACTAATTCACTGATTGTTGCTTGTTGATAGTTACTTCGCTTGTCATAGTTATGTTGTCAAATGCATTAATCTTGTTGGTTTGCTAGATAGCTATCTGATGTGTTCTAAAGGTGGTGTGGGTATCTGTGTTTAAGTATGATGTAATGTATGCCATTAAATTGAGGTTTGTATGTGATTGTGCTGAATAACAATTTTAAGTTGAGGGTGTTGATATGCTGTCAAAATACAACACTTTTGATGCTTAAAACTTGGAATTTTGTGTGTTCTCAATGTGATGTTAGTAGGATTGATGTGTTTTTGTATTTGTTTTGCAGGATTTCAGGGTTGACACTATTTTTGGGCAACATTTGCAGGAGTTTCTGAAGTTGAAATTCCATGAAACCCTTTACGGGCCGTAGATGATTCTACGAGCTGTAAAGAGGGTTTCAGGTACAATTCTAGTGAAGAGTGTATTTTTTGAAGTAGAGTCTACACACATGCAGACGAGTCATAGAATACTTTACGAGCCGTAGACTTAGAATCGTGCCCTGCGGATCAGAAAATTGGGATTTGCTGAAACTCCATCAGACGAAAACCCCTATGGGCTATAGAACTTTTTACGGGCCATAGAGGGGGTGAGGTAGAGGCCATAGAGGGACCAAGCCCAGAATTGAAGTAGCAGTCCACAAAAGCCTGATTACATGCCGTCAACTATTACACGACCTGTAGAGACTCTCATAGAGTCTACAAACCCAATTATCCTTCTTCATTTTTGTTTTGTATTTAAATACTATAAACAAGTTTTGAGTTATTTTTCATGGAGAATGAAGAGTAAAAAGGAGAGAACAAATAGAGGAACGTGATTGTGCTTGAGAAACACTTGCAAAACATTATTTTCATCTTTCAATTGCAATCTTGTGATTCTCATTAAAGAGTTTGGATTTCTTGTGCTTAATTATCTTGTGTAAGTGCTTAATTATGTTATTCAAATTCATGTCTTGCATTTACACTGATCGTAAGTAGCTAAATCCATAACTACGATTGTGGGAACCATGAAAAACTAACAAAGTAAAACCGGATAATTCATAATTCTTGAAAAGTGTGCATGTATGTATGAATTAATTCTCTTCATATTGAATGCTTTCTAATAGTGGCTGACATTATAACCCGCCTAGTGTTATAGACTAGATCAAGGTAGTAATGAATAGGAAAAAGGATTAATTAATAGAATTCAATTGATATTTCTTGTCTAATCAACCGAACTGAACCAAGAGGAGGTTGTACTAGGAAAATAGGTAAGGGTTTGTAATGTCACACTGCAGGGATTGACCAAATAACATAGTGAAATTCTTCTGTCACCTGGGCCAAAGGGTTTGGTGAACTTCACTTACCGTTCTGCATGCTACACAATGGAAAAGAATTTGATTATCTGATAATATTAAGTTAGGGAATCATGGGGAACACAATACTCTATTTCCTCTTCATACTGGTTTAAAACTTGTCTTAGTTTAGGATTTGTCACAAAACCCCCCTTTGGGGAGATCAGTTGGTTAATCAACCCAAATTGTAATTGAATTCTTCTATGTCTAACATATTCCCTGTGGGTTTAACCCTAACCTTGGTTAAGTTATATATCATGACAAGAACCACTTTAGCCTCAACCAATCCCACATACCTCGCTTAGGAAGATGAATTTGAGAATTATTTAGCTTGAAGTTGAAACACAAATTGAATCCTAGCTTGAATCCCTCGAATGAGTGAATGTGAGATAAATTATTTAAAGTGATTAAGTGAACGAAGTATAAAACTTTAATGAGAGATTAGAATTAATACATGGATGTTTAGGAATGTAAAGTGGGGTATAAAAGTCTTAAAAAGCCTTGGAGATGGGCCAAAATATTAAAAATACCTTAATAAAATGAGCCTAAGAGTTTTTTCTAGAGCTTACCACGAGTGGCTTCACAGTCCGTGAAGCTTTTCACGGTTCGTGAAAGCATATTATTCCCAACCCTTATAGGTTTTACGAAAACAGGCATAACTTCTTAGTCAGAACTCAGAATTGGGTGAAACTAGATTCTTTGAAACGTTAATACAATGATTTTCAAGTTGGTAAAGCATAGGGCATTATGTTGTTTTTTTGCTAAGAGATAAGACAATTTTAAGTTGACCCTTCTATCAGTTCATGTGAAAAGCTGCCAATGGAATTCCTTTGATCTTGGATTGATGAAGGGGATCCATGATGACCCTAAACCACATAAATAATCTTGTATTGAAGATTGGAAAGTGAATTTAGCTTGAGCTTGAAGGTTCTATGCAAATCCTCCAATTAGAGCTTTAAAAGAGGATTCCGAAAGCGTTTGAAGCGAATGAATGAGAAGCTAAGAGTTAGAATAATAATTAATATTAATGAAGGAGTATAAGCTGATTTTGGGGTTTAGGATTGGTTAGAATGTCATAAAAAACCCTTAGAATAAACAACAATTATGAGAAGACCATTAATGAATGAGTTTTGAATAGTTGTCAAGGGTCCCATCAAAGAGCCACACGGCTCATGTGAAGTCATACACAAGAATTTCACCATGGGTTACACACCTCTGAAAACTCTATTTTTACGTCCCAAAAAGTCTCACGAAGTCTGGGAAGCACCAACTGGGCTTGTGTTAGGGGGACGATCCCCAAGGTTCCTTATATAAATCCTCAAGTTGCATAACTACGTGCCAGCGTAGGTTCATGTTTATGCCCCTATAAGGGATTATTATCTTATAAAAATCCTCCACAAAATAGGAGGCCCATAAAGTAAGGTTACTTCTCCGAAATAGGAGGTCAGTAAGGAGAAATATGATGTACCTTTGGAAACTAGATCACCCTTTCCTCTAATGTAGAGTGATCATTGGAATTTCTAGTAGTAGCTCACTTGGTCTTATATGTCGGTTGCGGTCACATCCCCGTGTGTTGATGTATTATGGCTTTCATGCATTTTAGATTTCATGGCATATTGATATTACATTTTTTCCAATATATTTCTTTCTATATATGTTCTCTTATCGTCTAACATTGTGTGAAGGTTAACATGTTCATAAGTATATGCATAGCCACATACGTAGTATATTCAAACATACTAACGTATACTATTTGCCTACATGATCTAACCATGTAGGGACCAAATACTATCTTCATCCACCTCTTGACGGTTAGATTGGATTGTGAGCTTGCTAGTGGTGAGCTCTTTACTCCAAGGACAAAACCCGCCTTCTATCTACCTATTATGCTATTTTCATTTATGTCTTTACTTTGAGGGTTCATCTGGGATATGTCTTGAACCCCGTCCTATTCTATGAACTAGAGGTATTATTGGATATCATGTGAACTCTACGTACGGGCTTGTTATGTGTTACGCTTTTTGCCTATGGAGACTATAATTATGTTTATCTTATGATGTTGGTGCTATTATGACACGATCATGATGAGATGTGGATATGTGGAAAGCACTAAGTGCCTTTTATCCCCATAGAGTGAGTCATATTTACCTAGCTTTTAGTTCTTATTTGATATGTGTTATGTGAATCCTTGAGAAATCCCAATACCAAAAATATCCCCATAGCTTGAGTCTAAAGTGCCATTTTCCTTAGAATTATGTACTTATTGTTTAATTATGCGCTATGTGTATATGGATGTTATGAGCCTTGTTTAGTGACCCTTGGTTTCCCATTAACCATGTCAAGCCTAGGCCTTAGGCCCAGGTCATGACATCAAAATTTATGGTGCAATGGTTCTCCATGGGTCTACATCTTCTTCGGTTGAGGATGCTAAGGTTAAGCAAGACCTTGATCCATCCTTGGTTGAGTTAAAAGCCTTAGTTAAGGAGGGAGAGGTTGAAATATTCTCACAAGGGGCATATGGTATACTCTAATATCAAGGGAGATTGTATGTGCCCAATGGTGGTGTGTTGAAAAAGTTGATCATGCAAGAAGCTCATAACTCTTCATAATCCATTCATCCCAACACCAAAAATATGTATAGAGACTTGAAGAAGATTTATTGGTGGAATGGAACGAAGATGGATATTGCTCAATTTGTGACTAAATGTGCTAATTGCCAACCAGTCAAAGTTGAACACCAAAGGTCAGGTGGCCTAACACAAGTCATTGATATTCCTACTTGTAAGTAGAACAAGATTAACATGGACTTCGTAGTGGATTTGCCGAAGACCAAAACACGTTTTGACCCTATATGGGTAATCATTGACCGTATGAAACAGTCGACTCACTTCTTACCGGTTAAGACTAAATTTAGTGTCAAGGATTATGCTCACTTGTATATTCGAGAGTTGGTGAGGTTTCATGGGATTTCATTGTCCATCATATTGGATCGTGGAGTCCAATACACCTCTCACTTTTGGATGTCTTTTCAAAGGGGACTTGGCTCCAAGGTGAAGTTAAGTACCTCATCCCAAATCGACAAGCAAGTCGAAAGAATTATTTAGATAATGGAAGACACGTTGAGAGCTTGCGTGTTGGAATTTAAGAGGAGTTAGGATGAGCATTTTCCACTTATCGAGTTAAACTATAGCAAGAGCTTCCACACAAATATTAGGATGGCATCATTTGAGGCATTGTATGGTAGACAGTGTAGATCGCCCATCGGGTGGTTCGAAGTTAGTGAGATTGAATTAATAGGATCGAACTTTGTTATGAATGCTATGGAGAAAATTAAAAGAATAACGGAAAAGTTACAAATGGCCCAAAGCCGACAAAAGTCCTGTTTTGATGTGAGAAGAAAGGAACTTGAGTTCAAATTTGGTGACTGGGTCTACTTGAAGGTGTCTTCGATGAAAGGCGTGATCCGCTTTTGTAAGAAAAGGAAATATAGCACTATGGATGTGGGGCCCTATAAGGTGGTGATAGAGTGGGCAAAGTGGCGTAAGAGTTAGATCTGCCAAATGAGATGCATTTATTCATCCGATTTTCTATGTGTCAATGTTGAGAAAATTCATAGATGATTCAAGCTCCATAGTTCCTTTGCATGATGTGAACATTGAAGAGGGTTTGAGCTATGAAGAGGTACCGGTTGAAATTCTAGACCGCTAAGTAAAAAAGCTAAGGAACAAGGAAGTTACATCCGTCAAAGTGCTTTGGAGGAACAAGTTGAGGGTGCTACATGGGATACAGAAGCAGATATGGTGAAGCATTATCGGTATCTATTCCACTCTACTCAAGACTAAGGTATGAAGAAATTCTTCCTAAAACCTCTAATCCCTTGCAGTTTAGATTTACATGGTGAATGCATTTAATATTTTCTTTATGGACTATTTTTAGACACGTTTTAAGTGTGGAATTTGAAAATTTTATGAAATGACATTTAGGTTGTATTTTTTCATGTATACTGGGTTGTTAGCTGATGATTTACTCTTTAAAGAACATTCAAGGATTAATGTTCCCAAAGGGGAGATATTGTAACAACCCCCGTTTTAGGAGCCTTAAGTGCTGAAAAGTTGGACATAAAATGGCTTGAAGTCAAGTTCACGAGGGTGAATTATAGCCCGTAGGTGGAGATACGACATGTTGGTTCGACCTTTAAACATGACGTTCAGGAAACGAAAAAAGTTTCCAAGTTTGGGATAACTCATGCACCTATTGGTGACCCATAAAAAGGATGACGGTCCGTAGGTAGGGTCGTGAATGAGATTATCAGAGATGAAGGAAATTCGGATTTTTCTAGAAGTGATCTTTATGTGACCAGTATGGTCTATAGAATACAACACTACCCATAGGAACCCTTCAAGGATAGGGTCTAGGAAAGTGGGAAAAATATTTAAGTGTGGAAAGACTTTACGAGTCCAACCACGACATATAAGTAATCATACGACACCTAAGGTTAATGGTTTTGGTCAGGGGAATGGTTTCTGGGATTTTCATAAAAGTTAACCACACGAGCAAGAACTACAGTCCGTGGTTCATTCCACAACCCGTAAATGGGCTTTCATAGGTTGAATCTGGTAGTTTTGATGAAGGATAGTTTTGTCATTTCCATCATTCCTATTCCTAAACCCTATTGTTTTTTGGAAGAAAAGGGACCCTGAACAATCCTTAAATTCCTAAGACCCTATTCTTTCATTCATTCTCTCAACTCTCACATTTCTCTAAGGCATTACTCTCTTAGGGAAGGGGTAAGGCAAAGCTAGGTTTCAAAGTTTTTCACCAAAAGTTAAAAATTCCTTCTTCTCGAGTCTTTTATAGTATGTGAGGTGATTTATGGGTACCCTTCCACACATAAATTTCTTCATTAAATATTTTACCTTTTCTTTAAATTCCTCTAAGAAACTATGCATGATTACGACGATTTCATGATGTTTTATGCTATTAAATGTTATTTATGACAACCTATGATATTTTTACTAAGTATATGCATGGTTACAAGCTATTTATGACGACCCTAATGATGCATTTTGGTGTTGATACGATGTTGGATGTTTTACATTTTTCTAAAAAAATATATCCATGATTTATGTGATTTATGATTGTTCCATTTAAAAGCCTAGCTCACCTAGTTTTCAAGTAATGATTTGCACGATTTATGATGATAATTAGGACATTAAAGTTATATTTTAAAATTATGATTTTTCAAAGATATAAGAATGTTGAGCATTGCCCTAAACATGTTTAAGAAAGGTCCCCAAGATGAAATAACAATACTCACTAGGTGGTTCCTAAGGTTCGAGCGACTCTTGTTATTGCTGTTTATGATTCTAGGTTATATTTTAAAGATTCAATGGGATGACTTAGCACCGAGTGGACTTGAGATTGGGATTCATTCTATTAGTTGAGGCATGGACCATAAAATCTAAATCTCAAAGTCCCTAATTATGTGCAACAATAGGAGCCCTTGTAGGCAAGGCTAGTGGATCCATGTAGACCAGCTATGTTATCAAGATGCATGCAAAGTTGATGGAGTTCACCCGGCAAGTGATTCCCCGTGCCAATGTAGGGGTTATGTTGGATTCTATGTAGTAGCTCACATGGTCTTATTTGTCGGTTAAGGTCTTATCCCATAAGCTTATGATCCTATGATTTGTTCCCATTACATATGATTTCTCTTGTTTTAAATCTTATTCATATTTAGATATATTCCTTATGCATGATTAAGATCACTTTATGCATCTTTCATCTGATACTTATATGTTTTATTTATGAATGATAGTAGTACAATTTCATACATACATTGCAACTCATATACTAAATATATTCAAACGTACTAACACATATTTTTCTTGCATGATTTAACCATGTAGGAATAGGCACTCCTCCACTGCCTTATGACTAGTATTAAATATTTAGGACTAGCACTTTTATTTGTGGCGAGCCCATAGTTTGGGACTCTACCATTTCCTTGTAGCTTGTATTTTGTATTTTAGAGCCGGTGTATTTATGGACCTTTTGAGGCATTTACTTTCTATGTTGCATTATTATGGAGTCTTTTCTGTTGATCGAAATTGATCGTACCGGTCGCGTCTGCCTATGTATTTGTTGGTATGCTTATGGACAAATTATGTTATTTATCATGTTGCTTCACTGCTTATCAGGCCGCAAATATTTTAAATTGAACCCCTGTGAATGCTTGAGATGGTTAAGATGTGTTGGATGAGGTTCCTTTGGGTATCTCACTCGCCTTGTGACGGCTAGGCCCGAGGTCTGGTCATCACATATTACTAGTTCAGCGAGAGAAGTAATTAGGGTATTGTGTTCCTCATGAATTTCTAATGCAATATAACCTCATAATTATAACCTTATTAGGGTTAGCATGCATAACTCATAAATTATGTTTACCTAAGTCCTTGGGCCGAAATATAGGCTAAATTTACCATACGAATTAGTTCGTGTATGGGTGTCGCATTACTAACCCTTACCTTTTCCCAGTGCAACCATCCCTTGGTCCCTTCAGGTTGATTAGATGAAAATACTCACATTGAATTATGCTATTTATAACTTATCCTATTCATTACCCCCTTGGTTTGGCAAGTAAAATAAGGCAAGTTGTAATATTGGAAATTGTTAAAAAGCAACAAAAATAAAGAGATAAATAATACATGCATGCGCACTTTCCAAGGATTGTAAATTATTCAATTTTTACTTTATTAGTTCTTCATGGTTACCACAATCCTAGTTGTGGATTTATCTACTCATCATTGTATATGAAGACATCATGTTTGATGTTTGAATCGTTAAACACTTAAAAGGAAGAATTAAAGAATATGAAATCCCAAATCTTCATGTAAATAGCAATCTCATGATCCGAATATAGGTACAAATTGTATCATCTCAAAATCTCCAGGAATAACTCAAGGAAACATAAGAATATGTGTTCTCATAATCTACACATCAATAAATAACTAAAAATCCTATTTATAAACATAAAAATCCAAATCATAAAAGGAAAAAGAAAATTAGATGTGGGCCCAACCGCAAGCCAATGTACAACCAATGAACTGATCTACGGCTCGTGGTCGGGGTTCATAGAATACCTTTTAGAAAATTGGAGTTTGTGTATGAGATTGCATCTACGACTCATAGATTGGACTACGAGTTGTTATACTTCGTCCAGCTAACCTCCTAAAACTCTAAGCTTTTCTTCCATGAACAAGTATACATGTCATGGAATTAACCATGACCCATCCTGTTAATAGTCAATAATTTTCCAAATATCTTTTTAAACTCTGTATCAAACCACAAAACTCCATCTATGGCTCGTGGATCAGACCATGGCTCGTAGGTGGTCTCGTACTAAGGAAAAAACTTGCAATACTGTGGCAATCTTCACAAAAATCTCCCAATCATGCAATCTTCTAAAAGTAACACCAAAGACATATCAAATCTACTAACAACACTTAGAGAACACACAAAATTCTAAGTTTAAAGCATTAAAACTACCATATTTTGTGGCATGATAACATTCAAACATATTCTGTTTACAGAGTTTGGAGAATTGTTAGAATATATTTACCCAACTAAGAGTTCGGGTTGAATCCCACAGGGAATAGGTTGAAACAACTTTCTATTTTAGTCAATAGTTCTATTTAAAGAAAACAAACAATAAGTAAATAAAAATGGGTGTTTTGAATGAAAGTCCTAACTACGAGTATGAATGCAAATAAAATTAACTAAAGGTTAGATAGTTTGATGGATGACTAATGTTCTGGTCCCCATGACACTCAACTAGCAAGCGATTAACATTTGATATATTGTTTGTTATATTGCATGCAAAATCTAGCAAGTTGAGTAACCTCTACTTCACTTCTCGGTCCTTCCTAGATGCATGTCATTCATCTTCTCTTGGTCTCATAATGTTTTCAATACTAACACTTGCTATGGATCTCAGAGAAGTATCACCTCGTGGTCTCAAGTTCTTAGACGAAGCTGTCACCTTTGAATTTTCGTTGTGATATCCTTTTCCTAATCACTACCTCCCTCTCTGGAAAACATGAACATGAAAAAGTTCTTATATACATGCACTTATCAAGAAAGAATTTTAAACAAAGAATACCACAATACATCCAAAACAAGTCCCAATAAAACTCTATGTTTTGCATATTTTATTCAAACATCATGGTTCACATAGCCCGACTAGTGAATCTAGAATATAAAACTTGGAAGATTTTGAACAGGAATCATACCATAATTCATAGTTAAATCGCTTACAAGGAATAATTAATCAATTGTTTGAGTCACATAAAGAATCCAGAGGCAAAAACTTGATTTAAACTTCAAATGACACTCAAAACATGCAACTTAAAGTATAATTCTTGATGCTACTGCCCAGCAGTGTTTTTGAAGAAAAAGCTCTTGAAACAATGGTGTTTCTTTCGTACCCTAGTAGCCCCAAAACATGGGGAATAATTTTCTCCCAAGAAATAAAACCTATACTCTCTATATAATAACTAAAACATATCCTAAAACGAGTAGGAAAAGAAGCCTAAAACAAGTTAGAAAAGAAATCATAATTTGAGTAGAAAACCATGAAATTCTTGACGCAAGTCACTTTCTTGACACTGACCATGATCGGTGGTATTTTCATGTTCATCATAGCCCTTTATTGGTTTTCTATTTGTTGCAAAATCTATCCAACTCAGGTTTGGCCTTCATGAACAAGTTGATGACTCGTGAAAGTGTACACGAGTTGTGAAAGGCAGTTTTCTAGCTTGCCTTGTAATCTTTCACATCTTCACTTCATGGTGCCTTTAACGGGCACCTTTATATTTTGTGATGTGCACCGTGAGTCATGCAAGGGCTTGTGGTGAGGCCTCTGGTGATGTAAGTTTATGCATTCACCTGGATGAGGCAGTTTCACGATCCATGTAACATGCCACGGATCATGAACCCTCTTGTTTGCATAATTTCTAATTATTAAACAGGTGTCAGATTATAGTGTGAATGCGTAAAATGGCTTTAATGGGGTAGTGTATAATTGTCGCATGTGGAGTATAGGGAAATTTGTTGGGCTTATCTAAGTGCATAAATTTTTTGCATCAGTGCCGAACACGTGTGTTATGGTCTATTTATGAGTTCATTTTGGGACCTATTTGATAGGCTTAAAAAACCCAAGCTACTTAAGCTTTCACACTATGAGGGTTGTCTATGGCCCGTGGAATAATCCGCGAGGTGGACATGCACCCGTTAGCGACAAGGCTCGGGAGAACCAACCTATAACCATGCACTCTCTATGAACATTATAAGGGGTTTCCACATTCAATATGTTTTCAGGAAAGTAAACAATAATAATAAGCCAAAAGCAAATCCATATGACTAGGTTGTTGGAGCCACGATGTTTAAAGTATGAGACATGACCACACTTTATTTTGCATAGTCTACAAAGTCTCTAGATAAGGAACACTATCTAATAAGGGTCCGGATAGACCCCGCCCCGTGACTATCTGCTATGCAATACAAAAATATAAACTCTAGACACATAAAGCCCCGTAGAAACCTGGAGTTAAGTAATAGCAGTTGGATATCTTTTACTCCTACTGGGAGATCTACTAGCTGATAAGAGACCATCTTTAGTCAAATTGTGGAATCATGTACTTTATGTCCTTTTTATTACCTTACCTTCCTCTACTTTATAATCTGCGCACATATATAATGCAGATGACCAGCTGATTAGTTGTAAATCAAAATCGCGATTCCCCATGCTAGGCTATCCTTTCACCTTTGGGATCCCCCTCGTAATGTCAGATCGACCCATGATAGGTGATTCTTTCACCCCTAGGTTACCACCCATCAATAAGAAACTTCACATTATAGAAATAACGCTAAGGCAGTAAGCTTATGATTATCAACCCAAGAGTCACTACAATAAATTCGAGTATTGGTGACGAATAGTTTTGTCACGTAAAACTCATATTTCGTCACAAAAAATAAACTGAGACAAAAAACAATTTGTCAATCAATCATACTTAAATCATGTGTCACTAAATGTATATAGAGACGATTTAGTGATTCGTCAAAAAATAGAGTTTTATTTACCACAAAAATAGCTATTGTCCCTAAATACACAATATTTATGACGAACTTATTTGTCATTGAAATTATAAAAAAAATTGTAGTTAATAGTATGTTTTCATCACTAAAAGGGTCATTAAGGCCAACAAAATTATTGTGTCACTAACTATTTAGTTTGATTAGGGATGACGTCATTTGTCTCTAATATTATATTCATTTCATCGTTGAACAAATATTATTTTTCACTAAAAACTAATTTTTACATATGAAATATTTTTTGTCGCTAAATGTATAAATAAAAAAATATTATTTCCATCACTAAAATGTACCATTTACATATGAATTCTTTTTTTGTCGCTAAATATATAAATTAGGGACAAAGTTGATGTTCCATAATTTTGTAGTTGAAAACAATCATCTCGTCAGTAAAAATATTTCTTTTACCGACAAAATGAAATGTCACTACAAAATATCATAATTAGCGACAATCACAATTTTCACAAAATACAAAGTCTATTTGTTGGTAATAAATAGGCAATTTGAGACAAAGATATTCTCATCACTAAACGTCACACTTTTACGATGACAATGTGGTCATCTTAAAAATTATGATATAGTTGTCGCTAAAATTTAAGCTTTTAATGATGAAATATTTTATCACTAATCACAAACATTAGATGACATTTATTACACGGTGATACTATTTACAATTTATATTTGAATAGATTTACATTAATTTGAAAATTAAATAATATTATAATTACTAAATAATATATTATACCCTTTAAAATAAAAACATACTAATAGGAGCAAGATAATAATAAAAATAATACACCGCAGGTCATAAAGTATTTAAAAACAAATAAAATGACATTAAAATGATATCTAATAACATGCTCAAAGAAAAATTAACATTATGTAAAATTATCCAACTTGATAGTCTAACTGAAATATATTAAATATTATTAAAACTAAGGCAATAAAATTGAATTTTCTTCTCAAATATCACTGCAAAAGAACTTTTGTAGGAACTATAGTTTTGATTTCCACCTTCCACAACCTGTATACCGAAAAAAAAGCTTAAAGCCTTCACACATTGTTTATAGGACTAAATCTACATGAAAGGAGATATAACATTAATATAGCAAGTGCCCTCTTTATACTAGGGATCATCAATCATGGATGCATATGAAAGCTGATGAGCAACTTCATTAACTCGCTCCTAATATTTCTTCATCATCACCTTCATGCCTGTACAAATTCGAGTAAGATCTTGCATAATTTCTCCATTTATCCTAGCTTGCTCTGAACCAATACAGACAACGCACAAACTTTTAGTAGATGCTCTGTCTCTTTGCTCCTATTCATGATTGGTCTTGACCACTCTCTCCATCCTTTTTGCAACCCTTGCAAATGGTTGATCCAAGAATATGCCCCGCATAATGGTATCAGCATTGACTTGACTATTTCCATCAAGAGTATGGTAGAAGATCTCCACCAAGGAATTATCAACAATTTTGTGGTCCTAGAGACTCCTCAAGCATTTAATGAACCGCTCCCATGTAGTACAGATTGTGTAACCAGGAAGTTGCTTAATGTTGTTGATTTAATCTTTCAACTTGAGCTTCTTCGACCTCTGGAAGTACCTCTCTAAAAAGGCCTTCTACAATTCAACCCAAATGGTGATCGAACTCTACGAGTGCTTAGATAACCATAGTGTTGCAACGCTTGTAAGAGATAATGGAAACACATGAAGTTCTATAGCATCCATAGGCAGATTCTGCATTCCTATCACACTCTGCTAGACAAATGCAACATTGTGTAGATAGCTATGAGGATCCTTCGATAGTAAGCCTGCAAACAGCCCACGGGCCTGCATCATATGAAGCAATCGACTCGAAACCATAAACTTTGTGTCAGCCAGTAGTGATGGCAACACAATAGCTCTAGTCACCTACATAGCCATATGATTCAGCCTATATTGATTCCACTGATAAGCATTGGCATTTAAATCTTATGGCTGTGGAGAAATATCTACAAGAGGAGGTGGGTTTTTATTGTTAGCATTCTAATTATCATTCATGTTTAGAGTTGTGTTAACTATGTTGATAAAGTTATCTTGGGCCATTCTTGTCAATGTTCTCTTGATCTCTTGGTCAAATTGAGTCAAGAGTCTGCCTCAACTTCGCGTGTTGGGCATACGCTATACTTACACCATGAAAAGAAACAAAAACTACAAAAAATATAAAATGTAGGAAATAAGGGTTAATTTCCTAAAAATCACTTCAATTAAATAAGTCTAGCCGTATCCCCTGGCAACAACGTCGAAATGTTGATGTAGCCCAAGTTACACCTCTTTTTTTAGGACAAAACGGTTGGTATAAAGAAGTAGAACCTAACAGAGGTTAGGGTTGAACCCAAGGGAGTACTGTAACTTAGAAGAATTCAACTGATGTAATTTTAGTTATTAACAAATTTATCTCCCCGAAAGGGGGGGGGGGAGGCTGATAACATCAAGTTAAAATGTAATCCTAACTAACACAACTGTTTAACCAATATGGAGAGAAACAAGGGTATTGTGTTCCCCATGATTCCATAACTTAGTATCACCAGACAACCTAATTTATTTCTAGCATGTAGCATGCAAGACAGTAACTTAAGTTCACCAAACTGTTTGGCCTAGGCGAGATGCAAATTTTAATACGTGACTTGGCCCATCTCAGAAGTGTGACAATACTAACCCTTACCTATTAGCCCTATACAACTGCCCCTTGGACCAGTTCAGATGATTAGACGAGAACACATAAATCGAATCCTGTCAATTAATCTCTTTTCCTATTCATTACTACCTTGGTCGAGTCAGTAACACTAGGCGGGTTCTAATGTTGGCCACTGCTATAAAACATGAAAAATGAAAAGAGTTAATTAATACATGCATGCACACTTTTCACGAAGTATGAATTATCCAGTTTTACTATGTTAGTTCTTGATGCTTCCCAAAATCCTAATTGTTGATTTAGCTACTCATGATTCTTGTAGATGCCAAACCTATGAATTTGAATGACATAATAGAGAACAATTGAATTAAGCACAAGTATACCCAAGCTTGAATGAGAATAACAAGATTATAAGATCAAAGTACAAGTGTTTCTCAAAACTCTACAATGTTTTCTCTATTCTATCTCAATATTTTTCACTCAATTGTTTGAACTATCTAAGATATATACGTTAAAAATCTATTTATAATGTTTAAAATACATGTTCTATAGAAAATAGGATAACTGGGTCAACACGCTTTACGAACTACTTTACAGGTCGTATAGCATTCTACAGCTCATAATCGGGCCTTCATAATATATTGCTGCAAAGTTGGACTTATGATCTACGACACCTCTCTACGGTCTGTAAAGTGTTCTAGGCCCCTAGGGGGTTTTGTGTGATAATAATTTAGAAAGTCTATTTTCTCTGATCCCCAGGGCATGAAACACGATCTACGACTCGTAAATAGGTTATTGACCCGTTTGCATGTTCGAGGAACAAACTTTAGAAAATCAGCCCCTCACTTGCATTGTGCACAAAACCTCCTTCACGGCCCGTAGAATGCTCTATGGTCTGTAAAGGGTCGCATACATCATCAAAAGTAACATCTGCATAATCTTCCCAAAATCACTGTCAACCCTGAAATCCTGCAAATTAAACACAAAAACACATAAAACCCACTAACATCGCATTAAGAACACACAAAATTCCATCTTTTAAGCATAAAAAATGTTGTTTTTTGACAGGACAACAACTAACTAGATCATAGATAAACAGGACCAGTAATGAAGCTAGTCTTGGAAGCTGAGTACCAACCACGAGTCGATGGAGGAGTTCCTGTCCCTATTGGTTATATCATATGGGTAAATTATGTGTTAGTATATTCGAATGTGCTATATATGGGAGATGCAAATGCATGGATGAAATTGTAATGCCATCATTCTTAAACATAACACATGAGTATAGAGAAGATAAAAGATACATAAACTGAGCTTAAACATTCACAAGGAATGTGTCTCAAGATGAATATAAATCAATGCATAAGAAGCCCATACAATAAGAACATAACATGAGATCATAAAACTTGTGGGAATAGACCATAATCGACAATAAGACCACGTGAGATACTACATGGAATCCAATGAACTCCGTTCATTAGGAAAAGGCCAATGCACTCCTTCCATTGGAAAAAGGAGAACCCTACTTGCCAAGGAAGATATCAAAAGCTTAGTAACTTTGCAATTGCATCTTTCATAACATTTGGTCCTACATGGATCCACTAGCCTACCCTACAAGGAATCCTATGGTTGTACATTGTTAGGAACGTTGAGATTTATCTTTAGGGGGTCATGCCTAAACTAACAGAATGAGTCCCAATCTTAAGTCCTCTTGGTGCTATTTCATTCTACAGAATCTTTGAAACATCTCTTAGAATCATAAGTAACAATCAATAAGAGTAGTTCGAAACTTAGGAACCACAAATTGAGAATCGTCCCCCATTATCTCCGGGACCTATCTTAACATCTTTTGGGCAATAGTCATCATACTTATATCTTTGCCAAACTTAATATTAAATCTCTTCATTAATGCCCTAATCATAGTCACAAATCATATAAAGCATAACTTTAATACTAGGTGGGCTAGCCTTTTATCATGGAACAATCATAAATTGCATAAGTCATAAGGAAAGTATTCTTTTTAAGGAACATCTAAAACTCCTAACCTTAATCAATATTGAAACCCATCATAGGGTCATCATCAAGAGTTCAAACATGCAAATATAATTAGTAAAATAGTTGTATGATATCACGAAGCATTTAATAACTTAAATATCATGAAATCATCATAAGCATGCACATTAGCTTAATGAACTTAAAGAAAAGTTATTAAGCAACTTTATGGGTGGAAGGATACCCATAAATCAACTCACATACCTTAGGGAAACTTGAGAGAAACAAACTTGAAGCCTTTGGGGAAGAATTTAGAAACCCTAGTTCTTCCCTTGCCTTGTTCTTAAGAGCTCTTTCTCGCCTTAGAATTTTAGAGAGTGAAGAATGAGATATTGAATAAGAGAATTAAAGCTTAAAGGCTCATACAGGGCTCCTTTCCCATCCCCAAAACACCATAGTTTAGGAATAGAATTGTCCTAACTCTGACCTAGGGCCTAGTCCCGACAGAACAAAAGTGACACAGAAAGGCATCCCATCCGAGGCTCGTGTTCACATCGTAAACATTCATAAGGTAAAATAAGCATACAGAAAAGATTAAGCAAGAGGATCTATATATAATAAATAGTATGAAAATGCATCACATCTGTTTGTCTAATTCATGCATGTATATCAAAAGGCCTTGTGGAATCTACCGCATAGCTCACTTTCTCACTTTAAAGATATAAATCAAAAGTAAATGATAAATTCACAACATAAAAAATGAAAAGCATCACAAGGGCTTGTTCCCGAAATATGCACCAATAAATCTTCAAGCGTGGGAGTTGCAATTCTCGTCATACTCCGCATGTTGTAAGATCGGAATCATGTCTAGAATTGTGTTATCGTGAGAAATTTATCAAGTATCCAGACTTCATAGAGATGAAACAAGGATGGATATGGTTTTCCATGAATTTTGACCAAGGGTGCCACGGACAACCCTATACGGTGTATATAACCCACCACGACTTGCGGTGGGGTCTTGTGGGGATGTAACAGGGATGATTATTAACATGGATCACATAACAAATAAATTCTAAGGGGTGGGTATGTATGACTAATGCTATGGTGGCAATTAGGGACTTTAGACTTCCATCTCATCAACACATAAGAGGGAATAAGGGACTAAGGAAGTCTTTTATAATGCATAGCAAAATATGAGTCGAGATCATAATATACATATCTCAACATCCAACAACACCTCTAATACGAATGGAACGGGGGCCAAGACATCTCCCAGGATCACTCTCAAAAGATAAATGTCCATAATTAGGCAAGTCATAAATAAGCATGTGTCATGACCCAGACCTAGGTTCTAGGAGTGACATGTCAAATGGGAACCTGAGAGTCCCCATAAAAGCCTCAAAGTAGCCAAATTAACCTTGACGATTTGGAAGTGCATAACAAAGAAGTAAACATATAGTCCCATGGGACGAAAAAGTATGACTTATGCTATGGGGTTATTAGAAGGATATAGGTTTGCATGGATTCACATAGCACATAACACATAGAAACTAAGAGGCGGATAAGTATGACTCACTCTATAAGGATAGAATGGGACTTAGGCCATTACACTTTTCCAGATTCCCTCATAAAAAGATAATCAAAATATGGATATTGAATAGATAACCATAACCATAATCTCCAAATCGCAAAACATATCATATACTCGTCCAAGTGTCTACATGTTGTCCAACAACGCCTCTAGGTCATAGGATAGGATAGGAGCCAAGAAATGTCCCAGGCTCACCCTCAAAGTAAATATAACAAAACAATAGTAACATAATAGAGAGATTAACGGTGGCTTGTCCTTTGATGATAAGTCTCACCACAACAAGTTTCAAAAATACGAACTAGGCATCTAAATATGGATGGATATGGTCTCCGACCTATACATGGTTAGATCATGTAGGAAAACATATGTATTAGTATGTTTGAATGTACTAAGAATGCAGGTATGCAATGCATTTTGACGTACTAAACCAACATTCAATGTTAGGTGACAAGGGAGTATATATAGAAAAATATATATAAGCAAAGTAGAATAATATATCAATATGTCATGAAATACATGATGCATGAAATGCCATAGTGCTACAATATAGAGGGGATGTGACCATAACCAACATCTCAAACTCATACGAGCTATTACATGAATTTTCCCGATGAAAGTCTCTCATCAGGTGAGAGAAGACTACTTGGGAAAGGTAATCTACACCACACCTTACAAGCTGGAAACTTTGGTGTGATGGCCACCTTCTTTACGACCTGGTCATTTCGGAAGGATTTCCCAATCATATCATAGTTGTAACCATACTTTATAACTCGATCATTTCGGTAACAGTTACCATATACCTATGCTGAGCCTCCAATCCCATTCGGTTCTAAGTCATCACCCCATAAGAATACATATATACATATATGTGCTTTAAAAACAGACACGAGATCTTTTAAATCATTTCAATTCATACTTACGCTTAAAACAAAAAACATTCTTCATAATCGCGCATACTTGGGATCAAAAGCGAAATCATACTACAACACTTTCATGAATGGGAATAGCTAAGTCACTTATAAACAAAATGGTGTAAGCACCCGTAATTGCTCAAAGAGCCATATCATATTTATTTATGTGATCACATTCTTGTCATAACCATATTTTCATCAAAATCATATTCATAACATATATGGGCTTAACCTACCCAATAATCTTCATCAAAACTAAAGCTCATGTATACATATGCCATGAATGATGTTATAATTAGCATAGGAAATAGAAATACAAACTTAAATCAACAATACAATATGAAATTCAAGTTAATCTATTAGTAAATCCTAATTTAAACCACAATTTAGATTTCCCATGATTAAATCAAACTTAAAAAGGGCAATGTATATTCAAATCATCATAATATTCATGCAATTCCACATATTAGGGCTTAAATAACCTTAAAACATCAATTAACCATAGCCTATATCTCAATTTAATGAAATAAATAATAACTTAAAAGACCCATATTCAAATAAGCTTAATTTCATAAATCAAAGAGTACAAAGAGTTTGGGTCTTCATGGTTGAAAGGAACATGAATTAATACAAAATAGCTTAGATAACCAAGTAGAAATAAGAAGAAATTGATTGAAGAAGAAAACCCTTCCTTAAGCTCCAAGCTAATCTCCGAGGCTCATTTGAGGGGAGTTCTATCGATGAGTGTGTTGAGTATTTCTAAGTGTATGAATTGAATTTGAATGAGAATAGAAGAGTATAGGTCTTTTGAAAGGCTTAGGACAGGTTAGAAAGTTGTATACAACCCTTAGGAATAAGAAAAATTACAAGAAAGCCATTAATGAAATGGAGGTCAAAAGGTTGCCATGGCTCCCGTAAAGAGGCCTCACGGACTGTGTAGAGGTCATCACCCGGACTGTATAGCCATCCATGTGGCTTCACTCAGAAAAATTCTCCATTGATGAAGTTCCAAAGAGGTGATTCTATACTTTGAAAGTTTGTGGACCGACACCCATACGGGACACCAAACGACCCATGTAGGGGTAACATGGCTCGTGTGAGGTTCATGTGTGAAGTGCCTTGGCCTAAAATATAGTTTCAAGGCGAAGGTTACTCTCAAAAGCAACCATATGGCTAGTGAAGTGTCAAAGGAGCCGTGTGGGGTTCATTCAATAAATTTCTTGGACTTGAACTCCAACTTATGGCTAACACTCAACATACAAGGCCAAGGGCCACCTCAAGTCTCCTCCACACGATTAGTGATGAGTCATAAAACATGTGGAGGTGTCCATATGGTGTTACTTTGGTAAAAACATTCTAGAACCAAATTCCATACACCATTAAGGATTTATAAAGTCCAGGTCCTTACATCATCTTCCCATTGGGAACATTTCATCCTTGAATGTGCTAGAACAAGGCTTCAAAGACTTGACTTGATCATGAAACATCTAAACACAACGACACAACGCATATTTCATCACTTGAAAATGATAAAGTCATTAAAATGCATATCAAAACCTCTTTAAATTATTTTTGTGCACATGCATGCATGTCATGACATAAACCTCAAGAGTGAAAGAATAGGACCATTTGCAATAAGGCGAACCTAATATTTTAGGCTTGAGTAGATTGGAAATATAGGGGGTATCATTTCATCATGTCCAATTCCACCTCCCTGTAGCACTCTCCATGTGTTGATTTCTCCAAAGTACCTTAATTGAAGCCACATCCCTTTGTCGAAGCCGCTTCACTTAACATAGACGCATGGAAGACCGGGTGAATAAAACTCAAATCTAGAGGCAAATTAAATCTATAGGCAACATTCCAAATCCGCTCAACAATCTCATGAGGTCCTACATATCGGGTACTTAGTTTCCCCTTCTTACCAAAACTGCATTACATCATTCATAGGAGAGACCGGCGCATACACCCAATCACCAATATGAAACACAAGATTCCTCTTCCAAACATCTAAATAAAACATTTTGAGACTTTGAGACATTTCCAAACTCTCCCTAATCAACTTCACATTCTCCATGCCCCCCAAAACCGGGGGCCAATTAAAGCCTTCTTTCCCAACTCAAAACACCCCATAAGAGATCTACATCTTCTACCATACAAAGCCTTAAACAGAGCCATACTAATGCTAACATGAAAGCTATTATTGTAAGAAAAACTCGATACGTGGTAGATGATCATCCTAATTACCCTTGAATTCCAACACGCAAGACCTCAACATGTCCTCTAAGGTTTGAATTGTCATTTCGGCTTTCCCATCTGTTTGAGGGTGAAAAGAGGTACTTAACTTCACCTTAGTACTAAATCCTTTTTGAAATAATCTCCAAAAGTGAGAAGTAAATTGGGTGCCGTGACTCGATATGATAGACCAAAGCACACCATGCAACCTCACCAACTCATGGATATATAACGTTGCATAATCTTCGACATTGACGGTAGTCTTGACCTATAGGCAATGGGCCGATTTAGTCATCCTATGAGCAATAACCTTAATTTAATCAAATTGGTTTCTAGTTCGATACAAACCAATGAAAAAATCCATGTTCACATCTTCCCACATCCAAGAAAGAATCTGAATATCTTGAGCAAAACCACCAGGCCTTTGATGCTCTACCTTCACTAGTTGATAAATAGAATATTCAGATACAAACTTGGCTATATTTCTTCATATCATGCCACCGATACACTTCCCTTAAGTCTCGATACATTTTGGCTGATCCAGATTAATAGTATAATGGAAGTTATAGGCGTCACTAAGGATCACCTCTCTAAGACCATCAACATCAGGAACATATGACTGATATTTATACTTGATATGGCCCAAGATACACCTCCTTTTTTAGGCTAAAGTGGTCGTTGTCATAATAGAACCAAACCAAGGTTAAGGTCGAAACTAAGGGAATATGGTAGATTTAAAAAAATTCAATTGCAATTTGAGTTTATTAAGCAAGTTATCTCCCGTGGGGGGGGGGCAGTTCATAATAGGTAGTAACACATAATTCTAACCTAAGACAAGTTTTAATATACTATGGAGAGGAACTAGGGTATTGTGTTCCCCATGATTCCAAAACATAGCATCACTAGATAATCGAATTCTTTTCCAGTATGTAGCATGCAGAATAGTAAGTTAAGTTCACCAAACACTTTGGCCAAGGCTACAGGTGAATTTCCTTATATGATATGGTCCATCTGTGAAGTGTTACGTTACTAACTCTTACCTATTGTCCCAGTACAACCACCCCTTGGCCCAGTTTTAGATGAGAAACATCGATCGAATACTTATAATTATTCTTTTTTCCTATTCATTACAACCTTTTTTCAGTTAGTAACACAAGGCAAGTTCTTATTTTGGCCACCACCAGAAAGCATTAAAACCAAAGAGAAGTAACTAATACATGTTTGGACACTTTTCATAAATTACGTATCATTTGGTTTTACCTTGTTAGTATGTGGGGTGCAAATGCAACAAGGAACATAAGCCATAATTAAACAATATGCATAATCATAATCAACGGATGTAACGTAAATATATCATGAATGTCGAATGCTTAGTTGAACCTGTATGAAGAATCGCGAAATCACATAACATATCATACATTGATAGGAAAGCACCATAACCTACATGTAAGACAAAGCGAGCTACAACTTGGAATTCTAGAGTTCACTCCGCACAGGACAAGGAGTGGTCTACTTTGCCAAGGTAACAAAAACTCACCATATATGAAATCCCCCATTTTAGAAAGTACATCATAAACACCTTATGGGAAAACCATCTTTTTCGGTTAACATATGATAAGAACCTTGCAAGATTAGCTCCCTTTTCGGTATTTAATTTACATGCACTATAGAGGAACACCACCCTTTTTGGTCAATCAAGTAATACAATCTACATGGTTTCATTAACTAATTAACAAACCTATGGTTTTAACATAGTTATGTGACAATGGATATCTACCAAGGTCCTCTCGATGTTGGGTCACAATCCCAAGGAATACTAAAATCATACTTTTAAACATAATACGCAAACCATTATAATATCATAATAATATCATAGAGTAACTCTTTAAAACCGAATCTTCATAATACTAAAGATAGGGCTTCATAACATTCATAAATTCCATAATATTTTCATACCTCATAGCATACATAATAGCCCTTTCAAAAATTTATATCGTTCATAGTTTGCATAACTTGCCATAAAGCCCTCAACATTATTGTAGAATGGCATACATATTTAATAAAATCATAGAGGGTAAACGTACATAAGTTTAAAATGATGCAATTCAAAAGTAATGATGAAAGAAGTTGAACAAAATCATTTGAACATCATTCAAAAGAACCACCAAAAGAATCATAAGACAAATATGGTATCATCAAAACCTCATAAAAATTCATCAATTTCACATGGAGTTTTAATACAATATAATGTATAAAGGTAGAATACCATAAATCATTCCACAAAATCATCGTATAAAGTAGTTCAGAAATCAACTATAAATTTCCATAACATAAAAATAGATAAGAAAAAAGAATGATTGAGCTTTGTCGAGGAAAGGTATCCATAAATAGAAACCCATATACCTTAGTGTGATTGGGGATTAATATCTTGTGGTAGGATGAAGAGAAACTCAAAAACCTAGCTTTCTGTCTTCTCTTGAAAGCTTTGAAAAACATGGGAGTGTTTTGGAGAAATTTGAAACTTGGGTATTTTAGGATGAAAGGGGATGGGGTAGGTTAGGGTTGCATAGGTATTAAATAGGGTCTTTTGGGGGTTGAAACAATGTACCATAGGCATATAATAATAGGAAAATTTCCCTTTTTAAAAACCTATATGATAGGACCACGAGAACCCGATTATAGGCTGTGGTCTAGTCTTCGGGTCGTAAGAATGGGGCGGTTTCATCTGTTAACATTTTGGACCTTAGAAGCTTTTCTCTGAATCTCATTCCATGACTAGACTTTTGGCCCCCTGAGCAAGGTATGAGTTGTCTGATAACTCGTACATCCAACCTCAGAAAACCATTTTTCAACCAACTCTAGCAACTATTTACCCCAGCAGAAGTTACTGCCTGTGGAACCATGTACGACCCGTAGAATACATCATAATTTTATGGCCCTCCAAACTCAAGCTACTCAAAATAAACACTTCGAAACCACGAGGCATTGTATGGTTTGTACATCATCATACGGCTCATAAAACCCCTAGTGAACCATTATTACTCAAAAAAATTCATGAATTCATTTCCTTGCACTTTTAATACTTTTCGCGGGTGGGACCTTACACCACGTGACCCTTATGCTTTGTCCAATCATGCTCACAACTAGGTACAGCTCCATTTCCTCATAAATTAGCTCAACGTCCATAAAATTCATGTGATTCTCATTTTCCTACGATACAAACATAAAACACATACAACTAACAAATATTCTTAAGAACTAACAATAATTATATGATTTAGGAGTCGTAAAATTCATGTTTTCAAGACTCATCAACGCCCTCAACTTAGCACTATTGCTTGTTATCAAGCGATGACCAAAGACAAAACACAACGATGCACAAATGTAAGTATCCATCTAGAATCATATAGTAACCTCTCAATCATCACACATATGCCCAGAAAGTAAGCCTAGAATGTACTTGCACCAAAACAAACTCACACAGACCAAGTTAAGCGTTATATTATATATAGTAGACCAAAATAAGCTCAAGAACAACGACGAACTAGTTGAATTGGCAACAAAAACAATGCAAGGATAGTTCCCTTAATACAATGAAGTCTCACACACTGTACATAAATGCAAAACAGAGACTGAGGTGTGGATACTCATGATCACAAAAGACATTCAATCAATACACAATGACAGACTATATGCTTGCACTTACTTTCACTACTATGAATCTTGAATGACCTTTTTAGGAATAAATTAGCAATTTTGTATCTTTTAAGACAAGATCGGGCAAGGGTAGGGTACATTTAGGATCAAAGTGACTAATTTGCCCCACCAAGACACTACTTTAGCTTGGCCATCAACGTTTCCCCACTAAACTCTTGTTGCCCCTATTTTCCAACTTTCTTTTCCTTTGGGATTGATTTCCATTTTCGTTCATTCATTTTCTTTCTTTTCTTTTTCACTCTTTTGATTTACTCAAGGTCAAACCCCAAATTTTTCTCCTACTCTCATTACTTGATTCTTTTATTCATTCTTAATTTATCTACTTTTCTATAATAGCCACCGTAAACTTAAGCTTTTAGCCTGAGTTAATGTATACAATGTCTTTTTAAAGGACCAGGATCAGCATTAGCCACCCACAATCAGCTTTTAGTTTGAGTTTAGGTTCACAATGTCCTTGGAGAAACAACAGCCAAAGTCAAGATCTGCAAATAGATAAGGGAAGTGAGTTGGGTGATGACAAAGAAAAATATAGGATCAACTTTTCAATGGGGACAATTTCATTTGGTTGGTCAATTTTAGGCTAACTTCACAACACAAATGGCCTAATATCCTATCCTAATCCAATCATTCAATTGTTTTAGTGGGACTAACCATGCAAGTTCTAGCTTAAAAGTGCATCAATCAAATTAGACAAATAAGCTCACACATACATGGGACATATCCTACATTATTTAGTACTAACCAACACAGTCATGCTTCATTCATCAAGTTATAAACTAGGCAGATTATAAAATGTTTTACAAGTATCACACAAGTTTTTTAGGATGGGATGCATACACGTACTAGCTTTTTGAAAATTTTAAAATTAGGGAATTTTTTTAAAAAAGTTATAGGTTACTATAGACTCCTATAAACACTTTTATTACATAAATAAAACAACCTAAACATTCTAGTTGTACTAGATAATACACTTTACGAGAAAATAAACATGGCAAGAAAAACTCCTCACGGTTCAGGATACCCTACTCCCCACTAAAATTTTATGTATTGTCCCCAATGCATGTCAAACGAGAGTATACAAAAAGAAAAGTGATCATACTTGTGATTCCCTAGGCATCAGTAGTATTGTATATAATTACTTAGACTTCATCAAGTATCATCATGGGTTGCACCCCATGCAACGCTACAATTATTGTTGCGACACGACATACCCAAAACGACACCAATTATTAACTCTAGGGATTTTGAACAGTGTCATAAGGTAGTGCATCATTCTCCCTCATATTCACTACTGCAGAAAGCTAGCCCATTTGTTATTCCTACTGTCTGATTGAGGTTGAGTGTGACCCAACCATATGATTTATTCCTAATATATCACTCCTCAGCTCTTTGGTTCCCACTTCAATCGATTTAACCTTCTGAAGTACCTTTATCACTATCTCCTCTAACCTTGAGTTTCTTGACCATACTCTGCCGCATCTCTATTTCTAAGATGTACATATGCACCATTTTGACCAAGTTTATAGTTATCTCTTTGCTGCTATTCTTTGATCATGGGTTTCTCCTCTATCACAGTATCTAGTGTGTTCATAGTTTCAACCTTTGTTACCATAGTTGAGAGTCCGAAATCCTATCTGATTATTCATGAACTTGACATCTTCATGAGGGTCAAAGGCATGGTCATAAAATATATTTTCACTCTCTACAAAGTCTGACCTTTTCAAGACCTGCAGAAAACAAATGTTTGGTCAGTAAGTCCATGTATGTCTTGATGTGAGCCATGTCTCAGTCTCGCTCCTCATATCTTCATTTATGCTCTGCTGACCTCAATAAGATGCCCACTTCTATTTTAATCTCGCCTGATTATTTTTTTAGACTTAATCTAGAATAGTAGTGGCGTCTTGGAACATCTTAGCCATAAACAATCCTCCACAAGCTGCATCAACAATCAGTTTAGTAACAAAATTTCAGCATCTATAAAGTAACTCTTTTAGATGTCCATCTATACGGTTATGATTTGGGCATTGCTTAAATTTTAATCTAAACCTGTTCAAAGTCTTATGTAGGCCCTCTGACGAGTTTTGCTTATAAGTACCAATTTTGTCTTTGTTTTGCAGCTTTCGAGATGGCGGGATGAACCACTCCAATAAGGTTTCTTTTAACTAAGTCCAGCAAGTGATAAATCCATGTGGCAACCCATTGAGTCACATTAATCTCAAACTCAGATACCCACACCTACTTTTCAAAATACAATTAGATAGCCATCAAGCAAACCAATACAAACTAGTTTATGTGACAGCACTACTATGACAAGTGATGTACAATAAACAATCCCCAATCACTGAATAGGTCTAACGCTAACAATGCAATGCAAGTTCCTTCAAAGAAAGAAGTCCCATATCTAACTCTCAGTGATGTTCTTATATATAACCTTGGAACTATGCAAAATGGATCACTCTCACAAAAGATATTCGTCCATCATGCCTAATACCATAGGCTTTCCCTATACTCATTACTAAGACATTCAATTACATGGGTTGGGATCACATTAGGGCTTTGTGGGCTTGTAACGTAGGCTCGGGGGCTTTGGTCTAGTAGTTTGGGAAAAAAGTGACTAACGACCCTCCTCGACATTGCGTTTTCCAACATTGTTGCGCTACCCTCTCTGTTCTTTTCATCTCATTCTCCCTTTATCCTGTTTCAAGCTTTTCTAGGTGCTTTCTTTTTATTTTTCAACGTTTTCCTTGCTTTTACACTTCAATTTTCTTTTTAGCTCACAACTAAGACATCTCTTATTTTTCTTACATATAGTACATGATTTTTCCTTTTTCTCTGCATAACTAATTTCCCCCTTATTTTTTGTGTTTCACCCTTACACCATCCACCATCAACATAGGCTTTTGGCCTGATTTTAGGTGCACAATATCCATCCTCCGAACCAGGTAAACTTTTGGTAGCCACCCTCAACATAGGTTTTCAGCCTTAGTGAAGGTGCACAATGTTCATGGAAGGACCAGGACAAATTTAGGATTTTACAACTAACATGGCTAGGTTCATAAGTTTTTGAGAAGGAGTAGGTACATGTTAAGCTCAAACATTAGGAACAAGGGAAACATTACAATTTGTGTTGGCCATTTTAGGCTAAGTGGGCTTTTAACGACAATGGTCTAAGATCCTTTTCTAATCCAAGTAATCTACTGTCCAACTTAGAGTAATAGGGCATGTTCTGAATTAGCACACAAAATATGAATTTAGAAATTTCAGGCTCACACTCGCATGGCACTGACTACATTATCAAGAAATGACTCTCAGATCATGTTTTTTATTTCTATTTATCCTCACTTATCAGAACAACATTGTTAATACACCTATACTTGTATGGTCACTAGCTATACGACTAATCAAAGTTTGGTGGGTATCATTTTTCAAACAAAACATAAAACATGCTATACGCCACATGAATTGGTACTATATGCTACAAATATTACCTAAACATCCTAAACGTGTCAGTTCAACAAAAAGTAAGTATCTGTGAGGAAAAGGAACACAGGCAAGAAAACCCTAAGATAAAGAATTGGGGTAGTCACGGACCCAAGATACTCAGATATCACTAAGGCTCGTAACTATCCACACCCAATCAATAATGATTAAGCATGTTTCCCGAACCCTTCCGACCACGTGTGAACAATTTCACAACAAAATTAGGCACCTATGTCATCACCCACCATCTTACACATTATCAATTCATCACATATGGTGGGTGATTCAAGAGGTGCCAAACATACTATTCAAATCATACTATCAAGGCTATGATACCCAATTTCGAAAATAAGTAAATATTCAAACATGGGCAACTATAATTAAAATTTCACACATGGGTTTCATATCTAAACTACCATTTCTAACATAATTTCCATTACAATCATACAAACACAGGCAAATTAAATGTTTTTATTTAACTGAAAACTTAACAAGTTATGTGATTAACTTGTAGAAGATGTAGCTGGTGAAAAGGCACTAAGACCCTCACACACCAAAAAAAAGCCACAAAATGGGGGTACAGTCACCTTCGGTGGTCGGAATTTCTTGGGGGTGGGGTTGGCTGGGTAGTTTTGTAGATTAGGTTGGAAATGGGGTCAAAATAATTTGATCCCATTATTTATACCTTGACTGGGTCAACTAAAATCTAATGGGCCTAGATTCTACGAAACCCTAATTAGGGGCTGTAAAGTGTTTTATGGTTTATGAACTATAGTTTTGTAGAATATCCAAACCCTAGTTTTTAGGATTGGGTTTCACAGGCCAGTCTATGAGTCGTAAAGTGACGTACAACTCGTAGAGTTTGTCGTAGAGACCTCACAACTTAATTTTTTTTAGAAAACCTAACCAGGGTCCACGAGCACCATCCACCATCCATGACCCATAGTTTTATCCACTGATTGTAATGTTGGCCTGTGGACTAGAGTGTATAAAGTTTTTCTTACTGGAAATATCTACGAGATGGTGTACAGGTTATAAAGTGCTTTACGACCCATTAAATCAATCGTAGAGACTCCTCCTAATGCTCTTTTAAACTAAACATGGATGACTTAGCCATATACGTGCATATCCTTTATAGAACATATTGTTACCCTATATGCAACAAGCCCAAGTTTTCAAGATTACAACAAATGTACAAGAAAATAAACTACCTATGAGTCCAAAACTGGAATTAAAGCTACAACTACACTATGACATAAAAAACCTTGGGTTGCTTTCCAAGTAGCGCCTAATTTATTGTCGCGGCATGACTTGGACAAATTGGTTACTTAGACTTCACCAGTTTCTCAGACTGCATTAATCAAATCTTCCGGCCTCTATATGTATTGATAGATATTTAAGACAACCTCTTCGTCAATCAATATGAACTTGAGTTTACCAGCTTCCATATCCACTAGTGCTTGCTAGTGGCAAGGAACTATCTTCCCAAGATAATTGGGACATCGATGTCAAATTCACAATTGATGATCACAAATTCTACGTGGAATATGAACTTTTAAACTTTGACTAGCATATCATATAGTATCCCTAAAAGATTCTTCATGGTGAGATCTGCCAACAACAACTGCATGCTCGTCGAAGTAGGGCTCCCAATACTTGCTTCTTGAAGAATGCAAGGGGCATCTTATTAATGCTGACACTTAGATCACATAGTGCCCTTGCAAACTCCACATCTCCAATGGTGCAGGGTACGGTGAAAGCACCAGGATCATCTCTCTTTTGAAGTAAGGACCTCATAGCAATAGCACTACAATGTTGAAGCTTTTGGAAGAGCTATTGACTCATACTGTTCTTCTTAGTAACCACGTCCTTCATATACTTTGAATACCCTAGCATCTTCTCTAGTACTTCAATGAGAGGGATGTTGATGAAGAATTGTTTTATCTCAGAGAGAAAGTGCTTAAACTTGCCTTCCTCCTCCCCTTTTTTGATTCTTTTGGAGAAGGGAGGAGGAGGCCTAGGAATGGGCTTCAACTTCTAATGCGCGTCAGTATCTTCACTCATCCCATCCTTGCTACGATCATCTGCTACATCTTCATCCTTGGCCGTAACTGTCTCCTCTCAAACATCATTCTCATGAAATGGGATGGGAGGATCAGAGGTGCTCTTGCCACCTTGAATAGTAACGGCCATACACTACCCTTCATTTATAGGGTTCTGACATGTGTTGCTAGGTAGTGTACCCCTCCGATGCTGATTGAGTTGAGTCGACACTTGATGAAACTGTTTCTAAAGTTGTTTGGTAGCAATAGAATGAGACTAAATTTTCTAGTTGATGCTAGAAATCTCAGATTTCATTCCCCTCAGAGTCTAATCCTATGTCTCAGCTTTCTTTGATAGGCGATCAAATATCTCATCTATCCTCCAGCTACTTGCACTTGCATTGTGGTTATATCATGGCACGGAGGGACTATTTTTAGTGCCATCTCTATGACCCTAATCTGTACCTCTCTTTGGGCCTCTGTTCCCATCATAATATCCTGCACAGTAGTCCCTGAAAGATGTATATCTATTGATGTTACGACCTTGGTTTCCTTGACCTTGGCGCCAATAGTCCTGATTGGACTGTTGGGCATGCCTCACGAAAGGGTTTATGGGTTGTATTGTGATTCATGGATTGTAACCGTGGTCTCGTACAGAGCTACTGCAAGACTGGGCTTCAAGTCTACTACACCCCCTCTACGACCCCTATGGGGGTTTCGTTTGATGAATCTTCAGAAAGGCCCAATCTCTAATCCTTAGGGCACAAAACAAGGTCTACGACTCGTAAATCAATCTATGATTCATCTGCATGTTTGTAGAAACAATCTTCAGAAAACCAGCCCATTACTGGAATCTTCAACGAAACCCACTTAACGGCTCATAGAGTGTTCTACGGCCCGTAAAGTGATCTAGTACTGCATAAAAAGTTAGAAACTTCTATATTTCTTCCTTAAATCAAGGTCAACCCTAAAATATTGCAAATATAACACAAAAACACATAAAAACTACAAACATTGCATTGAGAACACACAAGATTCCAAGTTTAAAGCATCAAAAGTGCTATATTTTGCCAGCATATCTTAGATTATTTCAAAGTTATATTCCACGACAACGACACCATTTTTGATAATATTCAAACATAGTCTTTTTAGATAATATAGATTATCGTTAGCAATATAGTTACCCAACTAATAGTCGGGGTCGAATACCACAGGGAATAGGTTGAGAAAATCTACTAGTTATCTTATTTTAGTTATAGGTTCCTATTTCTAGAAAACAAACAATACAAAAAAAGGGGTTTAGGACCAAAGTCCTAATTATGAGTACAAATGCGAATAAAATAAACGAAGGCTTAGACAGTTTGATTGATAATAGGGTTTGTGATTCTCATGACACTTAACTGGTAAGCAATTAACATTGGGTATATTGTTCATTATATTACATGCAAAATCAAGCGAGTTGGGTAACCTCTAGGTCACCTCTCGATCCTTCCTAGAAGCATGTCATTCATCTCCTCCCATTCTCAAAATATTTGCAATACTTACCTTCACTATGGATCTCAAAGAACTATCATCTCCCAATCTTCAGTTATTAGACGAAGTTATCACCTTTGAATTTCAATTATTATATCCTTTTCCTAATCAGTACCCCTCACCAGGAAGCAATGAATACAGGTGAGTTGTCAATGCATGCACCATCAGAAAAACTTTTAAATAAGGAATACCACAATACATGCAAAACATTTCCTAGTAAAACCTCAAGTTTTGCCTATTTTATCTAAATGTCATGGTTCCCACAGCCCTCGTTGTAGGTATAGATTATCAAACTTGAAAGATTTTGAGCAATAATTGTAATGTAATTCATAGTTAAATCACTTAAAAGGACGAATAAATCAATTGTTGAAGTCACACGAGAATCTGGTGATGAAAACTATATTTGAACTTCAAACCATTCTCAAAACGTGCAACAAAAAGTATTGTTCTTGATGCTAGCAGTGTTTTTGGGGAAAATGGTGTTTCTTGTGTACCTTAGCCCTAAAATATGGGGAATAATGTTCTCCCAAGAAAAAAAAACCTAAGCTCTATATATAATAAATAGAATTTATCCTAAAATCAGTAGGAAAAGAATCCCTAAACAAGTACGAAAAGAAATCCAAATTTGAGTAGGAAACTTTGAAATTTGGGATACGGGTCACTTTCACAACACTGACCACAATCCACGATTAGTTTAACATTCATAATAGACCCTTCATGGTGTTCTACTTCTTGAAAAAAACTTTCCAACTCAGGTTAGGCTTTCACAAACACCTTCAAGACTTGTGAAGGTGTAGATGAGTCGTGAAAGGCAGTCTTCCAGCTTGCCTTGTAATTTTTCACATCTTCACTATCTTTGTACCTTTCACGAGCACCTTCGTGGCTCAAAGAAAAAGTCATGTATTTCTCAAAAGTTGATGTATTTTTATTCAATGTAAGGGACAACACGAATACATTAACACTCAAAATTGATATTTTAATACCATGTAAAATACAATAGGCTTGCCCTTATATTCTCAACCCCGACGTTCAGCTAGTTAATGTAGAAGCACCAAGTATTTCATAACTTGTAGTGTAGGCTCATAGGGCTTGGTATGATGTATTCGGAACATAGTGACTAATTAGCCTCCTTGACACTGTGTTATTTCACCCTTATCCCTACCGACTCTTATGTTTTTACAACTCATTGTACCCCTTCACCTAATTTGACCTTTTTTGGGTACATTCATCTACTTATCAAAATTATTACCTTCTATTTTTCTCAATTCATTTTGTATTGGTTCTCTTTTTGGCATTTATTTATTCTTCTCACACCCATCTCATATTTTCCCCTCTCTCTTTATACTACTTTTATACCTGTCCTTAGTTGTTATGATTTCTTTGTAGTAGCCACCATCAACTAAGGATTTTGGCCTATGTTGATGTACACAATTTCCTACCTATGAACTAGGGCCATTATAGGTAGCCACCCTCTAATGTAGACTTTTATCTTTAGTCAAGGTGCACAATATTCATAGAGGGACCAACCCAAAATTCATGATTTTCACAGAAAAAGGGGTTGGAGACTTAGATATGTACAAAGAAAAGTTACATGTATGGCTTGAACATTTGGATCAATGGATACACACTTTTTTCGGTTGGTAATTTAGGCTAAGTGGACTAATGTGAACAATGACCTATGATCCTTTCTTAATATACTAAATTACAGTTTTAGTCAAATTAATAGAGCAAGTTCTAGATTGAAACATAGTATAAGAACTAAGTAATGAAGCTTACACACACTTGGAACTGAATAACACTATCAATTTAGGCATTTCGATCATCTTTTTTATCATAATTTATCCCTATACTTATCAGAATACACGATGATATATACATCCTACATGGATATTATCAAAACTATCTATAAGCACATAATTTTCAAAAGTAATTTCAAAAATAGAGGGATATAATTTTTCAAGGTAAATTAACATATGCCACATATATCAGTACAATATGCTACTAGTACTACCTATACATGCTAAATATGAGAGTTCAATAGAAAATAAATGTCCTTAGGGAAAGAACATTGGCAAGACAACCCCACTGACTTTACAATATGAGTAGATATAGGCCTTGTTACATAGACTTCGCAAGGACGTATAACTACCCATACCCCATTGTAAAAACTTTGCATTGCCCTCAATGTATCAAAATAATTCCAAAAACTCATATAGGAGTCACAAAGTACATACCTAGGCACCTAAGCACCTGTATCAGTCTAAGACTCACCAATATGAACCTCCTGGGTCATCTCCTCCGTTGAGATGACCTATAATGAGGGTCTAGAACCCAACGCTCTCTCACGTTCTCCTGTGTGTCGTATCTTTGCATCCAAAATAGAGGTCCAACTAATGGACTTAATCTGATGCTGCTCTGCCCTCTAAGTGCATTGCATTGTAGCCTCTGGATCATCATCTTTTGTACATCACCTCTTTCAAGAGGTGGGGTCAGTAGGCTCCTCTTTGAAAAGTTCTAGAACCGATGGAGTTGTGGTAGGCATAGGAAAATCTAATGGTGTTGGTACTTCCTCTCTCATCTCCTCATGGAGCTGCTAGATAAACATCCTGATTGTAGATAAATTAGGTACAAGAGTGGTACTGAAGCGATCCTCTAAACGCCTCTCAAATTCATTAACACGACCATGATGAATGCTCATCTTTGATCAAGTATGTTCGTCTAGTACTTAATCATGTACTCCTTCGACTTAGTAATGGCCTTGCACACTCAAGACATGACCTGCTATGCTAACGGAGCCTATTGGGACTCTGTCTAAGCCTTGTGCTGTGCCAAGGCCTGAATAGACTCCAAAGATATATAGACTATACCCGTGGACTGAGGATGTGTTTGCACAATCTTTGGCACACTGGAGGATGTGAAAGTAGGCCCCGTCTCTATGTCATCACATGTTGATCTGGCTCTCTCAGACATAGTAGTAGCAGTAGTCCCAGCTTTAGGATATGGAGGCTCGGCAAATATCTCAGGTAATTTAATGGTGAGATATGGTACTCGCCTCAGTGTAATAGGTTTCTCATTGTCCATTATCTGGCTAGCATCATGCGTTTGCTAGACGTCAACCATCAAGTCGACATTGGGGATATTCTCTGTCCTAGTATCTATACGTAGTCTGTTGACTAGGAAAGAGAAAGGGATGGACGTGGATCTTCTTAGTACTTGCTTGAGGATCTCTTCTATAAAGAAACAAGTAAAATTAATATCATAAGTAGATATAATGTTTGTTACTAGCACAGTGCGATCTGGTATCAGTGTAATCCTTGCCAAGGTCTGCCAGATGCATATGTTTACCATGGCACACCAAAACATGGTTGTGAAGTTGATCGAGGACTTATAATAGGCGTGGGTCCAAACACCAAGTTCACATTTATGTGTCGCTTAATAATGTATCCTGTGACCCAGGGAAGTAAAGTGGACTTTAGTGATGGGTCCCTCATAACAGCACGTGTCACAATTTGAACTTAGGGCTTAGCCATGACATGGAAAATATAATACTAGATGCCATCCCACCCAAGCCTCGTATCCATATCATAAGGATTTATTAGGTAAAATGAGAAAACATAAGAGAATAAGAAAGTGGGAGTCTATCAAAATAAATGTCATAGTTGCCTTAGGGGAATATATATCAAGCCATTAAGGTAAAAATCATGTCTCTACATCATAGATCTTGGCGGGGACTAGCAAATAGCTTACTAGCTCACCCTCAAGACATACATCCAAAGAATAAGAGTGATAAAGTTTCAATATGAAGGAAAACATCATAGGGCTTATTCCAGAGCATGGGAACTCACCAAGAAGTATTCAATCTCATTAACAAGATCTAGCCACCAAATGGAATAGTCAGCTCGTCGTCAGTCCCTACATGGTTAGATCATGTATTAGAAGAAATATGCATTAGCACAAGAAATGTATTGAGTATATGGATATTCAAGGAAACAAAGGACATCACATGAATATCAGTATGCATAATCATAATCCATAGGATAAGAAAATAATATTTATGAGCATGCAAGTTTAAAATCATGAGAAGAGGCATCATCAAATCCATAAATAACTTTTAGTACATATATGGGTATAAGACCATACACGACTTGTATGACCATACGAAATGTTACATGCAATCTTGATGTTCACTCTTCATTAAGATAACAAGAGTCTACTTTGACAAGGATGTCTCGATCCTCACCATATAGGCTCTATCTTAGCATGATGAGAACCATCATGTCACGCCACTCTTTTGGCTCTATCCTGGCACGGTGAGTGTCCATCATAAGCTAATTGGATCTAATAGAAAACCTCTAATGCATAAAACACGAACATCATTCGTATGGTGGACATAATTATTGGTCTTGAGGATTTATATAAGGACACTTGGAGACAGTCCCCCTTACATAAGTCCACTAGGTGCTAAGTCATATCCCACGGAATATATAAGTCATTCATATACATAACTTTCAACATAGTTTATACTTCATTTAAAATCATACATTTATAGCTTTAAAAATAATCATCATAGCCTTCATCAAAATATTATGCCATAAGAATAGTCCATCTACTTTGCTTTCATCATATTGTTGGTAGACATACTTACCTTAACATAATCATAAACATTTGGGTTTTCATCACCCTTTTTATCGTAGCATCATCATAGCTTTCACAATATCATTGTTGTCATAACATAATCATCATCATCATTTAAAATATGCTTTTCATATTTGTGATTATATGCAAAGAAATTCATAGCTTGGTCATAGGAGACTAGGTCTATGTGTGGGTCCATAAAAATTTGAGTCAAAATCATGCAAGTGAGTAGGATTCACAAAAACAAACATGTAATTGAAATTAAATTGGATCTTTCACAAAGGAACCCACGTCAAGTCATTAAAGCCCTAATCATACATACTTTAAAATCACATACTTTTGCGTAAAAGTTATATTCATCATAGTTCCTGTATATTTAGTCATAATCATCATGTAGGAATCACAATCTATGCATTAGGAATCATAGCTTAAAAGCCCATAAGAAATCATCATGAAATTTTAATAACAAAAAGGTTTCATATTGGGCTTCATGGAAGAAACTAATCCATGAATGAAGCCCTACATACCTCAAGTAGAATCCTTAGAATTTGAGAAGAAAATATGTAAATCCTTAATCAAACCTTCAAGCTTTAGCTTCTATGGAACCCTTCACATAAAGAGAGAAAAATTGAGAACCCTTAAGGGAATTTTTGGAATTTTAAAAGCTTTGAGTTACTTAAGAATTTGACTTTATAGAGGTCAGGTTGTTTAAGGTAGTTAGGGTAGTTAAATGTAAGTACTTTAGAACTTAGGTCTATTGAAAATGTCAATATCCTTCATTAAAAATCTGCCGGAACAGTCCACAAACCTCTTCTACGGGCTACAGATGCATCTGCGGTTCGTTGCTTGCCTCGTGGACAAGTATGTCACAAAATGTGAGGTACTTGAATTGTAACTTCTAAGCCACATTCATACTATACGATGCATAACTCTACATACGGGCTGTGAATCCTCTCGTAAAGTGATCCCAGACATAGAAAAATTTTAGGTTCCTCGGGAGTTTCTTATAAGACCAAATACGAGTCGTAAGTACTTATGTGGATCATTTAGTAACACGTAAGTAAACTTCCAAGAATCCTCCAATTTTTAATTTTTTTGGGCACTTTCCACAAGACTACCTATGACCCAAGGTTCCTTTTATGGGCCGTGATGTGGCTCGTGGAGTCAGACCATCAGTAAATTCCCTGTCTTGAAGTTTTCCTAGACTAGAAACATAAGGGGTGTTATAGTATGGTCTCTTGCCTTTCCAAACCTGTAATCAAATCCGGGTGTCGAAATAGAGGCCTAGTAGTTGAGACTAAATACAAACCACCAAACAATGGTCTCTGAAAGGTAGCTAGAAATATCATGAACCAATGTCCGATTAGACATGGTTGAGCTATAGGCTTGGTCTTCTTTAGGGTGGCGTTAATAATCGTAGTAGCATGGGATGTATAGAACCCTTGGACCAGCGTCGGGGAGTACTTCCCCGATGGGGAGTATATTTTAATGATTTAAGCATGAATATGTGATTTATAATTGTTCCAATTGAAAAGCTTAGTTTACATAGTTTCAAGTAAATCTTGCATGATTCATGAAGATGAATTAGGGCATTAAAGATGAGTTTTAATTTTTTGATTCGTCCAAAATGAAGACATGTTGACAATTGGCCTAAAGTTTTTAGAAGGTCCCCAAGAAGAAAGGAAATTCTTACTTGGTCGTTCTTTAATTTTGGGCTACTCTTATGATTACTAATTATATTCTAAGCATTATAATTTTACTAATATGTTTTAAAGATTTTTTGGAATGACTTAGCATCAAAAGTGACATTATGTTGGGATTCGATAAGGGAACCTTAGTAGCAACCCTTTATCTCATTAACTATATGCCACCAAAGGAGTCCTTGTAGGCTATGCTAGTGGATCGACCTAGGCCATTTATGTTATTAAAAGATGCATGCGAAGTGATGGAGTTCCACCTAACAAGTATTACCTCGTTCCAACGTAGGGGGTTTTGTTGGATTCCATGTAGTAGATCACATGGTCTTATATGTCGGTTAAGGCCTTCTCCGACAAGTTTATAATCCTATTATATGATTTCATTATTTGTGATTTCTCATGCATTGAATCTTATTAATGTTGAAAGATATTCTGTGCTTGCTTAAGTTTATATCTATGTATTTTACTACCTAATGTATATCTATATATTTTGCTTATAACTGATGGATTACAATTTCATGCTTGCACTGCATCATACATACTTAGTATATTTTAACGCACTAACATATATTTTTCCTAGTTGATTTAACCATGTAGGAATAGGTACCCCTCACCGACTCGTAGCTAGTTTATTTTGGGATTCGAGACTAATACTTTTATTATGGTGAGCCCTTAGTTCGTGACTCCACCATTTTGAATTCTGACTTGTATTTTCTTTTGAGATGACGTATATATTTGCCTATTGAGGATTTTACCCTCTATGTTCTTACATATTGGAGTCTTTTCTATTTGATGGAAATCGACCGTTACCAGTTTCGTCCGTCGATGTATCAGTTGGTATGCTCAGTTGGTATGCTCTATGGACAAATATATGTTGATCTTACGTGGTTTTTAATGTTACTTCATTCTCATAAAGTTTTGCATAGACGCTTTCCCTATTTTTATTCTGCAACATTATGATTTAATGCCTATGCATTCCTCAGATATTAAACATGGCTTGGGTGAGGTGCCTTAGGATATCTCATTCATCGTGTGATTACTAGGCCCGTAGGTTGGGTCACTACAAATATTCTCTCACACATATGTGAATTTCTTAATTTCAGCATTGACTTTTAAAATTAAAAGTTGCGTTATCTTAAATTAAGCTCATACGGTTCATCATAAATTTTAAAGTTTTATTCACTTATAAAGAATGTGATGTGATTTTACTTCGTAACAATCACTAAAAAATATAGATTAGGTTCTTTGTTAATCAATTTAAATATGTATTTTATTGTCTTACAAAAAGTAATATTTATTATCCATGGTAATTAATCAGACATGATTAATTGCTAACATGTCTATTTCGAATACACTTGATCTCTCTCCACCTTCTTCCCCTATCAATCATATGCTTATTTCTTCTCAAAAATTAAATTTAATTCTTTAATAAAACACTCTAATGGTTTTTGTCTCTGCAACTTATGTACGGGAAAAAGCTCTCAAGGAAGGGAACTTATGGGCCTAGCGGCTACCATGGTGGTTGCTCCACCTCCTGACATAGAAAAAATTTGTTAAAAAGATCAAGTTTTAGATCTAGTCAAGATGAACATAACTCAAGTTAACTCACCTTTTAATTCCATTCCTAGATGTGTTAATTTGTTAAAAATAGTTCAACAATCATTATTTATCTTTCTGAAGTAGAGCTATTGTGCGTTTAACGCTTTATTTATGTATCAAAATCTTAAAAGATTCAAGTGATCCTAACTCGGAGCTAATTCTCCATCTCATGATCCATCTACGACGAAAATCTCAGCTAGTTCTACGTTGCCAATCCGGAGATCTGTCCAGGCGGTTTTGTGGAGAATCGCAAAAACATCGCCTGAAAGTCATCTCAAATTATCGAATACTTTTGATAAAATTCAAAAGTTATTGGTTACTGAGGATTGTTCCTTGTCCAATGAAGTACCTCCTAAAAAACAATTTTGACCATTCCCATATACCAATCGCCGGTGGGGTTATTTCTAACATGGTCACCGGAGATGCGGTGAATGAAAGTGAACACAATTAATGTTAACATGTTGGCATAAAGGAGGGATGTCTCCCCAACACAAAAGCTCCATAAAAACATCCCATAATAATTCAAAATTGAATATTAGGGTTATAGCTGATCAAGTCTCTAAAAATTCAGAATATTTGATTCACGTTAAGGAATTTCAAAATCAACAACACCAATTGAAAAAAGGAAAAGTAGAATGAATTCTACTTAAAAATTGTAATTGGGATAATCAGAGATCCTTGAAAGGTAAGTACATATACATGAGTACTATTCCATTGACTTGGGAATTCTCTTTGATGTTTAAAAGTGGTTCCCAATCAGCTGGAAAGGACTAAAATGGTACTAACAGCGTTGCAATGGTAGATACACATCAACAATATTCTTTGGATCAATAATTGGAGGCCTTCGCAAAGCACAATGATCATAATACATAAAAGAAGGAATCAGTGCTCCAAGTTATAGTATCTACACAAGGTATGATCACTTTTATAATATTGTTCCTTCTAATTCTAACACGACTAACGCCTTGGAAGTGAAATTGTATCCCAATGCAATTAGACATCAAAGTGCTGCACTAACCTTTATTTTGTACAATATGTAATAAGGGCGGACTTGTCCACGACCTCAACTTTAGATCTTCTCGTGACACAGTAAATGTGGCACCCAAAGGCGCCTCATCCATACCTATTGTTCATATCATAACCATACATATGGTAAATAACAACTTTAGAGAGTAAGCAACTTGTCCATAGTCTTATGCGAGCAATAACATAAGAGTAAAATATTTCCTTTAAGGGGAATTACATCATCATAGGTACAAACATGCCTCTACATTATAGATCTTGGCGGGGTCTAGAACATGCTACTAGCTCATCGATAGAAATTAAAATGAAATCGTAAAGGTCTTGACATGTCAAAACATAGCATGAGTAAAACTTGTCCCTAAAGCATGGAAACTCACCAACAATCTCCAAATGAAGTCCAATAACAGGCACGAATATGAGGAATAGTCTCGTCATCCATCCCTATATGGTTAAATCATAAAGGTAAAAGTGTCACAACCCAATCCAAGGGCCTAGTCTTAATACGACAAATGACACACCCATAGGAACCTCATCAAAGTAATCTTAGAATATTAAATAGTAATAGTTAAACATGTACATATTCCGGGAATAAAATGGGAAATGGACAATGGGAAATGTTATGACTTAAAGAGAATTATCCAAAAAATACATCATTGTCAAAAATATACCATCTAAACATGAATCAATGGGAATTAGTGCTTGGTTTTGGTTCCCCTAAAATAGAAAAGACACTGAACTAAATTAGAAAATAAAAACCTCCGGTCCTAAAAATCTAAAAATACAAATCTATCTGAATAGTAGAAAGCATGAAGAGAAATAGACAGAGAACCTAACTAAGGGCTCGTTGATGATTCCATATGTTGGACTCAACTAGCGCTTAAATTGCATAAATTTTGTCCTTAATGTACGATTTTACCTCAGATATTAACCAATTTATGTGTTTGATATTAGAAATAAAGAAGGATATGCACGAAAGGAAAATGTCACGACCCAAGCCTAGGTCAATGATGTGACAAAGTGAATGGGGAACCCGAAGGAACCCCAAACAAGCCTTCTTAAGCATTCATAGCACATCCTTGGTTTGCAAAAACATAAATAAACATTAAAAAATAGGAAATAATTCTCAGGGAAATGAGACTTTGGACTCACTCTTTGGGGATATTATCGAGTAGAAGATTAGCATAAATCACATAACAAATAACGTCTAAGGGGCAGGTAAGTATGACTCATACTATGAGGGCACTTAGGACTTTCATCACAATAATACCGCCATCATCAACACAAAGAAGGGAGTATAGGTCAAAGTGAAGTCTTACATAAGTACAAAAGCATAACGAGTCAAGTTCATAAGTACATATCAAAAACCACATCAAATAACACCTCTGGTCATGAATGAAATGGGGGACAAGACATATCCCCGGCTAATCCTCAAAAGATAGTATCCAAAAATAGACAAGTTTTAGCTGAGGCATGAAAGTAAATAAATGTTGTCCTTGGATGTGGAGGATTCACCAATAACAAATCTTTACTCAGACCGCTTAGCCACGTGGTGGAGGAGGATGGAAAGGAGCTCAAGTAATTGTACAATTCGATCATGTAGGCTTTAAGTCTGTGTTAGTACTTGAAATGTGCCAAGTATGCGGGGTGCGTGCAATACAACAGAGAATATCAGCCATGATTAAACAATATGTTTAATCGCATATCCTCAAGTATAAGGTCAATATGTCATGTATATTAAATACCATAATAAAAGAATGCATGAGGAGTCATCATGCCACATAACATATAATACATGTAAGGTAAGGGACTATATCCAACATATGAGACCAGGCGAGCTAGTACTTGGAATCCCAATCTTCACTCCACACTAGATAATGAGTTGTCTACTTTGTTTACCTTAAAAGAACCTATTGTTGATAAATACTCCATAAACACCTTATGGGAACACCAACCTTTACGATTAATCTTACTTTAACACACTTAGGGGAACACCACCTTTTTCGGTATTCAATTAAAATGTGTCTTAACGAAATTCCACCCTTTTAGGCCAATAATGTAATCTTAGCTATATGGATCTATTAGTTAATTAACGAATCTATAGTGGTGACATAGATAAGGGACAATCATTATTTAGGTAGGAACTCTCGATTCTAGGTCGCGATCCCAAGGAATATTTGAATCATACTTATAGCCATAATACGCAAAGAATCATAATATCATAATATTTTCATGGAATATCTTATCAAAACAAAACCTTCATATGTTAAAGATAGGACTTCACAACTTTCATAACATTCAAGAATTTTACAATACTTTCATGTTTCATAACATGCATGATAGCCCTTCAATTTATATCATTAATAATTCGCTTATCTTTCCATAAGGCCCTCAACATCATTGAAGTGTGGCATCGGGTTTATTTAAAAACCAAGGTGGGTACATGTATATAACTTACAACCATGCAAATCGTGTGTAAAGTACATGAGGGTATCTAAATAGAATCACTTATTTATTATTCAAAGAACCACCAAAACATAGTAAAGACTTGGTTAGGGCATCATCAAGCCCTCATATACATAATAGATTTTACATTATATTATACTTCATAGTAATGCATAAGAATAAACTATTATAAAATGCTTCATATTATCTTCATGCAAAAGGGTTTGTGAAATCATCGCGTATTATCATAACTTGAGATATCATAAAGGAGAAGAAGAAGGTTGAGCTTGTGGAGGTAAGGTCTCCACAATCAAAATTCATATACCTTAGTAATGTAGTAGAGGGAAATCAGACTTGTAGTTGAGGAAATCCAAAACCCTAGCTTACTTTCTTCTTCTTGAAGACTTGGAGGACTTAAGTGTTTTTTGGGGTAGGGCTTGAGACTTAGAGTGTTTTGGGTGAGAAGGAATGGATAGATTAGGGTTGTAACTGCTAATAAAGGGGTATCTTTAGGCTCAAAACAACATAGTATAGGCATCAAAATAATAAGAAAGGTCAAATTTTCCCCTTCTTAAAAGTGTACCAGACAGGGCCATGAGACCTATTTACGGGCCATTATCCATTCTACGGCCCGTAAAAGGGGTACGTCTTTTGACGTTTTGAACCCTCAAAAACTTTCATTAGATTATCCACCTACAACGAGTCAAATGGCTCATATGTTAATCTACAAGGCATTTAATAAATGGTATACCCATATTCCAAAATGATCATTTTCACCAAGTATAACCATCTACCTATGAGCTCTAGTTATGGCCCCTGGAACCCCTGTAAGACCACCCATAATAACTGACACTCAGAAAATTTTCAAAACTCATTTCTTGCACGATCATACTTCTCCTAGGTGGGACATACAATATCTCCCCCTTGGAAATATTCATCCCCGAATGTGGCTGAGGAAAGCTCTACAGAATGTAATACATGCATCTTATGCAAAAGGAAAAACATAAACCATGAGGAAAATCTTTAAATCATGTTTCAAAAAACAGTGACTATGCAAACTAAAAATCATATAACCAGGCATAGATGACAAGAATAAAATTACATGCAAGGAAAGGAGGTTCCCAATTTGGATAAGTCATAGTACCTCAAGCTTGAGTAGAATGCGAGCGATACCGTATCTCTTTTTCATATCCATTACGGCTTTCCCAGAGGCACTTTTAACTTGTTGGTTCCTCCAACGGATCTTGAAAAAGAGTACGTCTTTGTTCCTCTACTGCTTCACTTACCTATGTAATATTTCTATCGAGACTTCTTCTTAAGTTAAGTTCTAACCGAAATTCACCACCTCCAAGGGCACAACGGAGCAAGGTTCTCCAGTATACTTCCTCAACATAGAAACATGGAAGACTGGATGAACCATACTCATTTTCATGGGTAATTTAAATTCATATGAAACTTTACAAACATGCCTCAAGACCTGGTAGGGCTCGACATATCTAGGCTTAATTTCCCTTTCCGGCAAAAAGAAACCATGTCCTTCATTGGTGAAACCTTAAAGTACATCCAATCATCGACTTTAAACTCAAGGTCTCTTCTTCTAGTATCGACGTAGGACTTTTGCCCACTTTGGGCTGCCCTCAATCTTTCCCTTATCATTCACACCTTTTCTAAAGCATCCATAACTAGATCCGGACCCAAAAACGTCATTTCCCCCACATCAAACCATCCAGCTGGAGATCTACAATGCATACCATATAGAGCTTCAAAAAGAGCCATCGCAATGCTAGAGTGATAGCTATTGTTATAAGCAAACTCTATAAGTGGAATATGCTCATCCTAACTACCCTTGAACTCCAAGACACAATCCCTAATCATATCTTTAAGAGTTTTAATAGTCCTCTCAGCTTGGCCATCCGTTTAAGGGTGGAAACCCGTGCTAGGATTAACTTTAGTTCCAAGGCCTTTTTGTAAAGACTTCCAAAAGTACAATGTGAGTTGAGCACCATGATCATAAATAATAGCCAATGGAGCCCTGTGTAGCATTACTAATGCATGAATATAGAACTTCGAATAATCTTCAGCACCATAAGTCACCTTAATCAATAAGAAGTGCGCCGACTTTGTCATTCTATCAACAATAACCTAAATGGAATCAAAATACCTCCTAGTCTTAGGAAAGCCTATTGCAAAGTCCATGTTGATATCTTCCCACTTCAAAGTAGGAATCTAAATGTCTTATGCTAAGCCACCCAACCTTTGATGTTCCACCTTCACTTGTTTACAATTATAGCATTCGATTACAAATTTGGCAATATCGCTCTTCCTACCACCCCACCAACATCCCTCAAATCTTTATGCATTTTTGTTGAATCAAGGTGAATAGAATAAGATGAATTATGAGTCTCTTTCAAGATCAAATCTCTCAACTCATCAATATTGAGCACACATAACCTACCTTGGTACCTAATAACACCATCTCCCCTTTAGGAGAAAACTTCCACCATGCCATCACTCACAAATGATTTTAATTCCACAAAAGCGGGATCAAGATCTTGTTTAGGTTTGTCTTCTTTAATCAAGGAAGACATAGTACCATCTATCATTACCACACTACCATTTTTGGCTTCATTAAATCTAACCCCCATCCTAGCCAAACTATAGACATTTTTTTTCTAATTCTTTCTTGCTATCCCCTATATAAGCCATACACTCTATAGATACCCTATAAGGGCATCGACCATAACATTAGCTTTGCCTGAATGGTAATGAACACTCATGTGGTAATCTTTAGGGAATTCCAACCATCTCCTTTTCTTCAAATTTAGATCTCTTTGAGTGAAGATGTATTGAAGTCTTTTATGGTCGGTGAACATATTTACATATAACCCATACAAAAACTGACGTCGTATCTTGAAATAAAATACCACGACTGCCAATTCAAAATCATAGGTGGGGTAATGGCACTCATGCACCCTTATTTTCCTAGAAGCATAGGCAATGACCTTCACACCTTGCATCAAAACACACCCCAAACCGATCCTCGAAGCATCTCAATACGCCACAAACCCTTCCAACCCTTACAGGAGAGCCAAGATGGGAGGGGACGTAAGCCTGTCCTTCAATGTTTGGAAGCTCCTTTCGCATTTGTTGGTCCATAGAAAATTTGCTTTAGTTTGTCTCAGCATTGTCAAAGGAGAAGAAACTAAGAAGAAGCCATTCACGAATATCTTGTAGTAACACTCCAAGCCAAATAAATTCCTAATATTTGTTGGAGTCATGGGTATAGTACAATTTCTTATCAGCTCTATCTTTTTTGGATCCACTTTAATGCATTTACCCAACACCACATTCCCCACGATGCCACTTCCTTCAACCAAAACTCACACTTGTCAAATAACCTTTCATCCCTCAATATTTGAAATACTACTCTTAGATGCTTGGCATGATCCTCTTCACTATGAAAATAAAATCGTAATATTATTGATGAACACCACAAAAAACATGTCGAGGTAGGGTTTAAAGACCCTATTCATGAGCTCCATATATCTCTAGAGCATTGGTTAGGCCGAAGGACATCACTACAAATTTAAAATGACCATATTATTTCTAGGAAGCTATTTTTGGAATATCACACTCCCTTACCCTCAATTAATGGTACTTGGACTGAAGGTCAATTTTGGAGAAGTGGTTAGCCCCTTGTAGTTGATCAAATAGGTCATCTATCCTTGGTAGGGGATACTTGTTCTTCATAGTGACCTTATTGAGTTACCGGTAGTCGATGCATATTCTACGTGAGTCATGGTTGTTCTTTAAATACAATGCCGGTGAGGCCATTCAATGAAGGGGGGGGGATGAAAGAACGTTGAGTGTGGGGAGGGAGGCCTATACCAAAGTGCATTTCCCTTTTTGAAGGAATAATGAGAAGTTCATCACGAAAGACATCGCGGAAATCATTGACCACCGAAATCGTCTCTATTGAAGGGACTTTAGAATCGATATCCCTACCCCGCACAAGATTATAAATGCAACCTTTGGAAATCAACCTTTGAGCCTTAAGATTAGACCTGAACCTACCCTTGACCACCAAATAATGACCTTCCCACTCAAGGATACGTTCATTTAGGAATCAGAATATGACCTTACAAGTCCTATGATTAATAGTGGCATAATACGCGTATGACCAATCCATTCCAAGAATGATATCAAAATCTACCATGTTTAGTTCAATAAAATCACAAGGAAAAACTTTATGCAATATAGACATGGGACAACTCCTACAAACTGTTTTAGCAAGAATGGAATCACTGATGAGGGTAGACATTTTGAAGGGTTCACATAACAAATTTGGAAACACATGAAGCCTATTAGTAACCAATAGAGTAAAGAAATAAAGAGTGGTACTCGGATCTAACGAAGCGTATACATTACAATCATAAACCTTTAACATATCAGTAATAACATCGGGCGCCTCATCAACCCCATGTCTCTCATTAAAAGCATGGTTGGGACATGGAGAACCTCCTTGTTAGGAACCTTCTGCCCTTGTATCACCATGATCTCCTATTACTTGAGGACAACTATCCTTACCATTCTTTAGAGCATGAGGATATTTGACAATTTTGTGACCCATCTTGCCTCAACCAAAGAAAGCACCTAGTTCTCTATAGCACCTACCACCATTATATTTGCCATACCTTCCACACGAAGGAATGATTTGGCCATCATTTTTACCTTGAGCTTTAGTGTTAGGAACCCTATCATTAGAAAACCTTTTGTATTAGGCATTAGAGGACCTTTGCACTTGGAATATATAGCCTTGTTTGAAGCGACCATCATTTATGCCTGGAAAGCCTCCATTAGGTCGGAATCTCTTGGACCATCCACTTCTCCTCTTTTGAAGCATTTCCCCTTCAAGTTACTCAGGGTCTGTCATAAGCTGAGATATGTCCATATCCCCTACGAGCATGGCGGTACAACACTCTTCATTGATCAAATCGTACATACCCAAACAAACTTGTGCATCCCTTCCCTAGCATCATACCCAAAACAAACTTATGCATTCTTGCCCTAGCATCGGCAACTAAGTGAGGAGTATACTTTAAGATATTATTGAATTTACGGGAATACTCCCTAACACTCATTGAACCTTGCTTGAGGTTCATGAACTCCACCATTTTTGCTTCTCTTAGCTTAATCGAGAAGAAGCGGTCAATCAAAGAAACTTTGAATTCCTCCTAGGGAATGGACTTATCTTCTACCCTCTCCATTTTCCCTTAGTTAAACCATATTTGAGCGAGGACCTTGAGTTGGTAGGCCACTAATACCTCTTTCGTATCCAAACATACTTCCTTGATAGCAATTACATTACACAGTTCATCGAGTAAATCTTTGGGGTCTTTTCCTAGCTTAGAGCCATAGAATTCCGAGGGATTCATCCTTGTGGAAACCCTCACTCTTCAAGCCGTGATAGGAGCATGAGGATCTTGAACACCTTTGTTGTCCACAACCCTTGCGAAAAGAGTGACCACATTCCGGTACTCGGCGTGGGTGACTACTTCTTTCGTTTTGGGAGCATGTAGAGTGGGAGGGGCCGGTTCACCCTTGAGGGTCGGAACTCTTAGTACAAATCATCTTGATGGCAAGATCTAAAAGAGAAAATAAACACATATTAGAGATATGAAACCTTATTGAAAATCTAAAGCATGAAAGAGAGTATGAAGAAATGAACCATTTCATAAAATGCCTCAGAGCTTCTTATTCATAGTTATGGCATGCTTCCCAACCATAAATGAGACTCTATTTGATGCAGTCTATTGTATTTTGGAGCATTATTTAGAAACCTAGTGCTCTGATATCAAGCTTGTCATGACCCGAGCCTAGGGCCAAGATGTGACACAATGAACGGGGAACCTTAAGGGACCCCAAACAGGCCTTCTTAAGCATTCTTAGCACATCCTTGGTGTGCAAAAACATAAATAAACATTAAAAAAGTTGCAAATAATTCTCGGGGAAATGGGACTTTTGACTTACGCTACAGGGATATTATCGAGAAGAGGATTAGCATGAATCACATAATAATTAAATTCTAAGGGGTAGGTAAGCATGACTCACACATTGAGGGCATTATGGACTTAGGACATTCATCACAATAATACCGCAATCATCAACATATAGAGGGGAGTACGGGACAAAAGTCTTCCATAAGTACAAAAGCATAATGAGTCAAGCGCATAAGTACATATCCCAAACAACATCAAATAACACCTCTAGTCATGAATGAAACGGGGGCCAAGACATCTCCTGGGCTAATCCTCAAAAGATAGTAACAAAAAATAGACAAGTTTTAGATGCGGCATGAAAGTAAATGGATGTTGTCCTCTGATGTGGAGGATTGACCAATACTAATTCTTCACGCGGAGCGCATAGCTACTTGGAATAGGAGGATGGAAATGAGCTCCAATTCTTACACGATTAGATCATTTAGGCAAAAGGTATGCATCAGTACTTGAATGTTATAAGTATGTGGGGTGCAATGCAATAGAGAATATAAACCATTATTAAACAATATGGATAATCGTAAATCATCAAGTATAAGCTCAATATGCAATGTATGCTAAATAGCATAATCAAAGAATGCATGAGGAGTCATTATGTCACATAAAATATTGTACATGCATAAAAAGGGACCATAACAAAAATATAAGACAAAGTGAGCTACTACTTAGAGTTTAGATGTTCACTCCACACTAGAAATGAGTCGTTTACTTTTCCAAGGTAATCTAAGCACTTACATTATTAGAACCTGCCAATTTAAGACAAATGCTCTATAAACACCTTACGAGAATTCTAGCCCTTTCGATTAATCGTACTTTAATAACCTTCTGTGAATACCACTATCTTCAGTATTCAATTAAAATGTGCCATATAGAAACTCCACCCTTTTAGGTCAATCATATAAATCCTAGATATATGGATCCATTAGCTAATTATGATACGTGTGGTGGAAACATAGTTAAGGGAGAAGAGTCATCTACCAATGTCCTCTCAGTGCTAGGACAGAATCATATGGAATTTTAAATTTATACGTATAGCCACAATATACAGAGTATCATAATATATTAATGTTTTCATGGAGTAGCTCATCAAACTAAAAGATTGATGTATCAAATGTAGGGCTTCACAACCTTCATTACATTCATGACTTTCACAATACTTAAATGTTTTGTAACATGCAAAATAGTCCTTCAATTAATATCATTCATAATCCACCTATTTTTCCATAAGGCCCTCAAAATCATAGAAGCTTGGCATAAGTCTTATTTCAAAACAATGGTTGATACATATACATAACTTAAAACCATTCAAATCATGAGTGAATACCATGGTAGTTGCAAAGTAGAATCACTTATTCATTATTCAAATAACCCACCAAAATATAGTAAAGACTTAGTCAAGGAATCATCAAACCCACATATAAATCATAGGTCTTACATGATATTTCAATTCATAATAATTGATAAGGATAAACAATCATAAAATACTTCATATTATCTTTATGTAAAAGAGTTCATAAAATCATCATATATTACCATAACTTGAGAAAGCATAAAGGGGAAGAAGAATGATTGAGCTTGTGGAGGAAAGGTCTGAACAATTAAAACCCACATACCTTATTAATCTAGCGAAGGGAAAATTAGACTTACAGTTGAGGAAATCAAAACCCTAGCTTACTTTCTTCTACTAGAAGTCTTGGAGGACTCAGGAGTATTCTTGGGACAGTTTAGAAACTTAGTATGTTTTGGGTGAGAAGGAATGAAATAGATTAGGGTTGCAAGGGCTGATAAGGGGTCTCTTGAGGGTAAAAATTAAATATTACAAGCATTAAATAATAGAAAAGGTCAAATTTTTCCCTTCTTAAAAGTATGCCAAACAACATCACGAGACTCTATTTATGTAAGGACACAATTTTTCTAAGGAATTTATCAGACATCTTAGTGTTTCCCGAATGAAAGTTTACCAGGTGTCGCTCCATGGAAGGCCGGCACGGCTCGTGTGAAGTCACACGGACTGTGTGTCCCCCAGTGAAGGGGTATTTGGCCATGTTTTCGATGGAGCGGAGTCGACAGGAGATTTCAGGCCTAGTGTGGGCACACAACCACCCACATGGGTTGTGTCCCGTGTCACGTGTCACGGGCAGTGTGGACCGCCGTTGGGCTCGCGACTTGAAAATTTTGTATGTATGAAATCACCGTCTTGTAACTATTTCGTGTGGAAGTTTTCTAAGTGATGTTTTACAGCTCTTGGAGCGACCTGTGTGCGGTTACACGGGTTGTGCGGTTACACATATAGAACTCCTTAACCTCGGAGAAATCTACATGTTGGCACCGCGAAATATGTCTAAGAGCCGTCTCACGAGCACTGTTCACGGTCCATGTGACGGCTCACGGACCTTGTAGGCGCCTGTGTGGTCCTGATGGTTCATTTCCTATATGTTTCATTAATGGCATTAATGTAATTATGGTTTATTTTAATTATGATTTGTGACCTTTTACCTCTGCAAAACACCTAAATTCAATTAATTTCCTTTCCCTTTTAATTCTTTCTCTTTGAAACCTCTTCCCCTAAAAAGATTATTCCACCAAAGACTCTCTACTCTCCCCTCTTACGACTCAAAGCTAGGGCTTAATTGGAGTACAACTTCGAGCTAGGTTGTTCCCCAAATTTCAGCTCCTCAATAAAGGTATATGGGATTGATTCTTGGTCCCTTTCAACCAAGAAGTCCCAAAACTCTTTTCAATTGATTTTAATGAAATCAAGCTTACTTTAAATATGGGTTTTCATTATTTGATCTCATTAAATCACATTGATGTATGTTTGTACATTATCAATGATTTTTAATTACTTTAATCCTTATTATGATGATATACATTGAAGTTATGAAGTTATGATCATGCATGTCCCTTTAAAACTTACGTAATGCATGGGTGATTTATATTATGATTTAGGTGTTGATTTAATTATGGATTTACTTCAATTTCTTATTATAAGGTTGATTTTAGCTTCAATCTATATTACCCACGTTATTCTCACATCATGCATTGCATTTGCATTCATGAACATTGTTTTATATGGAAATGATGAAGTGGGTTAAGCCCAATTATGTATAAGGAAATGATTTCGATATGATCTTTGTAAGATATTGGTTATGACAAGAATGTGATCACAGACCTGTCTTATGATTATGGCCCTTTGTGCATCTCGGGTGCTTGCTCCATCTTTTATATGTGGATGAGCTATTCCTTTCGTAAGTATCATGATTATGACTTGTGATTTCGAATCTAAGTCTAAATATACATTGAATGGTTTTGAAGTGAATTACTATTTGAAAGGAATATTATATCTCTTGAAAACACATATATGTATGAGTATTCTCGTGGGATGCCGACTTAGCACCAATGGATTAGGGGCGGCAGGGTGATCCATAAAGGCCCTCTCTCTTTCCCCGAACTTTATGCCTACCATGGGTTATGAGAATCCTATTCAAAATGGGACAGATTCCCGTAAGGAAGGTTTCTTCATACGAAATGGGACGGGTTATTGCAATTTGAAGTATCATGAGAATATGATGTGAAACATCCTTTCCGAAATAGGATTGGTTCTCGTAAGAAGGTTGTTTCATACGAAATAGTATGGGTTCCCATAAGGTGAAATATGGTTTACTTTTGGCAAGTATACCATCTCTATAACGGTGAGGGGATTTCATCGAGATTCCAACCTATAGATCGCTTGGTCTTACGCATGTCAATTAAGGTCAAATCCCCATTATATATAAGCATCATTTCATTCATGTATCATGAATTTCATGGCATCTTGTATATTCCTCCCTTGATTGTATGATTCCTTCTATATTATGTACCCTTGTCATCTAACATTTGAGTGCAAGTTTAATAAGTCATATGCATTGCATGCCTGCATACTTAGTACATTCAAACATACTAACGCATACGCTATGCCTACATGATTTTTACCATTTAGGGGCTGACAACTACCATTATGTTACCTGCTTATGCATTCATAGCACAAGACTTTACTACTCAAGCTGCATTATATACCCATCACCAATATATCACAGGATTCATCATGACAGGAGATTTCGTTCATGGAGCTATACTTTTCCTTAGAGATTACAATCCGGAGAAAAATGAAAGATAATGTACTGGAAAGAATGGTAGATCATAAAGAAGCTATCATATCTCATTTAAGCTGGGCTAGCCTCTTTCTGTGATTCAAAATCGTGGCGCTTGACTACTAGTCCGATCTGGAAAAAAGTATTTGTGGTGATTCCCATCATCCAATGACAAGCCACCTTACCTCTACCTATGTTATTCTAGATTCCTTTCTTATTTGAGGGTGAGCTCGGAGCATGTCCTGGCTCCCGTTCCATCTTGATTAGAGGCATTGCTGGAAATTTTGTAGACTCTCATGGATCTTTATGTTATGGATGGTATTTGAATTATCTATTCATGCGGATTGATTATGGAAATTTGTATTTGTTCATATATACGTATTGCCCCAAAGAGTGAGACGTACCCACCCACCCCTTAGTTCCTATGTGCTATGTGTTATGTGGATTCTTATAAACCCCTTCCACTTTTCTATCCCCATAGCGTGAGTCATACTCTTCCACCCCTTAAAATTATGTGTTTAATATTTGAATGCACTTCCAAACCGATGATGTGGATTTAGATACTTGAGGCTTGTGGGACTCTTGGGTTTCCATTCGCCATGTCACATCTAGGTCCTATACCCGGGTCCTGATAAAAGATGGTATCAGAGCCCAAGGTTTATAAATGGTCCTTGGAGTCCGAAAATCCGAGTCATGTAGAGTCCTATTCATAGGTGTGTACTGCACTATGCTTATGAGTGGGAGGCTACGAAGGCGTTCTAGGAATTGCCTCATTTCTTCATGCCATAGGTCATGCTAAGACTTGTGTAATTGTCTTTCTTATCTTGTAGGCGTTATTGCTCCATCTCAGAAGATTCCTCAAGGAAGACCCCACCAAAGGCCAGCTCCGGTTGTTGAGGATAACGCACACCAAGGCCCTATGGATGAACCCATCTCTAATGGTGAATTTCGTATAACTTTTTTCATGCTTGCCTAGGTGGTAAAGTCGCAGACTAGGGAAGCTATCTTTCCACGGGGTCCTATACCATCTTCTAGGGTGAGTGATTTCACCTAAATGAATCCTTTTGAGTTATGGGTAAAAGACTGATGAGGATGCTCAGGAGTTCATTCATGAGCTCACCAAGGTATTGAACATTATGGGTGTCAATTCTCAGGAGAAGGCAGAATTGGCTGCCTATCAATTTGAAAGTAGGGCCAAGGTTCTGGAACTCGGGGGTCTAATGTTTAGGCACCTCTTCCTTGGGCATCGGTTTGTGGTGGACAAGGGAATCCTCTATGCGGCAAGTGTATAAAACCCCACACGGTGGCTTGTTGGGAGGATTGGGGTGCTTCCTTTGGGTGTGGTTATAAGAACCACAAGGTTGCTGATTGTCCTAAATATGCACATAGATGTTAAGGTCAGGTGTGGCAAGGTTGTCAAGGCCAACAAAGAGATCCCCAAGTTGTTGCCCCAAGGAACATGTTGTATGTGCTCTATGCCCATCAAGAGGTTGAGGAAGCTCCGGATGTCGTGACTGGTATTTTAAAAGTCTTTGATTTTGATGCTTATATTTTGCTTGACCAGGATGAAAATTTGTCTTTTGCGACTCCTCAGTTGTCTATGAAATTTGGTTTGAGTCCCATGATTTTGAAAGATCCATTTTCAGTCTATACTCTCGTAAGTGAATATGTTGTTGCACATGGGGTGTATCATGGTTGTCCTGCTTCTTTGTTGAACAAGGTTTTCCCGTGTGACCTTGGGGAACTTGAGATGTTTGACTTTGACGTGATTCTTGGGATGGATTGGTTACATGCATCATATGTCTCAATATATTGCAGAACCTGGAAGGTTAAGTTCCAACCTCCCCGCAAACCTTTCCTAGAATAGAATGGTAGGGACTCCTCTATTAAAGATTGGTTTATTTCCTACCTCAAGGCACGAAAAATAATTTCCAAGGTGTGAATTTATCATATTGTGAGGGTCAAGGGTATGGAGTCTGAGATGTCTACTATTGAGTCAATTCCAGTAGTGAATGCGTTCTTGGATGTGTTACCCAAAGACTTGCCCGGTATTCCTCTCGAGAGGGAAGTAGATTTTGGCATAGATCTTCTTCCAGATACTCAACCTATCTCTATTCCTCCTTATCATATGGCGCCGATGGAGTTGATGGAGTTAAAAGATCAATTAAAGGATTTTCTGTAAAAAGACTTCATTAGGCCAAGTATATCGTCGTGGGGTGCTCTAGTGTTGTTTGTGAGGAAGAAGGATGGTTCCCTCTGAATGTGTAATGATTACAGGAAATTTAATAAGGTGTCGCTTAAAAATAAATAACCGTTGCCCAGTATTGAAGACTTGTTCGAACAACTGCAAGGAGTTACCACCTCTCAAAGATTGACCTTCGTTCCGGTTATCATCAATCCAAGGTTAGAGAATGTGATATTCCTAAGACTGCGTTTTGGACAAGTTATGAGCACTATGAGTTTGTGCTGATATCATTTGGTTTAACCTATGCTCCGGTTGTGTTCATGGATCTTATGAATTGGGTTCTTCAAGCCTTTTCTTGACAGTTTTGTGGTAGTCTTCATCGATGATATCTTTATTTACTCCCGAAGTGAGTAGGAGCATGAGGATCATTTGAGGTTGGTTCTACAAACATTAAGAGAGAAGAAGTTGTATGCCAAGTTTAGCAAATGTGAATTTGGTTGTGTGAAGTAGCCTTTCTTGGTCATATGGTGTCTAGTGATGGTATTAAGGTGGATACGAAGAAGACCAATGCGGTGAAGAATTGGCCCAGACCATTGATTCCTTTGGATATTCGAATCATTCTGGGGTTCGCTAGCTATTATAGGGGTCAAAATCATCTCCATTGACTAAATTGACCAAAAATAAGGTTTAAGTTTTTATGGTCAGATGAGTGCGAGAAGAGTTTCCAAACATTAAAGGATCGGCTTACATCGGCCCCCATCCTCACATTATCAAATTACTTGGAGAGATTCGTGGTGTATTGTGATGCCTCACGAATTTGTGTGGGATTTGTGCTTATGCAACATGGTAAGGTAATAGCATATGCATCAAGGCAGTTGAAGATGCATGAACGTAATTATCTAACGCATGATCTTTAGTCGGCGGCAATGGTTTTTGCCTTGAAATATTGGAGGCACTATTTGTATGGAGTGTAAGTTGATGTTTTTACCAATCCCAAGAGTTTTAAATACGTGTTCACTCAAATGGATGTCCACTTGAGATGAAGGAGATAGGTGGAGCTCCTAAAGGATTACAACATGAGTGTTCAATATCATCCCGGCAAGGCCAATGTTGTAGCCGATGCTCTCAGTAGGTTGTCTATAGGTAGTGTGACTAATGTTGAAGAAGAAACGAAGGAGTCAGTGAAGGATTTTCACCGGTTGGCTAGGTTGGGTGTGAGGTTGGCCGACTCAGATAATGGTGGTATCCATGTTCAAAGCGGGGTGAAATCTTCCATGGTGATTGAATGCAAAACAAGATTTGGACCCCTCGTTGGTTGAATTAAAGAAGTTAGTTGCTGGAAAAGAGATAGAGGTTTTCTCCCTAGGGGGAGATGGTGTGCTCCGGTACCAGGATCAACCTTCTATTCCCGATGGGAATGATCTTTAAAGGATGATCATGAGGAAGGCTCACAGCTCCCATTATCTATTAATCCGGGATCTACTAAGATTTATCGGGATTTGAAAAAGATGTATTGGTATAATGGTATGAAGAAGGACATAGCTAAGTTCGTGTCTGAATAGCCAAATTGTCAACAAGTGAATGTAGAGCATCGAAGGCCTGATGGCTTAGCTCAAGACATTGAGATTCCCACATGGAAATAGGAAGATGTAAACATGGACTTTGTGGTTGGTTAACCTCAGACATGAAGGCAATTTGACTCCATTTGGGTTGTCATTGATCGGATGACTAAGTCAGTTCACTTCCTGCCAGTCAAGACTACCTTCGACGATGAAGATTATGCAAGGTTGTACATCCAAGAATTGGTGAGGTTGTATGGTGTGCCTAGGTCCATCATATCGGATCGTGGCACCCAATTCACTTCCCACTTTTGAAGATCATTTCAAAGAGGACTTAGAACTAAGATTAAGTTGAGCACTACTTTTTGTCCACAAATCGATGCGCAAGCTGAGAGAACTATTCAAACCTTGGAGGATATGTTGAGGGCTTGCATGTTGGATTTTGAGGGTAATTTGGATGATCACCTTCCACTCTTTGAATTTTCCTATACCAATAATTGGCATGATAGCATTGGTATGACACCATTTAAGGCCTTATATGGGAGGAGTTGTAGGTTATCGGTGGGGTGGTTTGAATTGGGATAGACGACATTGATGGGCCTTGACTTGGGGATAGAGGCTATGGAAAAGGTTAAGGTGATTAGAGAAAGGTTAAAAACGGCTGAAATTAGCCAAAAGTCCTATTAAGATACTAGGAGAAGGGATGTTGAATTTTATGTTGGTGATTAGGTGTATGTGAAGCCCATGAAGAGTATGATGCGATTTGGCCAGAGGAGTAAGCTAAGCCCCTGGTATGTTGGCCCTTATGAGATCGGTGAGCGGATTAGGAGCGTAGCTTATAGGTTGGAGTTACCTCCTGACTTGAGTTCCATTTACACGGTCTTTCAGGTGTCTATGTTAAGAAAGCTAGTTAGTGATCCTCGCACCATTGTGGCTTTGGAAGGAATTGTGGTTGAAGTAAACTTATCTTATAAGGAAATCTCGGTGGAGGTCTTTGAAAGGCAAGTAAAGTTGCTTCGTAACAAGGATATGGCTTCAGTTAAGGTACTTTTGAGAAATCAACATGTGGAGAGTGTTAAATAGGAGGTGGAGCTTGACATGACGAAGCGATATCCTCATCTTTTCCGATCTACTCAAGCCTAAGGTACCAGGTCCTCCCTTTTCTAAATAGTGCAAATTCCTTCACTCTTGAGTCTCATGACATGACATGCATACATGTGCACGAAAATAATTTTATGATGATGGAATGATTTGAATACATTTTAAACTGGGTTTTAAAGACATTATGATTTTCAAATGATGAGCAATGCAATGTACCCCGTGTTCGGATGTTTCATGTCCAAAGTCAAGCTTTCAAGCCTTGTTGTTGCAGATTCAAGGACGAATGTTCCCAAGGAGTAGATAATGTAATGACCCGGATTCTCGAAAAACTTTATCGAACCTCTTAGTGTTGTCCCGAACAAATATTTACCAGGTGTCACTCCATGGAAGGCCCACACGACTCGTGTGAAGCCACACGGACCGTGTGGCCTCAGGAGGAGGGGTACTTGGCAAGTTTTCGATCGCGTGGACTTGACGGAAAGTTTTAGGCCAAGTGTGGGCACACGGCCACCTACCCGGGCCATGTGGCGTGTCACGGGCCATGTGGCCTAATATGGGGCTCGCAACTTGAAAAGTTTTCTAAGTATGTAATCACCATCTCGTAACGTTTTCGTGTGGAATTTTTCTAAGTGATGTTTTACAGCTCTATGAACAACCCGTGTGGCATTACACGGGCCATGTGGTTGCCCGTATAAAACCCCTTAACCTTAGAGAAATTCTAAGTGTTGGCACCATGAAATCTATCTAAGTGCCGTCTCACGGGCACTGTTCACTACCCGTGTGACGGCTCACGGACCGTGTAGGCGGTCGTGTGGTCCTGACGGTTCATTTCCTACCGGTTTAATTATGATTTGTGACCTTTTACCTCTCCAAAACCCCTAAAATTCAGCTGATATCCTTTCCCTTCTAATTCTTTCTCTTCGAATCCTCTTCCCCTCAAAAGATTAGTCCCAAAGACTCTATACTTTCCCCTCTCAAGACTAAAAGCTAGGGCTTAATTGGAGTTCAACTTCGAGCTAGATTCTTCCCCAAATTTCATCTCCTCAATAAAGATATGTCGGATTGATTCTTGGTCCTTTTCAACGAAGAGGACCCAAAACTCTTTTCAATTGATTTACATAAATTAAACTTACTTTAAATATGGGTTTTCATTATTTCATCTCATTAAATCTAATTGATGTATGGCTGCACTCTATTTATGATTTTCAATTACTTTAATCCTTATTATGATGATTTATATTGAAGTTGTGAAGTTATATACATACATGTCCCTTTAAAACATGCTTTATGCATGGGTGATTTATATTATGATTTAGGTGTTGATTTAATGATGGATTTACTTTAATTTCATATTATAAGATTGATTTTAGCTTGAATCTATATTACCCATGCTATTCTAATATCATGCATTGCATTTGCATTCATGAACATTGGTTTATTAGGAAATTATGAAGTGATATAAGCCCAATTATGTATATGGAAATTATTTCGATGTGATCCTGATAAGATATTTGTTATGACATGAATGTGATCATAGACCTATCTTATGATTATTGCTCTTTGAGCATCTTGGGTACTTGCACCATCTTTTATATGTGAATGAGTTATTCCTTGCATGAGTATCATGATTATGACTCTTGATTTGGCATCTAACTCTAAATGTACATTGAACGATTTTGAAGTGAATTACGGTTTGAAAGGAATGTCGTATCACTTGAAAACACATATACGTATGAGTATACTCATCGGATAAAAACTTAGCACAGATAGATTGGGGGCGTCAAGGCTATCCCCAAAGGCCCTCTCCCTTTCCTCGAACTATGTGCCTAGCATGGGTTATGAGAATCCTATCCGAAATGCAACGGGTTCCCATAAGGAAGGTTGCTTCATACGAAATTAGATGGGTTCCTGTAAGTTGAAGTATTATAATGATATGACTGAAAAATCCTTTCCAAAATGGGAGTGGTTCCCGTAAGGGGGTTGCTTCAAATGAAATGGGATGGATTCCTGTAAGGTGAAGTACCTATCCGCCCCTTAGTTCCTATGTTCTATGTGTTATGTGGATCCATGTAAACCCATTCCCCTTTGCTATCACCATAGCATGAGTCCTACATTCCCACCCCTTAGAATTACGTGTTTACCATTTAAATGCACTTCCGAACTGATGATTTGGATTTGGATACTTGAGGCTTGTTTGGGGATTCTCGGGTTCCCATTCGCCATTTAAATCTAGGCCCTATACCCAGGTTATGACAATTTACGTCCCATGGTCCAATCTATGGGTCATTAATGGGGTTCGTCTAATGACATTTTAAGCCTAAGAAACTTTTCTATGATTCACAACCTATGATGGGACAGACAGCTCGTAAATTAATCTACAGGCCATCTAATAAATCATATAAAAATTTCTGAAATCATCATTTTCACAAGTCTTAACTTCAACCTTCGAGCACTAGTTGCGGCCTACGGAACCACTTATGACTCGTAAGACCCCTTGTAACAACTGACACTCAAGAAATTTCCAGAGGTCATTTCTTGCACTTTCATACTTCTCGTAGAAGGGCCTTACTGAAAATCCTAGCAAAACAGGATGAAAGGAGAAAAATTGCAAAAAGTGTGGTAGAAATCAGCCATCACGGAGTGATTCAGTGAATCACCTAATGATGAATGTGATTGCCTTTTATTGTAGTGTCGAACCCTAAGTATTCTATCAAAAAGGTGGCAAAGGTTCAATTTCGATGAAATGTTGAACAGGTTTGGTGACGCACAGTTGCATCACCTAATGTTATAGTGTCCAAGGCCTCTAATAGATATCCGGAAAGGCGATCAAGTACACATTTGGCGAATCTCTGATGTGTTCACCGATGGTTGATCTTCACCGCCAAATGGCAACTCGTGCAAAAATTGAGGGTATTTGTTTCATGAATTTAAAAGAAAAATGAAAGGATCTTTTTGCACATACAGTAGAGTGAAATCCTCAGTATTACACTAGACACAACTCTAGAGAGAAGAAGTACATTCATTACATAAAAGTTATTGCTTGAAGAATAGGGTTTTGCACTTGACTCTAAGAGTGAAGATCAGAGCGAGGGAACAAAAATTTATTTTAGCTTTTTGTTAATTTAACCGTCCATTGTCATATAGAACACATTTGGTAATTCAATTTATCTTTTAGATGTGCTAAGGTAAAAACCCTCATTTTAGGGGTGAGTAATAACTTGGTTTCTTGAGTTTATGTGTGGGTCTATACTAATTTTGATGCATTACTATTAATTGATGTGGGGTCATATTTAATACCTTGTTTAATTAAAGGTTTGGGGTTGCAAATCAGGATTTATGTTTGTATCTTTTATAATTGCTTGTATCCTTGAATAATTGAAGTGGGTAATGAATATTATAACCTGAATTTAAGGGTTTGGTTGAATGAATAATTAAGTTTAAATCGGCTAAGGTTAGAAGGTTTGATATTCCATTGCATAGGTCCTAATGAGTCCTAGTGTGACTTGGCATATAAGGCCTTACCGGGTATATATTGAATTAGACTTTCGTCCAATCAGAGATTGTAGTAACTAGAAATCTAGCCTACTCATGTCTACTTAATGCATTCATTCAATGTGCATGACCCAAATATTGATATCTTGACCAAACTGTACTGACCATGTCATGACACGAACCTAGGGCCTACCCGCGAAACGATGAATGTGACACCCAAAAACATCCCATCCAAGCCTTATTTTCATGTCACAAGCATTTGTAAGGTAAAATAAGCATAAAAAAGAGAGAAGAAAGCAGAAGTACATAAAATATAAGAGTGTCATAGTTCCCAAAAGAGAATTTACATCTATCAATTAAGGTCCAAATCATGTCTCTACATCATAGATTTTATCAAGGACTAACTCATAGCTCACTAGCTTACCCTCAAGCCATATATCAAAAAAATAAAAGTGATATGGTCTTAACACAAAGGAATAACATCAAAAGGCTCGTGTCCAAGCATTGGAATGCACCAAAAAGTCTCCAATCATAAGATCCTAATAGGTCACGATATGGAACAATCTCCTCGTCGTCTGTCCTGACATTGTTAGATCATCTAGGCAAAGAAGTATGTGTTAGAACATAAAATGTACTAATTATGTTAGTGCTCCATGAATCAAAGGACATCACAATAATATCAATATGAATAATCAAAATCAACAGGATTAGGACACAATATGATTTATCATGCAAGTTTAACATCATTAGAAGAAGCATCATAAATCAATTCTTAACCATAAGGTAATCAAGACTATCATATGGAATCTTGGTATTCACTCTACATCAAGCTAAGAGGACTCTACTTTGCCAAGGTAATCTTGATCCCAACCTTATACGCTCTATCCTAGCACACTGATAACCATTGATTGACCCTACCCTTTTGGCTCTATCCTAGGGCTTTAAGTATAAAACATGTAACTAATTGTATCCAATAGCAAGCCTTTAAGGCATAAATAATGAACATCATTCTTATATTTGCACATACTTATGGGATGTGAGGATTCATATAAGGACCATCGGAGATAGACCTCCTCGCTTAAGTGCACTCAATGATAAGTGTTATCCCATGGAATTAATAAATCATGCAAATACATAGATTTTAGCATAGTTCATAATTCATTTAAAATCATACTTTTATAGCATTAAAAATGATTATCATAGTCTATCATAAAACGAAATGTCATTAGAAAAGTCCATCTAATTTACTTTCATCATAGTATTGGTACACATTCACACCTTAAAATCATCATAATTATTAGGGATTTCATCACTCACTTTATCATACCATCATCATAGCTTCCATAACATCATTATTGTCATAATATCATCATCATCATTATTTATATCATGACCTAGGACTGGGGCCTAGATGTGACATGGTGAATGGGAACCCGAGAGTACCCAAACAAGCCTCAAGTATCGAAATCCACATCATCAATTCAGAAAGACCTTTAAATAGTAACATATAGTTCTAAGGGACGGGAGAATAGGACTCACGTTATGGAACAATACAGGGCTTGGGACTTTCCATATTTCCACACCAAATATGCATATAACCAAATACGACATTTTCATAAATAAATTCATATGAATACTTACCACACATAGCATAAAGAGTTTAGAGAGTCTACATATTGTCCAACAAATGCCTCTAATAAAGATGTTACAGGTGCCAGGACATGTTCTGAGCTCACCATCAAATAAGAAAGGAAATCTGAGATAAAATAAGTAGAGGGAAGATGATTTGTCCTTGGATGATGGGACTCAACACAAGTACTCCTCTGGATCGGACTAATCGTCGAACGGTTAATAATCGAAATGCTTGGCCCCTACATAGTAAAATTACATAGGCATAGAGTATGCGTTTGTACGTTTGAATGTACTATGTATGCAGGCATGCAATGCTTATGACTTGTTAAACCTTCACCTAAATGTTAGATGACAAGGGGACATAATATAGAAAGAATCATATAATCAAGGGAGTGATATATACAAGATGTCATGAAATTCATGATGCATGAATGAAATGATGCTCATATATAGCGGAGATATGACCTCAACCGACATGAGTAAGACCAAGCAAGCTATAACTTGGAATCCAGATGAACACCCATCACCGGTATAGAGGTGGTCTACTTCACAAAGGTAAACCATACTTCACCTTATGGGAACATATCCTATTTCGTATGAAGCAACCCCCTTATGGGAACATATCCCATTTCGGTATGGATATTTTATATCATATCATAACAGTATTTCAACTTACGGGAACATATCCCATTTCGTATGAAGCAACCTTCTTTCGGGAACACATCCAATTTCGGATAGGATTCTCATAACAGATGCTAGGGACATAGTTTGAGGAAAGGGAGAACGCCCTTGGGGATAGCCTTGACGCCCCCAACCCATAGGTGCCAAGTCGACATCCCACAAGAATACTTATACTTATACGTGCTTTCAAGAGATACAATATTCATTTCAAAATCGGGATTCATTTCAAAACCATTCAATGCACATGTAGGCTCAAATGCAAAATCATAAATCATAATAGTGATACTCATGCAAGGAATAACCCCTTTACATATACAAGATGGTGCAAGCACCCTAAATGCTCAAAGAGCCATACTCATAAGAGATGTATGTGATCACATTCTTGTCTTAACCAATGCCTTATCATGATCATATCAAAATTTTTTCATAAAACATAAATGAGCTTAACCTACTTCATCATTTCCATATACCAATGTTCATGAATGCAAAGGCAACGCATGATGTGATGATAGCATGGGTAAAATTGATTCAACTTAAAATCAACCTCATAATGTGAAATTGAATAAATCCATAATTAAATAAACATCTAAATTATAATATAAATCAGCCATACATAAATCAACTTTAAAAGGGGACATGCATGTGCATAACTTCATATCTCAATTTAAATCATAATAATAGTGGTCAAAGTAGATTAAAATCATAGGTAAAGTACAAGCCATACATCAATTGGAGGTAATAAAATCAAATAATGAAAACCCATAGTTAATGTGAATTAAATTCCATTAAATTAATTGAATGAAATTTTGGGTCTTCTTGGTTGAAAGGGACCAAGAATCAATCCCATATATCTTGATTGTGGAGCTTAAATTCGGGGAAGAACCTATCTTGAAGTTGATCTTCAATTAAGCCCTAGCTTTGAGTCTTGAGAGGGAGAGTAGAGAGTATTTGGGAGTTGATCCTAGGGTGAGAGGGTTTAAAGAGAATGAATTAAGAGGTGAGGGATATCATCTGAGTTTAGGGGTTTTTGATAGGTAAAAAGTCATAATTCATAACTAAAATAAACCATAATCACACAAATGCCATTAGAGACACGGGTAAAGTTTGAACCGTTAGGTCCATACGGCCATCTACACGGTCTGTGAGTCGTTACACGGGCCGTGAACAGTGCCCGTGAACCTACACTTAGACAAATTTCGCGATGCCAACACTTGGAATCTATTTGATGCTAAAGGGTACCATACAAACGACTACACAACTCGTGTGACGCTACACGGGTCGTGTCAAGGGACACAAAACATTCACTTGGAAAATTTCCGCACCAAAAAGTTATGAGATGGTAATTTCGTACTAAGAAATAATTTACATAGCGAGCCTAATGGAGGGCCACACGGCCCGTGACACACCACACAAACCATGTGGGTGGCCGTGTACCCTCACTTCGTCTAAAATTTTCTGTCGCATTTCACTCCGTCGAAATCTTAGTAAAGCACCCCTCCACGGTAGGCCAAATGGTTCGTGCGGCTTCACACAGCCCTTGTGGGCCTTCCATGGACCGACGGTTGGCAAATGTTTCACTTGGGGTGATACTAAGAGGTCTGGCAAAGCCTCTTGAGAATTCACGTCCTTACATCATCTCCCCCTTGGGAACGTTCAGCCTCGAATATGCAAGCAACAACATTACTTGAAAGCTTGACTTGGGACATGAAACATTCGAACACAAGGGATAATGCATAATTCATTAAATCATCAAGTCTTTAAAATTTATTTTAAAAGTATGAATCATTCAAACATCATAAAAATCATTTTCCTGCCCATGTATGCATGTCATGTCATGAGACTCAAGAGGGAAAGAATTAGGACTATTTACAAGACGATCACCCTTGTAAGTTAGGCTTGCGTAGATTGGAAAAGATGGGGATATTGCTTCATCATGTCCAGCTCCGCCTCCCATGTAGCACTCTCCACATATTGATTCCTCTAAAGCACCTTCACCGAAGCCACGTCCTTGTTACGAAGCCGCTTTACTTGTCTATCTAAAATCTCCATTGGGATTTCCTCATAAGATAAGTCTTTCTCTAGGATTACTACTTTCCTCAACATAGCCATAAGAAAGACTAGGTGAATGGAACTCAAGTCCGTAGGAAACTCCAACCTATAAGCAATGCTCCCAGTGCACTCAATGATCTTATAAGGGTAAATATATAGGGGTTTAGCTTTCCCTTCTTACCAAAATGCATCACACCCTTCATAGGTGAAACCTTCACATACGCCCAATCACCAACATGAAACTCAAGATCCCTCCTCCTAACATCCAAACAGGACTTTTGGCGATCTTTTCCCATTTTCAACCTTTCTCTAATTACTTTCACTTATTTCATAGCCTCTATCGTTAAATCCGGGCTAATCAATGCCATCTCTCTCAAGTGATCCCACCCCACCGATGACATACACCTTCTCCCATACAAGGCCTCCAACGGTGCCATACCAATGCTACCATGAAGCGATTAATATAAGCAAACTCATTGATAAGTGGAAGGTGATCATCCAAGTTACCCTTAAACTCCAACACATAAGCCCTCAACATAACCTCCAAGGTTTTAATAGTCCTCTCCACTTGTCTATGGGTTTAAGGATGAAAAGCGGTGCTCAACTTAATTCTAGTTTCAAGTCCCTTCCAAAATAATCTCCAAAAATGGGAGGTAAATTAGGCACCACTATCCGATATGATAGATCTAGGAACACCATGCAGTCTCACCAAATCTTAGATGTACAACCTCACATACTCCTCAGCGTTACAGGTAGCCTTGACCGGTAGGAAATGAGCCAACTTGGTCATCTGGTCAACGATGACCCAAATGGAGTCTTATTGCCTTCGGGTCCTATCCAACCACAAAATACATGCTTACATCTTCCCACTTTAATATCTTGAGCAAAGCCATCGGGCCTTTGGTTTTCCACCGTCACTTGTTGACAACTCAGAAATTCGGATACAAACTTAGTGATTTCCTTCATCATACAATGCCACCAATACACTTCTTTCAAATCTCGATACATTTTGGTAGACCCGGGTGAATAGAATAATGAGAGTTGTGAGCCTCACTCATAATTACCCTTCTAAGATCACCAAAATTCGGAACATAAAGCCGGTCTTGGTAATGAAGCACACCATCTCCCCCTTGGGAAAATACCTCGATCTTTTTTTCGGCAACCAACTTCTTCAATTCAAGAAACGATGGGTCTAAATCTTGCTTAGATTTTACATCAACCACCACGAAAGATTCTGCCGCACTTTGAACATGGATACCATCATTGCTCAAATTAGCCAACCTGATACCCAACCTAGCCAACCGGTGAGCATCCCTTGCTAACTCCTACCTTTTCTCTCAAACATGCGCCACACTTCCTATAGCTAGCCTATTGAAAGCATTGGTCACCACATTGGCCTTGCCGGGAAGATATTGAACACTCATGTCGTAATCCATTAGGAGTTCCAACCATCTCCTTTTCCTCAAATTGAGATCTCTTTGAGTGAATAAATATTGCAAACTCTATTGATCATTGAACACATCAACATGAACTCCAAACAAATAGTGTCACAAAATCCTCAAGTCAAAGACTACCGCTACTAACTCAAGAACATGAGTTGGGTAATTACGTTCATGCACCTTCAACTACCTTGATGCATACTGTATTACCTTACCATGTTGCATAAGCACACCACCCAACTTAATCCACGAGACATCACAATACACCACAGATCCCTCCAAACCATTCGGTAAAGTCAAGATGAGAGTCAATGTAAGTTGATCCTTTAATGTTTCTAAACTCCTCTAGCATTCATATGACCATACAAACTTAGGCTTCTTTTAAGTCAATTAAGTCAACGGAGATGCAATAGATGAGAACCCTTCAACGAACCTTCTACAATATCCAGTCAACCTCAAAAAGCTCCGAATATCTGAAGGAATCAATGGTCTGGGCCAATTCTTCACGGCCTCAGTCTTCTTCGGATCCATCTTGTACTATCACCGGACACCACATGTCCAAGGAAAGCCACTTCACCCAAAAATAAATTCACATTTGCTAAACTTGACATACAATTTCTTCTCCCTCAAGGTTTGGAGAACTATTCTCAAATGATCCCCGTGCTCCGGCTCACTTCGGGAGTAAATGAAGATGTCATCAATGTAGACCACAACAAAACTATCAAGGAATGGCTGAAACACTCGATTCATCAGATACATGAACACGGTTAGAGCATTGGTTAAACCAAAAGACATCACCACGAACTCAAAGTACCCATACCTTATCCGAAAGGTTGTTTTAGGAATGTCACACTCCCTAACCTTTAACTGACGATACCTGGAATGAAGGTCCATCTTTGAGAAATACGTTGCCCCTTGAAGTTGGTCGAACAAGTAATCAATCCTTGGCAACAGATACTTATTCGTAACGGTCACCTTTTTCATTTGCCTATAATCAATACACATCGGAAGAGATCTATCCTTCTTTCTTACAAACAACAATGGAGCACCCCACGACAATATAATGGGCCTAATGAAGCCTTTCTCCAACAAATCCTTCAATTTCTCCTTTAACTCTTTCAACTCTGCAGTGCAATATGATAAGGAGGAATAGAGATAGGCTGAGTATCTGGAAGAAGATCTATGTCGAAGTCTACTTTCCTTTCAAGAGGGATACCGGGCAAGTCTTTATGGAACACATTCGAAAACTCATTAACTACAAGAATTGACCCACGAGTTTGTACTTCAGACTCCATATCCTTGACCCTAAAAATATGATAAATGCACCCCATGGAAATCATTTTCCATGCCTTGAGGTAGGAAATAAACTGACCTTTAACAGAGGAGTCACTACCCTTCCATTAAAGATTAAGCTCACCGGGAGGTTGGAGCTTGACCTTCTAGGTTCTGCCGTCAATATAGGCTTATGATGAATGCAACCAATCCATCCCAAGGATCACGTCAAATTCGAACATCTCAAGTTCTACAAGGTCACACGGGAAAACCTTATGCAACAAAGAAACAGGAAACCATGATAGACCCTATGTGCAATAACAGATTCACCCATGGAAGTATAAACTGAGAAAGGACCCTTCAAAATCATGGGACTCAAGCCAAATTTAACGGCCAACAAAGGATTCAAAAAAGAAAAATTTGCACATGGGTCAAGCAAAACATAAGCATCAAAATTAAAAACTTTTAACATACCAATCACAACATCCGGAGCTTCCTTAACATCCTGGCGTGCATGGAGGGCATAAAACTTGTTGTTCCTTGGGGAAACACCTTGGGGAGCACTTTGTAGGCCTTGCCTGCCTTAAACACCTGACCTTGGCCTCTACGGGAATTCCTAGGACAATCAGCAACCTTATTATTTTTATCCCCACACCCATAGAAAACACCCAAATTCCTCAAACAAACTCCCGTGTGGGGCTTCCCACATTTGTTACATAGATGATACTCCTTTCCACTACCAACTGGTGCCCAAGCAAGAGGTACCCGAGCGTTAGCAACCAGACCACCAAAACCTTGGCCCAGCTAGAAGCGACCAAAGCAAGCACTTCGAGAACTAGAGAATCTACCGTCAAAATAGGCCCTCTTAGGATCCTGCAACCTTCTCTCCTTGAGTTTCTCCCCTTCAATCTTTTCAGCATACACTATGAGTCTAGAAATATCCATGTCCCTTATGAGCATAGCAGTATGACATTTCTTTACAAGAAAATTAGGGATACCAAAAAGAAACTTGTGCATCCTTGCATGGGGGTCAACCACAAGCGACGTAGCATACTTGGGAAGATTTGTGAATTCAAAGGCATAGTCCCTCACACTCATACCTCCTTGCTTGATGTTGATAAATTCAGTTATCTTTGCCTCCCTAAGCTCAAGTGGAAAAAATCAATCCGGGAATACAAATCTGAACTCTTCCCAGTTGACATCACCACCGCAAACCCTCTCCATAGACCAGTGACTATACAACACCTGAGCTACATCTTTAATTTGGTAAGTAGCCAATTCAGCCTTTTCCTAAGAAGTGACACCCATAATGTCCAATATCTTAGTGAGCTCATCAATGAACTCTTGTTCATCCTCATCAGCCTTCGACCTACGGAACTCTGGAGGATTCATCCGGCTGAAATCTCTCACCCTAGAAGCTGCAGTAGGACCCCACAACAGATTAGCCTGCCTTATATAAGATGTCACCACCTGGGAAATTAAGGTAAAGGTTGTACAGAATTCACCATTTAAGATGGGTTCCTCCATAGGCTCTTTAGGAGCATGATCCTCATTAGCTAGAGCTAGCCTTGGGTAGGGTCTTCCTCAAGGCACCTTCTGAAATAGAGCAACGACGGCATCAAGATAGAAAAGTTAATTTGCAGAAGTCTTATTATGGCATAGTGGTTGTGGTGGACTGATTTTCTAAGTATGCCAACTTTATGCTCGCCATAGCTGGATGTACTGCCAAGGAGGCTGCCCAACTGTTCTTCAAGAATGTAGAAAAGTATTATAGGGTATCGAGGCATATAATCATTGATCGACACCCGTGCTTCACTAGAAACTTCTGGAGATAGTTATTCGAGATACTGTGCACGGAGTTACACTTCTCCACCAGTTTCCACCACAAACAAATTGCCTGACAAAGAAGGTTAATGCCTTACTAGAGTGTTATCTTAGGCACGTTGTGAGCTCTTACCGAAAAGATTGGGAAAAGTTTCTTGATAAGGCCAAATTCTCATATAACTTTAATAGAAGCGATGCCTGCAGAAAGACCCTGTTCGAGCTAGCTGTAGGCCAACAACCTCAAACTCCACATTCACTACTGGCTATATTCAAGGCAAGAGTTTGTGGGCATATCCTATGGCCAAGGGCTATGACGAGTAGCTAGACACCGCCAAGTCTTACCTAGACAAGGTGGTTAAGAAGATGAAGAAGTTTGCCGACCGTAAGCGCCACCCCACGAACTATAAAGTTGGGGACTTGGTCTTTGTAAACTTCAATCAAAGGCAACTTAAGGCACTACGAGGCGTACATCGGAACTTGGTGCGAAAGTACGAGGGCTGATTTAGGATCGTTTCCAAGGTGTGAAAGATCTCATATCAGCTAGAGCTACAACCATTATTGAAGGTTCATCCTATCATCCATGCTTACATCCTCAAGACATACCATGAAACCAAGGATGACCCTAGTTGAAGACGGTCCAGTGAGACGATTATCAGTAAGCGCCTCGGCACTCTACGGACATTAAATCTATTATAGATTGCCAGGCTAAGTGAAAATGTGGACAACCTGCTACTACCATGTTCCTTGTGCATTAGAAGGCCAATCACCATAGGAAGCCACATGGGAGACATATGATGACTTTTTCCAATTCAAGGACAAAGTGTGGGACTTCATGCAGTAGCAGCAATGCGCGGCGTTCATCACCACATCAGGTGGGGGAGAGTTTCATGACCCACGACTTATTCTTCCCTAAGGGAGAAGAATCTAGAGCCTTAGAGTGGTTTATGGAAGAGTCTAGATCATTTTAGATTATTCTTGTAGTCTTTAGTCTTCTCTAACTTGTGTAGATGTGTAGAGAATTCTAGAGAAGGGACTAACATGTAAATATATAAGTACTTGAAGTGTAGATATTATTTTCAGTTCGACCCCAAGTATGAAGTATAAATAAAGGGGGTCATTCCATTTACTAACTATCCATAAATTGTAAGCATTATTTCAAGAAATATACAAGCCTTCTTTCCAAAGCTCTCTTAGTCATCTTATCTATCATTCCCTTGGTGATCAAGAGTTAAAGGCTTACTTGAATTTGCAATATCATTAAATATTCATGAGCAAATCAATAAGTGCCACATGAAAATCTTAGCTTGAGTTCTATATTCGTGACATAAGGCTTGGGTTGTTACAAGCTTGGTATCAAAGCACTAGGTTTATAAATAGTCCTCTGACATCTAATACACCACGTGCAATAGAGTCTTATTCATGGTTATGAAGTGCGCCACAACTGATGATAGGAGGATATGAGGCATTTTAGGAACTGTTTCACTTCATTATCATTCATGTCATTCCATTAGAAGTACCTAAGTTTATTCCTCTCACGAGTGACATCTTCTTTTCTATTTCTAGAAGATGCTGCTAGGAAGAGATCCTTTGCCAATAGGTGATGCTTAAGATTAAACCCCTCACATGAAAAAAAGGAGAATATTTCTCATGTGGTGTTTACGGATGCTTTTACTATGATTACACAAGTATTATCCAATCACATCAACCAAGGTAATAATTTTCGCAATGCTTCACTCTGGCTTCAAAGGTAAAAGATTTTTCTAGCATGAACTAAGTCAAGTTTCATGGTTCAATGGTGGAAAAGGATGCTCAAGTGTTTGTGGATGTGGTTCATAAGGTGTTGGCCCTTATATGTGTCGATTCTGAGGAAAATATGGAGATTGAGGCCTTCCTATTAAAATGGCTTGCTCAAATATGGAACACTCAATAAAAGAGTGAAAGGAGTGAAATTTGGGTCCAATTTCTTGGGGAGAGTTCAAGGATGGATTTTCAGATGGTTTGTTTCCTCTAGAGTTGAAGGAAGCTAACATGCAAGAATTTATCAACATTAAGCAAGGAATATGAGTGTGAGGGAGTATTCCCTCAATTTCACCCATCTATCAAAGTATGCCCCATCATTGGTTGTCGACCCCCAAGAAAGAATCAGAAAATTTATGACAGGATTATTCGACTTGCTTGTCCAAGTATGCCATACTGGTATGCTAGTAAAGGAGAGGTATATTTCAAGGCTCATGACTTATGTGGAGCAAATAAAAAATGCGGTGCTAAGGAAGAAAGCAAGAGAGTCTAAGAGAGCTCATTTAGATGAGGGTAGATCGTTATTTACCAAGACACCAGTGACTAGAAGCTCGTACATGCCTAGTCCCAACGGGCCTTCTATTTCCCCCACACTAGCTCTATAAGAAAGAAACCCATATCCTATTTATGAAAAGTATGGTAAGATGCACCTAGGGGTGTGCTCGGCAGATCAAGAAGTTTGTTTTGAGTGTTGTGAGTTAGGGAACAAGAGAATGGAGTGCTTGGTGGCCTCTAGGAAGGGAAGAGAGAGAGCTTGTAATGCTATTCCAAGTACGTATGTGTTTCCTTTAATATGGTGATTATTGGTACTAAATTGTTTCGTATGTTGTGGTGCCATGGGTGATGTTTTTCTAAGTGGTTGTGTTGGCATATTGGTAGTAATAGTAGCTCATATTCATTCTTATACATCATTTATTCATTCTTGACTAGTGGTAACAAAATTAAATCCAACACGTTCAACATGCCTATTTATTGGCTCAACTCATCTCTACCCAACCCATTTCAAACCATATAAAATTTGGTTGATATTCAACCCTAATTGACTCGACGGATATCATGTCAAAATATTTTAAAAAATTTCTTTTTAATTTGATATATTTTACAAAGCCAAAATAAAGACAAATATCATTTAATTAAGTGTTAAAATATTAAAAATGAAAAAATAAAGAAAGTAAAACTTAGATAAAGTTGGATAGGGTTGGGTCTTGGCTCGCTCTATAACCCATTACTCAACCCGTTTTGACCCAAGAAAATTTGAGTTGTGTTGGGTCTTGACCTGTTTGTTGTCTTGACCTATTATATCCCGCTTAAATTTAACCCAACCCACACATTTGCCACCCCTAGTCTTGGCACGTTACTTATTATGCATGCATTCTCATGGAGTAAGTTTATTGGTTTGTCATCTGCAATTATAAAAAAGTTCTAGTCATGCTTTCAAAATGATGTCTATGTTAGAGACATTGAAAGTTGCATGAAAACAATGTTTAATTTTCATTATTTTATTTGTAAGGGGTTGATAGTGTTGTTCCATTATATTAATACTATCTCTATTCTTCTTTGAGGATGAATGTTCCCCTGGAGGGGGGAGAATTTTCATACCCCTCAATGTTCCTCGAAAAAACATTATGAGGTATCTTTTAAATATCTTAAAATGTGTGCATTATTTCGCAAATCCCATTTTATATTCTTGTTTATGAGGCAAAATTGTATGAAAAAACGGTTACCCACAAGGTATAGATTGCCCATATTAAAAAATAATTTTTTTATGAGATTACATAGACCAGTAGGGTTCGCGAAAAGTTTGCATCGTGGACTTGCTGGACCATAGGTAAAAAAAATTTCAATTTCAGTTAAGATCAATAGGATAATAACTCAATATCTATATATATGCAAATCCTTCATTTTCAGCCATTCCAAGCCCTAAATCTCTCATTAACACTCCCAAAATCCTCCCTAATTCATCATAAAATACTCCATTCAATTTGAAGAATCTCAAGAAGTCACCCTGAATTTCGAAAATACAAGTGAAACCCCAAGTCCTTCTCAAGTTTCCTTCAAGAAATCTCAATTTTAAGATATGTGGGTTTTTCATCCATGGGTCCTTCCACCAATGGAGTCCAAAATAATTTTCATCAAATTTCTTGATTTTAATGACTAATTCATTATGGGTAATTTTTATTATCACTTTATTGCATAAAATATATTGGAAATTTGTTACTTATTGATCTATTGATTGATGGGATTCTATCAAGGATTGAAATTATGTTATGATTATGATACTAAATCTTTGTATTCCATGAAATCTCTAAAGACTTTTAAATATTATGGAGTTTTGAATGGTTTTCCTGATACCCAAATTAGGGGTTTACTACAATGTCAATGGGTTGTTTTGAATGATTCTTAAATGACTTTATTTTGCACCTCTCATGTTTTATACTCTTGAATTGCATGATTTAAGCTTAGGTTCATATTACACACCATGTTTTTGCCTAATTTATTTGACAAACATCTACATTGATGAAAGTCCTATTGAAAGACATGTATATTATAAATGATAAAAATGTTGAAGGCCTATTGTGCATGCTATGACCTCATGAGAATATTGTTAATGTTTTGAATAGTATGAAGCCCCTTTCTTTGATTTTATGAAGCATTGATTTTTATGAGCAACTCTTTCATCATATTGAGCTATTATGAGATTATGTATGTTATGGTATACAAATTGTGAATGTCGTGATAACCCTCATGATTATATGTCCAATGGGACTAGTCTTATGAAATTTACAATTAATGAATGATTCAGGTATGAGTCGTCCATCAAGTGAAAATTATGAGATGACGGTAGGCCGATAGTAGAGGCATAATGTAGATTTAGGAGCTATCCTTATGATGATGATCTATGTTAGAAAGTCTTCTAAAATGGGTTAGTAGAGTACCTCTCTATTATTTAGATAGGCTTATGGGATAGGTTAGTAGAATTTCCCTCTATTGTGTCTAACTTTTTATGGGCCAAGTTAGTAGAATGCCTCTCTATTGTGTCTAAATATTTATGGGATGGGTAAGTAAAATACCTCTCCATACTAGATAATTCTATGATTCACATCTTTGGTTATTCTTTGCGAGTCACACTTAGCACCAAGTGGACCTTGGGATAGATGTTAATACTGCCCTTAGCTAGTGTGAGAGACCGTTAGTAGAATCTCATAGTCCCATAACTATGTGCCACCATAGGAAATAGGGGTCACCAGTAGTAATGGATGGCATCTAGACAAACCCTTGTTTAATACATCGCTTTAGTGGATACACGTGAATCTTTTAAGGTCTCCTTGCCAAGTGACTTCCCCCTCCTTCTGGTGTAGGCAAATCATCGGCACTCCATGACTTGAATCGCAAGGTTTATATCGGTTAAAGCTTGCTCTCACACATGTTTAAGTTCTCGATATGGTCCCATGTTGTCCATCTTACCATGATTACAGTAGTTCTTTTATGTCATGTCTAAAGTTGTGTTAAAGTTGTATAACTCATTGTCTCTAATGTTCAAATGATTTTTTTCAATCATGTTATGGTTACTCGATATTGGAAATGGTATTTATCATAGTAGAATATGACATTCATTCCAAATATGTATAGTGTCATCCATTATTACTACAAGAGTTTCATTTACCCTATATAATTCTTTCTTTGATGTAAAAGTAATATTTTCCTAAAGGATATGGCTATTTTATTTATGCATGATAATCGATGTCCCTCATTATCATATGTTTGATGGTTCAAGTGATGTTTTTAATTGATCATGTTGTTCACTAGTTTTATGACCATGTTTTATTCATTGCATGCCTACATAATAGTATATTCAAAGTACTAATGCATACTTTTTGCCTAGATGTTTTAACCATGTAAGGACCGGAGCTCCTCTACATCCTCCATGTGGCTAGCATTGCGCTCATAGAAGATTTTGCTTGTGGTGAGTCCTGTAGTTCGGGGACAATATCTGGTTTCTATCTTTCTTATGTTAAGACATTATTCCACTTTACTTCTAATTTTAGGGTGAGCTTGAAACATGTATTGGCACCCGTCCTATTTATACTTAAAGGTGTTGGATACAACGGTATGTACCTATGATGAGATGTTGAGATTTATAGATTCCTATCCTTTAGACCCTATCCCCTACATGATATTATTTTTTTTGATGTTGATGGAACATAATGGATATCCTAAATCCTTATTCCCCCATAGCCTGAGTCCTACTCACCCTCCCCTTAGTACTTGCGTGTTATGTGATACATGCTAATCTTTTTCCCCTATCTATCCCCATAGTGTGAATCATAAGCCGTTATTACCTTAGAATTATTTGTTGAATATTTGTTTTATATTCCGCAACCAAGGATGTTCCAACGATATGCTAAGGCTTCTTTCGGTTGCCTTCGGGTTTCCCATTTTCCATGTCACGTGACGCCCTAGGCTTAGGTTGTTACAACACCTTTAAGGTATAAAATATTATAATCATTCCTATGGTAGCACATAGTTATGGGACCATGGTATCTACTAATGTCCTCTCGGTGCTAAGTCATATCCAACTGAATACACAAATCATGCATATACATAGGTTTCAACGTAGTTCATATTTCATCAAAATCATACTTTCATAATTCATAAATAATTATCATAGGTTTCATAAAAACATCAGGTTAGGTTTCATAAAAACATCAGGTCATACAAATAGTCCCTCTACTTTGCTTTCATCACAGTGTGGCTAAACAATCCCACCTTAGCGTCATGATAAACATTAGTGTTTTCATTATCCTCTTTATCATAGCATCATTATAGCTTTCATAACATCATCATAGTCATAATATCATCATCATAATCATTTAAAACATTCTTTTCATACTTGAGATCATAAACATAGAAATACATAACTTTTCATAGGAGACTAGGCTAAGTGTGGGCTCATGGTCATTTGAGTCAAAATCATGCAATTGAGTAGAATTTTTAGAAAAAAACATGCAATTTAAATCAAATTAGATCATTAACAAAGGAACCCACATCAAATTATTAAGACCTTATCATGCATACTTTAAAATCATATACTTTCGCTTGAGAATCATATACATCATGAAATTCATCATAATTCATGCATAATTAGCGATAATTTCATATAGGAGTCATAGTCCATGCATTTAAAATAATAGCTTAAAATCCCATAAGTGATCATCATTCATTTTGATAAAAAGGAAGGGTTCGGATCGGGCTTCATGGGATAAACTAATCCATGAATGAAGCCCTATATACCTAAAGTTGAACCCTTAGAATTGAAGAAGAAGATTTGGAAATACTTAGTCAAATGTTCGAGCTTTGGCTTCAATAGACCCCTTGACTTAGAGAGAGAATTATTGTGAACCCTAAGGAGAAATTTGGTAATTAGAATATGCCTTTATAGAGGTTAAGTCTGTTAGGGTAGTTAGAGTAGCCAAAATTACATAGTTTAGGAACAAAAGGATTGGAAAAATAAAAGATTCCCTTTATTAAAAACTGCTGGAGCCATACACGAAATCCCATCTACTGGTCATAAATAAACATACAGCTTTTATCGTACCACGTGCGTCAAGGTGTCACAAAAGATGAGCTACTAGAATTGTAGTTTCTGACTCACGAACATGCAACACAACTCGTAGTTAAGCTTTCGGGCCATAGACCCTTCGTAATAAGACCCTAGACTTAAATAAATTTTGGTTCCTCAGAACCTCAACTTATGAGACCTGTTGACTGGTTGTGATTATTTATATAGACCATGTGATAACTCGTAAGTCAAATTCACAAATTTCGTCAATGTTTCAATTTCATTGGGCATTTTCCACGAGGGAAGCTGACCCCGAGTAGCATATATGGGCCATAGAGTGGCTCATAAGATCAACGTATTAACAAAAATCTTAACTCCCAATTTCCCAAGCTTATGAACATGAGGGGTGTTGCACGTAAGGTCTCCATATAGGAAAAAACATGAGATAATATAGGCTTGTCGCCGAAGCATGGGAACTTACAACAATATTCAAAGATCATAACCAACTCTAGCTATAAAATGAAGGCATAGTCTCATCATCACACATTTGTACATAGTTAGATCATGTGGGAAAAGAGATGCATTGTTTTGTGGAATGTAATGAGTATGTAGGTATGCCAAGAATCAAAGAAAATCATAACCTAATATTAATATGCATAATCATAATACAATATAATATAATGACAAGATATGAATGAACACTGCATGTTTAAAACCATGAGTAAAAGCATCATCAAGACCTTGCATAATCTAGCATACCTATGTGGGAATAATACCATAACCGAGAATAAGTCTATACAGTCTATTACATGAAATCCCGATGTTCTCTCTACACCGCACGAAAGAGAAGTCTACTTTGCAAAGTTAGACTCGATCCTCACCCTATAGGCTCTATCCTAGCATGTTGAAAATCACATATACATAAGATCCCCACCCTTTTGATCTACCCTAATACTGTGAGTTTCACATAAACGTAATGCTATATGGATCCATTACCTATCCTTACAGGCACATAATAAAAAACCTACGATTGCACATAGTTTTGTGACTTAAGGATCTATATATGGACCCATGGGGGTTGTCTCCCTCACATAAGCTCATTTTGGTCTAAGTCAAATTCCACAAAATTCATAATCATATATATACATATATTTTCAACATAGTACATACGTTATCAACATCATACTTTCATAACTTCTAAAATAGGCATCATAATGTCATGGAAACATATCATATCATATGAGTACTTCATTTAAATCACTTTTCACATAGTGTGGGTATGCACTCGATCTTATCATCCTTGAATGAACATTAGGGTCTTAAGCCGCCCTCATCATCATATCATCGTCATTATCACCATAACATCATCATCACATTTAAAATATAATTTTCACTTAAAATCATAATTCATACAAATAGCAACATATGTGTGTTCATGAGCCATTGAGCTTGAAATCATGCGATAAGGTAAAAATCATAAAATCAATCATGCAATTAAAATAAATTTGAAGCATTAGTAAAGGAACCCACATAAGCTCAACAAGTCCTAATCATCATATTGTTTAAATCACTTGAAAATCATAAAAGTCATTCGATTCTTCATAAATCATGCATAATTAAATACAATAAACATGTAATAATAACAATCCAATCATTTGAATTAGTATCATGAAAATCCATATAAAATCATGCTTTAACTAGGAGAAAAATGAGACTTTGTGTTGGGCTCCATGGATGAATCTAGTTTAGGAATGAAGCCCCAAATACCTCAATTGAAGAAACTTAAAATGTCAATGGAATAACCTTGGAATCCTCAACGAAATTTTGAAACGCTAGCTCCATTAGAATAAATGTTTAGAGAGAGAAATTTGAAAAAATTAGAAGAGGTTTTGAGAGTAAATGAATTCGAAAGATTTAGGAATAGGTTTTATAGGATATGAGTTGGTTAAGCTAGTTAATAGGGTCAAAATAACATAGTTTACTAGTCAAATGGATCAAAAATGAGAAAAGAAGTCCACCATAAAAAATTGTCGGACCCATCTACGAGCCACTATATATGGGTTGTAAATGAGAGTACGGGTCGTACTCGGCCCTTGTACAGTGTATGTCACAAAATTTAACTACTAGAAATAGCACCTCCTAAACCATTAGTCAACAGTATGGTCTGTAGTTACTTTTACAGACCATAGATACCTTCATAGAATCCTCCCATACTTAGAAAATTTCAAATTTACAAGATCCCTTTCATGACTCTATTTACTAGTCGTTTCCTATATATGACTCATATTACCCCTCATATAACTTTTTCTAGTGGCCATGATTTTTCATCAACTTTTGTACATTAACCACAAAGCCCATGTACGACCTGTTGTTCAATCCACGACCCGTAGTTTTGCTCGTAAAGTCAGAAGGTTAAAAATTTCTGCAATTGTTTTTTATTTTCAAGACTTTTCAACTTATGGGGTGTTACAATATCTTCCCCTTGGGATCATTCATCCTCGAATGAAATAAAAGCAAGCTTGGTGTAGAGTAGAACATTATCAATCATCAAAAAATACAGCAAAAATGCTACTTAATAAAAATTTTCACAAAATTATCAGAATTATGCATCAACCATTACTTAAATGCAATCTCATAATCACGCATGCATGCATTATAACTAGGAAACACATTTTTATATGAGTTTGGAGGAATAGATTATGTTTATGTACCTTAGGCTTTAATAGAAAGCAGAAGGTAAGGATATTGCTTCATCATGTCTTTTTCCACTTTGCAAGTATCACTCTCAACTTGTTCAGTCCTCCGTAACACCTTGAAGGATGCAACTTTCTTATTTTTCAATCTCTTCAGTTGTCGGACAAAAATCTAAATGAACACTTACTCATAGGTCAAATCCTACTCAATAGTCACATCAGCCAATTGACAGTAGAATTAGGATCAGCCATATATTTCCTGAAAATCGACACAAGAAAGACTAGCGAAACCATATCTAACTCCATAGGGAAGAATGACTTATAAGCCACCTTATTAGCTCTTTTCACAATCTTGTAAAGTCCCATATATCAAGGACTAAATTTTCTCTTTTTCACAAAATGCATTACACATTTCATAGGTGAAACCCTAAAATAAACTCAAGTACCTTCCTCGAAGTCAAGATCCTTTCTTCTAACATCGGCATATGACTTTTGTCGATTTTTTGCAACCTTCAACTTTTGCCCAATCAAGGATATCTCTCGAGCATTGAAACATGTCATTGGCGGTCTACACTATTGTTCATATTAGCCTTCAAATGAAGTCCATCAATACTCATTTGCAAACAATTGTTCTAAGCGAATTCAGTAATAGATAAGTGATCATCCCAACCACCTTGGAAATCAAGCATACATTCCCTCAACATATCTTTAAACATTTTGAATGTACTTTCGACTTTCCTATCCCTTTGAGGATGTAATGTGGTGCTAGACTTCACCTTTGTGCCAAGGCCCGTTTGGAATATTTCAAAAAATGAAAAGACAATTTAGCACCACGATCTGATATTATAGACAAGGGTACCCCATGCAACCTCAGCAATTCTTTGATATAGACTTTCACATAGTCTTTGGCAATGTGAGAAGTCTTAATTGGAAAAATAGTACGTTGTTTTCGTCATTCAATTGACAACCACCCATATATAGTTAAACTACTTCTAAGTCTTTGGCAAACCCATAATAAAATCCATATTCACTTCCTCCAACATCCAAGTAGGTATCTCAATGTCTTGGAAAAATCAACCCTGCCTTTGGTATTACACCTTTACTTGTCGATAGTTTACATACCCCATTACATACCTTGCTATGTGTCTTTTTTCATATCAGTCCACCAATACACCTATCTTAAATCTATATACATTTTTATGGATCCTAAATGAAACGAATACTTGTAATTATGAGCCTCATCAAGTATCTTCTCCTTTAGACCCTCAACATTAGGCACACGCAATCGCCCTTGGTAGCGAAGTACTTTATCAACCCCTTATAAGAAGACCTTTGTCTTGTTATCCACCACGAACTTCTCCAGTTCGAGAAAAGTAGGATCCATGTCTTATTTCTCTTTAACATCCACTATCATAAATGATTTCACCTATTCTCTTTACAAGTACACCAGTATTTTTCAAGCCAGTTAACCTCAGCCCCAAACGAACCAAAAAGTGCACTTCTTTGAAGAACTCTTTCTGGCCATTGTTAACACGAATTACGATGCCTATAAACACTCTATGTAATACATCAGTCGCAACATTTTCTTGGCTGGGGTGATACAACAAACTCATGTCATAGTCCTTTAGAAGAACCATCTCCTTTCCCTTAGATTCAAATCCCTTTTGCCAAACATATATTACAATGTCATGTGATTAGTAAATATGTAAACATGCAGCCTATAGAGATAATGTCGCAAAATCTTCAATGCAAATACAATTGCCAATAACTCAAGATAATGAGCCCAGTAGTTCTTTTCATACACCTTTAATTGCAGGGTCATAGGCAATGACCTTCCTCTATTGCATCAACACACAAACCAAGCCCATATCTAAGGAATCCTAATAAATAGCAAAACCATCTAAACCTTCAGGCAATATCAAAATAGGGGTTAAAATAAGGCTAACTTTAAACATTTGGAAACTTTTCTCTGATTCATCGGACCATAAAACTTTCAGCTTTTATTAGGTCGAATGTGTCACCGGTGGCAATCGAAAAACATCCTTCAATAAATCTTCTATAATATCTGGCCAAACCATCCTAATGTCGGATAGAGACAATAGTCCATGCCAATTCTTCACTACCTCTGTCTTCTTTCTATACTAATACCATCACTTGAAACCATGAGCCAAGAAAACCCACCTTCCTCAGGACAAGCTCAAATTTTCTAAATATTACAAAGAGTGGCCTATATTTCAATATTTGCAACAGAATCCACAAATGGTCATCATGCTCCTTTTCATCCCAAGAATACACCAATATATAATCTATGAACATAACTACAAACATATCAAAGTATGGTTTGAAGACCCTATTCATCATACCGATTAAAGTAGGTGGGGTATTTGTTATTCCAGATGACATAACCAAGATTCCAAAAATACCATACCCAGTTCTAAATGCCATCATTGGAATATCATTTTCCTTCTCCCTTGATTAGTTATATTCGAAAAGAAGATTCCTCTAGTAGAAATAACAGGCACCATGTAGTTGATAAAATAGGTCATCGATCCTCGAAGGTGGATATATTTTTTTAATAGTTACTTTCTTCGATTGACGATAATTAACACACATCCTCAGTGAACCATCCTATTTTCTTATAAACAATATGGGAGTACCCTATGGAGACACACTAGATCCTCTAAACCCTTTACCAAGCAAGTTCCTTAGTTGTTCCTTCAATTGTTTTAACTCCATTTGGGCTATTTGATTTAGAGGTACAGAAATAGATTGAGTATCGGATAAAAGATCAATGTCAAAGTCAAATCCCCTGCTAGAGAAACACCAGGCAAGTCATTGGGGAAGATATAGACGAACTCAGTAACTATAATTACTGAATCAAGAGTAGAAACTTTGGAATCAACATCCATAACTGAGACAACATAATATATATAACCTTTTGAAGTCATTTTCATAGCTTTTACATAAGAGACAAACTTATCCTTAAACACCGAATTTGTTCCCTTCCACTCAAGGATGGAATCATTAGGAACTCGGAATGTGGCCTTATGGGTTTAACAATTAATAGAAGCATAAGAGGTATGTATCCAATCTATAGCAAGAATAACATCAAAATCAATCATGTCAAGTTCAAGAAGATCACATGGAATGACTATGCAATACCAACACGGGACAGTTTCTGCAGACTTTCTTTGGTAGGATTGGCTCACCAATTGAAGTGTAGATCAAATAAGATTCTAACAAGACTTTGGGATACACATAAACTTTATTGCATGGTAAGGGGTAACAAAAAACATATAAGCACCGGGGTCAAGAAAAGCATACACATCATGATCAAACACCATTAATACACCCAAAACCACATCGTGGGACTCCTCAACCTCTCTCCTAGCATGCAAAGCATAGAACTGGCTACCACGTGGACCACCTCCTTCAGCTTAGGAACCACGTTGCACTTAGCATCTTCGAACCATTTGACCATTTGGATGCCCTTCTTTACTTTGTTAGCAACATTAGGACACTCAAAGATCATACGCTCCATCTTCACATAACCATGTAAACCACCCATTCCTCTAAAGAAATCATGAACATTATTTCTACCAAACATAGGGTACGTTGGAGCAACAGCATCACCTTTCACCAAATTACCTTGAGCCTTTGGAGTAGGTACCCTATCAATATCAAACCTTTGGGGAGCACCTTTTGACGACCCTTGGCCTAGTTGGAAATTCCCACTACTGCACTTAGCATGTGAAAATCCACCACAATAATGAACACTTTTGGACTCCCTAGTCCTCATCTTTCGAAGCTTTTAACTGTCCACTTGCTCGGCATAAGTTATATGCCATGAAATATCCATTTCTTTGATAAGCACTGCAACACATTCCATCTTAACCAAGTCGGACACTATAAAGATGAACTTGTTTATGTGAGACCTAGACTTTTCAACCAAAGAAGGAGCATACTTAGACAATTTTGTGAACTTTAGGGCATACGACCTCACACTCATTCCAGCTTACTTCAAACGCATAAACTCCATCACTTTAGCTTCTAATAGTTAAAAGAGAAAGAAACAATAAAAAAAATGTCCATTAATATCTCCCAATCAATAAAACTGTCACGACCAAAGCCTAGGGCCTAGACGTAATATAATGCCTAGGAACCCGAAGGGGTCCCCAAACAATCTACTTAAGCTTGCATCACACATCCTTGGTTGCTGAAGTATAGTTATTAAACAAACACATGATTCTTCGGTAAACAAGGCTTTGGGCTCAATCTATAGGGATGTTACATGAAAGGGGATTAGCAAGCACACATAGCAAATAATATCTAAGGGGCAAGTAAGTATGACTTACTCTTTGGGGAGAAATAGGGACTTAGGACTTTCATCTCAACATTTCAACAAGCATCAACACATAGAAGGGAATAAGGGACTAAGAGAAGTTTTAATAATACATAGGCATAATAGAGTTTGCTCATAGCATACGAATCTATGTCCAACAACACCTCTAATGTGAAAGAAAAGGGTGGGGGTAAGACTTCTCTCGAACTCACCCTCAAAAGAAAAATATATTTTAATAGACAAGTCTTAATAAATCCTTGAAGTCATTGGATATCGTTCGTAAATATAGAGGACTCACCAAAAGCATATATTCAATCGAACTGCTTAGCCATGTAGAGGAGGAGGATGAATAGAAGATCTAGTCCATACATGGTTAGATAATGTAGGGAAAATATATGCGCTAGTACATGAAATATACTAAGTATGCGGGGTACAATGAAACAAGGAACATAAGCAGTAATTAACAATATACATACAGGAAACATATATCATGAACACTCAATGCCTTAGTCAACATCATATATGAAAGGTCATCAAGTCACCTAACATATAATATATAGATGGGAAAGGACCATAACCGACATAGAGGACCACGAGAGCTACTACCTGAAATCCTAATATTAACTCTACACATTACAAGGAGTGGTCTACATTGCCAAGGTAAACCAAACACTCACCTTACGAGAATATCCCAATTTCGGAAAGTGCTTCACGAACACCTTATTGGAACACCAGCCTTTTGGTTATTATATGATAAGAGCATTATGGGAAAACACACTTTTTAGAGATTAAATAGCATGTATCTTATGAGAACCTCACCCTTTTAGGTAACCATGCAACAAGAGCTATATAGGTCCATTAGCTAATTCACAAACCTATGCTGGAAACATATTAAAGGACAATTGTTATTTACCAAGGTCCTCATTCTTCTAGGTTACAGTGCCAAAGAATACCCAAATTATACTTATATAATAATGTAGAAGTCTTATAATATCATAATATAATTATAAAGTAGCTCTTGACAACAAAAGCTTCGTAACATCAACATAGGGCCTTGCATGATTCATAACTTTCACAATATTCTCATATTTCATAGAATCCATAATAGCCCTTCAAAGTTCATAAAATTCACATTTTATATATGTTGCCATAAGGCTTTCAACATCATAGGAGCTTGGTACACAACTTTAGTTAATCATGGTGGGTATCAATATGCTCAAAATCTTGTAGAAGTAAAGATTTAGGACATGAGGACCGTAAATAAAGTCCTTTTAAACGCATTCAAAGTAAACGACCATAACAAGGTAAAGCTTAGGTAGCGCTTCCTTAATTTTTCATAGAAATACATACATTTAACATGGCATTTTAATGCGATATAGTGTACAAAGGTAGAATCCCATAAATTATTTCATAATATCATTGTATAAAAGAGTTCACAAAACTTCTATTAATTTCCATGACCAAAAAACATATGAGAAAAAGGAATGATAGAGCTTTGTGGAGGAAAGGTTTCCAAATATCAAACCAACATACCTTGATGTGATTTAATGGAAAGAATCTTATTCGGAAGTGAGGAGACCAAAACCCTAGATTGGATCCTTCTTTTGATCGCCTTGAAGAATCTAAGAGTGTTTGAGAGGAGTTAGACTTAGGTTATTGTTTAGAAGAAATTGGAATTAAGTCGTTTAGGGTCTCATAGGGTTGAAAAGGGGTTTTTGGGGGGTTAAGCGACGTACCATAGGCTTAGAATATTAGGAATTACCAAACTACCCCTTCTTGAAAATTGTCGGACAGGACTAACGGGTCGCGGTCTGATCCATTGGTCGTGAAAGGGGTCTTGTCCGTTAAATTTTGAATCCTCAAAAACTTTCCCTGAGTCAAACCATGAGATGACTTATAACCCATCAATCAATGTATGACCCGTGGTTGTAACTCATACTCCAAACTGAAGAAAACCATATTTAAACAAAGTCTACCCTTCTTTCAACAAGCACAAGCTACGACCCATGGAACAACTTACGGCACGTAGCCACCTTCGTGAAAGCCACAAATACTTGAAAAATTCTAGAATTCATCTCTTAGGAACTTTTACACCTTTAAACATATAGGGCCTTACAATATCTCCCCCTTGTGAATATTCGTCCTCAAATGTGCTAAAGGTAAGCCTTAAGGAATAGAACACATGCATGAAATGCAATAATTGATGTACATCTTCAAAATATTCTAACCATACTTCAAATAAAATCTTCAATGCAACCTCAATATTAGCTAATAATGCATAGATGACATGAAAATGACATGCAAGGATGGAGAGACTCTATAGTAGAAAAAACCATAGTACTCAAACTTGATTAGAATGGAAGAGATAGAGGTGACATTTCTTCATGTATACTTTGGCCTTCCAAGTGTCACTTTAAACTTGTTGGTTCCTCCAAAGAAGTATGAAGGATGCTATATCTTTATTTCACAACCTCTTCACCTTCCCCTCCGACATTTCTACCGAGAATTCCTCATATGTCAAAATCGCTTCGACATTCACCACTTCTAAGGGACCAATTGAACTAGGGTCTCCAATACACTTCCTCAACATAGAGACATGGAGGACTGAATGAACCGTGCTCATTTCCATGTGAAACTCTAATTGGTATATGACTTTAACAACATGTCTCATGATCTAGTAAGGTCCTACATACATAGAGCTTAACTTTCCTTCTTCCCAAAATTGACCACGCCCTTCATTGGAAAATCCTTTAAGTACACATAATTATTGATATAAGACTATAGACCTATCCTCCTAGTGTCAGCAGAAGACTTTTGTGAACTTTGAGCTATCTTCAACCTTTCCCATATCGATCTTACCTTTTCCAAAGCTTCCATAACGCTGAACCTAAGAAAGCCATTTCTCCCACTTCAAACAACCCAACCAGGGATCTACAATGCCTACTATATAGAGCTTCAAAGGGATCCATTTTGATGTTGTAATGATAGTTATTGGTATAAGAAAAGTAAATAAGTGGAAGATGTTCATTGCAACTACCTTTAAGCTCCAAGAAACAAGCCTTAAGCATATCCTCAAGAGTTGGAATAGTTCTTTCAGCTGGACCATTCATTTGTGGGTTAAAGGTCGTGCTAAGCTTAACTTTAGTACCATGGCCCTTTGGAAGGATCTCCCAAATTTGAAGTAAGTTTAGAACCATGATCCAAAATAATAGCCAATGGGACTTCATAAAGTGTAACCTCTCATTAATGTACAACTTTACATAATCTTTGGAACAAGTCATGTTATCTAGTATGTAGTGAGACAACTTTGTAATTCTATCAACAATAACCTAAATTGAATAAAAGCTTTTTCTAGTCTTTAGTAAATAAGTTACAAAATCCATATTGATCTCTTTCCACTTTCAAATGAGAATTTCAATATCTTGTACTTGGCCACCTGCCCTTTTATGTTCGACTTTAACTTGTTAGCAATTATGGCAATCGATTAAAAACTTGGAAATGTCTCTTTTCATACCACTCACCAGTATACTTCACTTAAATCTCTATATATTTTTGTAGAACTGGGTAAATGGAATAAGAAGAGTTATGGACCTCTTTCAAGATTAAGTCTCTCAACGTGTCTATATCAATAACAAATAACCCACCCTGGTACCTAGAAACACCATCCCCCTTTGGGAGAAAACCTCCATATTTCCATTCTTCACCAATGAGTTCAATTCTACCAAAGCTGGGTCAAAGTCTTATTTGCATTTGACCTCTTCCACCAAGGAAGGCTTAAAACCATCTACAACTGCCACATCTCTATTTTCAGCTTTATCAAACATAAATCTAAACCTAGCCAACCAGAGAACTTTTTTTTCGAAATCTCTTCTTTCCATCATCATTATGAGCGATACTCTCCACGAACACTCTACATATTGCATCGTCCATGCATTATCTTTTTTGGGATGATAATGTACACCCATTTCATAATCTTTAAGGAATTCTTTGCCTTAAATTTAGATCTCTTTGGGTGAACACTTATTGGAGACTCTTATGGTTTTGAACACATTTATATGAACCTCATATAATTAATGATGCCATATCTTCAAAGAAACTACCATGACTGCTAATTCAAGATCAGGGGTAGGGTAATTATGCTCCTGCCCATTTAGTTGCTTAGAAACATAGGCAATGACTTACTTTGCATCAAAAGCACCACAAACCAATTCTTAAAGCACCACAATAAACCACAAACCCTTCTAATCCTTACGGTAGAGCCAAGGTAGGTACAGATGTAAGATTGTCTTCCAAAGTTTGAAAATTCCTTTCACACTCATCATCCAAAAATATTTTTCGTTCTTTTGATTCAATTTTGTCAAAGGGAAAAGCAATTGAAGTGAAACCCTCAACAAACCTTCGGTAGTTCCCCGCCGAGACCAAGAAATGCCAAATATCCATTGGGGTCAAGGGCCTAGGAAAATTCCTTTATTTTTTTATATAATTTAATCCCTTCAACTAATAGCACATGACCTAAGAATGCAACTTCGTTCAACCAAAATTCACTGTTGTCAAAATTTGCAATCAACCTTTCTTGCCTCAACGTTTTAAACACTACCCTCAAATGTTTCATAAGCTTTCCTTCACTCCTAGAATAAGTCAAAATGTCATCAATGGATACCCCCACAATTATGTCGAGGTAGCGTTTAAAGATCTTATTCATGAGATTCGTAAGTATCACCAGAGCATTAGATAGGCCGAAGGACATCACCACAAATTCAAAGTGCCCATATGAAGTTTGGAAGGTTGTTTTGTGAATATTAAACTCGCTCACCCTCAATTGATGATACCCAGACCAAAGAACAATCTTTGAGAAGTGACTAGTCCCTTGTGGTTCATCAAATATGTCATCTATCCTTGGAAAGAGATACTTGTTCTTCACGATGATTCTATTAAGTCCCTAGTAGTTGATGCACATTCTAAGTGAGCTGTCTTTCTCTATTACAAATAACACCGGTGCACCCCAAGATGACTTAGCCTTATGAAGTGCTTCTCCAACAAATCTTTCAATTAGTCCTTCAACACCTTCAATTCATCTGGGGCTATTCAGTAAAGAGGAATGCAAATTAGTTTAATATTGAGGAGGAGGTCTATACCAAAATCTATCTACCCTCTGGGAGGGACACTAGGAAGCTCATAGGGAAAAAACATCAAGAAAGTCATTGACTAGAAAAAGAAACTCAATAGGAGGGATATTGAATTCAACATACCTAACACTTACAAGATGATAAATGCAACCCTTGGAAAACAATTTTCGGGCTTTAATACAATAGATAAACCTACCCTTTACCATTGAGTCATGACATTCCCACTCTAGGATGGGCTCATCAGAAAATTGAAACTTAATTTTTGTGGTCCAATAGTCAATACAAGCATCATATGCATGTAATCAATCCATCTAAAGTATAATTTCAAAATCTACCCTGTCAGCTTCAACGAAATAACAAGGTAAGACTTTATGCGAAATATACATGGGACAACCCATATAGACCTTTTTACCCAAATTTGACTCACCAACGGGGTAGACACCTCATTCACATAACAACTAGGGACACACATGAAGTTTATTAGCAACCGAAAGAGTGATGAAAGGGACAGTGGCAACTGGATCCAATATAGCATATACATAAAAATTGTAGATCTTTAACATACCGGTAATAAAATCAGTTACTCCATGTACCCCTTACCTTCCTTGAAGAGCAAAAGATCGATTGTGAAGTGGAGCACCCTTTTTTTTACCTCCTTGTTTCTTTTGATTACCATGAGAACCATGTCCTTGGGAGCACCAATGTTTTCCATTGTTTGGATAATCTGCAATCTTGCCGCCCATTTTTCCATACCCAAAGAAAGCACCCATATCTTTATTGAATTTACCACCATGAGTTTTACCACACCATTGAGCATTAGGGTTGGGCACCCTATCACCAAAAAATTCTTAGCCTTGTGCATTAGAGGACCCATGACCTTAGAATTTGTGACCTTGATGAAAACGAACACATTTAGTACCATAAAATACACAAACATGTGCATTCTTACCGTAGGAATGGCTACCAAGTGAGGGGAATACTTTGAGAGGTTATCAAATTCAATGGAATACTCCCTAACACTCATGGAGCCTTTTTTGAGGTTCATAAACTCTGTTATCTTTGCCTCTCATAATTTCATGGGAATTAACTGCTTGAGGAAGGCGGCCTTGAATTCTTCCTAAGTGGTAGGCTCTCCATTTCTGCTCTCCCCCTTCTATTAAAGAAACACAATTACGTAAGGCCCTTTAGTTGGTTGGCTTCTAGTTCAACTTTCTCCTCTTAGCTTACCCCCATAATATGAAGAACAGTGTAGGCCTAATCAATGAATTCTTTTGGGTCTCCCACAACTTTGGAGCCATAAAACTCGAGGATTCATCCTTGTGAAATGCCTTACCCTTGACATGGCGGTAGGGGCATGAGGACCTTAAACTCCTTGGTTTGCCATGGCCCTTTCAAATAAAGTTACCATATTTTGGTTTTCGGCTTGAGTGACGCCTTCTTCTCCTTGGGGATATTGTGGAGCCGGAGGGGCCGGTTCACCCTTGGGAGTGGGAGCTATTTGTGCTACTCTTCTTTGAGGCATGATCTTAATTGCCAAAAGGTTGTCCATTAGGAATACGAAGGCCTAATTTAACTCCTAAAGCTTGACATAGAATATGAAGAAGTGAATTATTCTTAAAATGCATCATAGCCTCTTATTCATAGTTATAGCATAGTTAACAACCATGAACAAGACTCTACTCGACGAAATGTGTGGGATATTTGAGGATCAGTTACAAACATAGTGCTTTGATACCAAACTTGTCACAGCCCATGCCTAGGGTCTAGGCGTAATATGGTGAATCGGGAACCCGAAGGGCCCCCCAAACAAGACTATTAAGAATACATGAAACATCCTTGGTTGCGGAAGCATAATTAATCAACCAAAACATAATTCTAGGGGAAATGGAGCTTTGGACTCAAGCAATGGGGATTTTATAGGGGAGAGGATTAGCATGAACTCATAGAAAAAAATATCCAAGGGGTGGGTAAGTATAACTCAAGCTATAGAGAGAAATAGGGACTTAGGACTTCTATCTCAACATTTCAACAAGCATCAACACATTGAGGTGAATGAGGGACTAAGGGTAGTCTTCTATAATACATAGGCATAATAGGAAACTAACTCATAACATACAAATCCATATCAAACAACACCTCTAATAAGAATTGAACGGGGGCCAAGCCATCTCTTGGGCTCACTCTAAGAACTTAAATATCCATAAATAGACAAGTCTTAATAAAGCATGAAGGTAAGTTGATATTTTCCTTGAATGTGGACACAACAATAGAAAATCTTCAATCAAATTGCTTAGCCATATAGAGGAGCAGGATGAATAAGAGCTCTACTCCCTATATGGTTAGGTCATATAGACAAAAAGTATGTGTCAGTAATTGGATGCACTATGTATTTACAGTATAATATTACAAGGAGCATAATACATAATGAACAATATGCATAATGAACAATATGCATAATCATAATCAATAGATATTAATTATATATGATATGATTGTTCAATGCTTTAGTCAGCATCATGAATGAAAAGTCATCTTGTCACATAACATATCACACATATATGGAAAAGGACCATAACCGATATGTAAGATGAAGCAAGCCACTAAATGGAATCCTGATGTTCACTCGAAACTAAACAAGGATTGGTCTACTTTATCAAGATAAACTAAACAATCACCTTATGGTAACTTTTCCATTTCAAAGAGTGCTTCACAAACACCTTACGGGAATGCCACCCTTTTGAGTAAATATATGAGAAGGTCCTTATGGGAACACCACCGTTTTAAGAGAATAAATCGCATTTACCTTACAAGAACCTCGCCCTTTTTGGTAGAGCTATATAAACCAATTAACTAATTAACAAGCTTATGGTTGTAATATAGTTAAGGAAAAATGGTTATCTACCAAGGTCCACACACTTGTAGGTCACAATCCCAAGTAATACACAAATTATACTTATAGTCATAATATACAAGCCTTATAATATCATAATATCAATATAGAGTAGCTCTTCAAAACCAAAGCTTCATAATATGAAGATAGGGCCTTACATTATTCATAAAGTTATGGAAAAGGACCATGACGAATATGTAAGATGAAGCGAGCCACTAAATGGAATCCCGATGTTCACTAAACACTAAACGAGGAGTGGTCTACTTTGTCAAGATAAACTAAACAATCACCTTATGGTAACTTTCCCATTTAAAAAAGTGCTTCACAAACACCTTACGGGAAAGCCACCCTTTTGAGTTAATATATGATAAGATCCTTATGGGAACACCACCATTTTAAGAGAATTAATAGCATGTACCTTACAGGAACCTTGCCTTTTTTGGTAAACATGCAACAAGAGTTATGTGGACCAATTAACTAATTAACAAACTTATGGTTGCAACATAGTTAAGCAAAAATGGTCATCTACCAAGTTTCACGAAGTTGTAGGTCACAATCCCAAGTAATAAATTATACATATAGTCATAATATACAAGCCTTATAATATCATAATATTAACATAGAGTATCTCTTCAAAACCAAAGGTTCATAATATCAAGATAGGGCCTCACATTATTCATAACATTCCCAATATTCTTATATCTCATAACATGCATAATAGCCCTTCGAAGTTCGTAACATTCATTATTTACATATCTTTTTATAAGACTTTCAACATCATAAAAGCTTTGTACACAACTTTAGTTGAACATGGTGGTTATGCATATATGGTCAAAATCATGCAAAAGTCAAGATTTAGTACATAGGGAGAGTAAACAATGTCATTTTCAAATCATTCAAAGTGACCCACCATACCAAGGTAAAGTTTATTTAGGGCTTCCTTAACCCTCATAGAAATTCATAAATTTCACATGGAATTTTAATGAAATATAGAGTACAAAGGTACAATACCATTAATTATTTCATAATATCATCATATAAAAGAGTTCACAAAACATCCATAAATTTCCATGAGTGGAAAATAGATGACGAAGAGCAATGGTTGAGCATTATGGAGGAAATGTTTCCTCAAATCAAAACCCATTGAGGGCCTTGAGGAACTTGAGGAGTCGGTGGAACTTGATCCTCATTAGGATCAACTCTGTTAGGTAATAGAGCATGTTGTGGAGGTATTTTCTAAAAATATCAAAAGGGAAGCATCAGGGAATGAGAGTCTTTAAGGCATGACATAGATCACAAATGAAGTGCGGATTTCCTAAATATCTTATAGCCTCTCGCTCATAAAAGTGATGTGCGTTGCATGTAAGAACTAAACTCTACTAGACATTGCATGTTAGACTCCCTAAGATGCTTTCAAACCTTGTGATCTGCTACTAAATTTTCTATGACAGAAACCTAGGACCTAGCCATAATACGGTGAATGTCACACCCGAAAGCGCCCCATCCAAGCCTCTTATTCATATAACAAGTATGCATGTGAAATAAAAAAATTCATATAAGAGTAAGCAAGAGAAACATAACAACATCGACGTTATAGTTTCTCCGGAGATAATTACAACATCATAATGTCCTAAACATGTCTCTACATGAAAGATCATGGCAGGTTCCCGAGCATGCTCCTGGATCACCCTCAAGAATGAATAATAAATGAAATCACAAGGTCTTAATATTGGATAACTATAACATGAAATAGGCTTGTCCTAGAACCATGGAAACTCACCAACAATCATCAAAGATCAGGTAAAACTCTAGCCATGAAAGGAGGGAATAGTCTTGTCATCACTCGTCCCAACATAGTTAGATCATGTAGGCAAAGAGTATGCATTAGTACGTGAAATGTACTAAGTGTGTACGTAGGCCCATGCATCAAACTACATCATATCATAATAGCAATATGTATAATAATATTTATAGTAGAAGGAAAAGATATACATGAACAACACAGGTTTATACCTATGTGTAGAAGCATCATCAAAACCCTCCATAAGCTAGCATACCAATGTGTGACAATACCATAACTTACAATAAGACAATGCAGACTATTACATAGAATCACAATGTTCCCTATACAACAAATGAAAGAGGAACCTACTTTGCTAAGGTAGACTTACCCTCAACCCATAGTCTATATACTAGCATGGTGAGAGTCACATGCACGTAATGACCCCACCCTTTAGGCTCTATCCTAGCAAGGTGAGTATTACATGAACATAATGCTATATGGATCCATTAGCTAGCCTTATTGGCTCATAATCATAAGTATATGATGGCACATAATTGTGAGACTCGAGGATTTATGTAAGGAACCTTGGGATATTCCCCCTTGCACAAGCTCATTCGGTGCTACGTCAGATCCCACAGAATACATAGTCATGTATATGTATAGCTTTTTTACGTAATTCATACTTTATCAAAATCATACTTTAATTTCTTGTGAAATAGGCATCATAACCTCATGAAAATATATCATAGTATAGGAATAATTCATCCACATCATGTTGTATACGGTGTGGGTATACTCCATAAACCATTGTTTTATAAACATTAAGGTCTTGAGTCACCCTCGTCATTATATCATCATAATCATCATCATAAAATCATTATAATATTTAAAACATAATTTTTATACATAAATTTAAAATTCACAAAGTCATAAATTAACATAAGGAATTAGGGCCATATGTGGGTTCATGAACAATTGAGGATGAAACATGTGATTAGGTTAAAACCACAAAAAGAATCAGTAACCTCAAATCAATTTGATTCATTAATAATGGAACCTATATTAAGTAATAAGCCCTAAGAATCATATGCTTGAAATCATGTGAATTCACTCAAAAAGATGGAAATCTTGTTATTCTTCATAATTCATGTAATGTTCGGGTTGGTCATGTTTTATCTTATCTGTAATTATTACTATTTTACTCTTTTATAAGTTTCTTTAGGCCTATTTTGAACTATTTTTAATTTCGGAACGGAAATCTTGAGTTTTAAAAGTTGAAAAAATAAATTTTAGCATTTTTTAAGCTTAAGTTGTTGAAAAAGTCAACTTTGTACCTTTTTGAGTTTCAGGTGTTAGATTAGAGATCCATCAAATCCATTAGATTTGATGTATAAAAATTGTTCTCTAAGAAGTTACATAATTGCATTCGGAGATAAAATGAGGATTTTAGGCTCAAAGTTGTGTTTTTAGTTATTTCTGTAACCAAACATTGACTTTGATAAACAGTTGAAGTTCAGAAGCTCGGATAAAAATTTTGATAGTTCTAGTTGCTCTGAATGGTGAATCCAATGCTAGAAATGGTCTCATCATATTTTTAGAGTTTACACAGGAATTTTTGGTCATTTGAATTTTAAACTAGTTTATACGAGTTGTATCGAAAAATGTGGCAAAGAGCTCTTCAAATCAATTTTTGATTATTTTGTTGAGTCTAAGTCATTGTTTCTTGTGTGTATATACATATATGGTTTGTATATTTCTTGTAGTGTCCCGCTCTAGGGGCCTAGTCATTACACGGTGAATGAGATACCCGAGGGGCATCTCACCCAAGACATCTCTAGCATCTTAATTATTTTGAGGCATTAAGAAAAATCATTGCAGAAGAAAATAGGGGGAAAATGTGTAATAATCAATTTTTTACAGTGAAGCAGCATTAAAAAGTAGTAGAAATACTACAATAAACATATGTTTCAACATGCATACCACGTACATCATAAACGTATGGGACCGGTACCGATCGATATCCATCAAGTTGAAAAGAATCCATAAAAAGGGAACATAGAAAGTAAAAGCCTCAAAAGGTTACAAATACACCATTTTAGACAAAGCAAAGATATTTGATCGAAGGAAAGTGGAGGAGTCTAAAACTGAGGTGTCACCATAATAAAGCTACTAGTCTTGGATGCCGAAAACTAGCGTCAGGCCCAGAGGAGTGCCTGTCCCTACATGGTTAAATCATGTAGGCTAAATATGCATTAGTTTGTTTGAATGTACTATTTATGTAAGATGCAATGCATGTATTAAACAGTAATACCATAATTGTGAAACATAACATATAAGGATATGTAAAATGAAGGATACATAAGCAATCTTAAACATGCACGAAGAGTATGGCTCAAGATCAATATGAAATAATGAATAGGAAAGCACATAAAGTGAAGACATAGCATGAGATCATAAGCTTGTGGGAATAAAGCTTAACTAACATATAAGACCATTTGAGCTACTACATGGAATCCGATTAACTCCTTTAGTTGGGAAATGACCAATGCACTCCTTCCATTGGGAAAAGGGAAATCTACTTGCCAAGGTAGATATCTGAAACATAGTAACTTCACAATTGCATCTTTCATAACAGTTGGGCCTATGTGGATATACTAACCAAGCTTAGAAAGCAACCTTTGATGGCACAACATTAGGGATGCTGAGATTTAGCTTCAAGGGATCATGGCTCAAGTAAGGGAATAAGTCCCAACCTCTAGTCTTCTCGGTGCTAAGTCATTCCATAAAATCATTAAAGAATTTTCTTATAATCATCAGTAGTAATCAAAGGAATAACTCGAACATAGGAATATTTCCTTAATATCGTTTTCGACATATATCATCATACATAAATCTTTTGTAAACATAACTTTGAATATCTTCATTGGTGTCCTAATCGCAATCAGAAATAATAGGAGACTATCATTGAATACAAGGTGGGTTTTTCTTTTACTTGGAACAATCATTAAACGCATGAGTCATAAGGACATTTATTTTAAAAAGGAACATAAAAAAGAGTCAACCTTGATCATATCAAAAATCATTTTGGAATGACTATCATACTTCAAATATGCATGTACTTACTTAGCAAAATAGTTACTAAACTTCATAAGTAATGTATCATAACATAGATATCACGATATCACCATAAATCAACTCACATACCATGGTAGAACAATAGAGAACCAAATGTGTAGGATTAAGGAAGAATCTTTGAAACCTAGCCTTGCATTGTCTTGTTATTGAGAGCCTCATTATTCCTTATAAATGTTTTAGAGTAAAGAATGGGAGAATGAATGAAAGAATTAGGGCTTAAGAGTTGTTATAGGGTCATTTTTCCATCCTCCAAAGGACTTTGTATATGAATAAAAAGGATGAATATGATAAAACTTCCCCTCATGAAAACTCCCAAAATCGACCTACAAGACCCTCATGAAAATTGTCATTGTTAGACTAAAAACCACGAAGCATTAGTATGGGCCATGAAACATCTTCATGCCATGTTTCTACTCATAGAGTCCACACACACATAAGAGATTTTCTTCACTTCCTTGGCCTTACCCATGAAAGAACTCTTATAGGCCATAACCGATTTGATTGGATGTGTGATATCTCGTAAGTCACTTTCATGAAAACATCAAATATCCTTCATATCTGGAGTCCATCTCAAAAAACCATCTACCGATCGTATGGTATCCTAGGACAGTCACTTGGTCCGTGGGTTACCCCACACTTGACAGTCACAATCAAATTTGATGTTTTCAAGCCAACTTTTCTGTACTCAAGGCTCCTAAACCTGAGGTCATTACAATTTCTCCCCCTTGAAACATTCATCTATGAATGTACTTAAAGTCAAACTCTAAAGTGTAATCTAACAGCTAATAACTCAGTATGTATTCAAATATTCAAGTCGAACATCATGTCTCAAAAAAATTAAATTTCATAGTTTAAACATATCTCAAAACAGTTTATAAATATCAAAAACAAATGCATAAATCATGTGAAACTATTGAAGTTGAGGTCTTTGGAATTTTTTTTTAATACCTTAGGCTTTAGTAGAGTGGAATAGTTGTGAATAGCGCTTCATCATATCTGCTTCTGCTTCTCATGTAGCACCCTCAACTTGTTGGTTTCTCTACAGTACTTTGACGGATGCAACTTTCTTGTTCCTTAGCATTTTCACTTATCGGTCTAGGATTTCAACCGGTACCTCTTCGTAACACAAATCCTCTTCAATGTTCACATTATGCAGAGGAACTATTGAATTTGTGTCACCTATGAATTTTATCACCATTGACACATGGAAGACCAGGTAAATAAAGTCCAACTCGTTGGGTAGATTCAACATATATTCTACTTTCTCCACCTTTCTAAAAACCTTGTAGGGTCCTACATATATAGGGATCAAATTCCCATTCTTACCAAACCGGAGAACACCTATCGGAGGAGACACCTTTAGATAGACCCAATCAATAACTAGGAACTCAAGTTCCTTTCTTCTCACGTTGGAGTAGGACTTTTGTCAACTCTGTGTAGTTTGCAATTTCTCCCTTATGCTTTTAATTTTCTCCATAGCATTTACCACCATATCCAATCCTATTGATGCCACCTCACCGATATCAAACCACCCCATTGGTGGTCTAAAACGTCTATTATACAACGCTTCAAATGGTGCAATCCCAATACTTGCATGAAAGCTATTGTTGTAGGCAAACTAAATAAGTGACAAATGTTCATCTCAACTCCCTTTGAATTCTAACACACATGCTCTCGACATGCCCTCCAACTTTTGAAAATTCCTGTTGGTATGTATGTCAAATTGGAGATGAATAGCCATGCTCAACATCACCCTAGTGCCAACTCTTCTTTAAAAAGATTTCTACAAGTGAGAAGTGAATAGGTTTCCATGATTCGATATGATGGAAAATTGAATCCCATGCAATCTCACCAACTCTCAAATATACAAATGAGCATAATCGCCAGCACCGAATGTAATCATGGTCGATAAACAATAAGATGACTTCGTCATGCGGTCAATGATTACCCATATGGAGTCAACACGCTTGTTGGTCTTTGGCAGCACAACCACGATGTCCATGTTAACCTCCTCCAACATCTTATTAGGAATATCTATCTTTCGTGCTATGTCAATCGGCCTTTGGTGTTCAATATAGACATTGGCAATCGGCATACTCGGTCAAAAATTAAGCAATGCTCGTCTTACTGCTATTGAACAAATAAACAACTCTCAAGTATCTATACATAGTGCAGGGATGAATTGAAGATGAAAAATTGTTAGCTTCAAGCATGATCATTTTATTCAACTCACTGTCATTAGGCACACACAACCTCCCTTGATATTGGAGTCTACCATCTCCTCCTTGTGAGTAGACTTCTATTGTACCATCCTTTACCATGGTTTTCAGCTCAGCCAGGCAGGATTAATATTTTTCATGGCCTTAACCTCATCAATCGCCCCCTTGTGAGAAGACTTCTATATTTCATTCATTCACCATGGTTTTTAGCTCAACCAAGAGAGGATCCAGATCTTGCTTGGTCTTAACCTCATCAATCAAAGAAGATGTAGACCTATGAAGAGCCATTGCTCCACTAATTTTGGATTACCCAGTAATACTCCAAGTCTAGCTAAACTATAAAGATCTTGGCTAACTGCCTTTTTCCATCATCCTCTATATGGGACACAGTACCCATGGATATTCTACTAAGGGCATCAACTACCATATTGGTCTTTCTTAGAGGTACTTCACACTCATATCATAATCTTTGAGTAGCTCTAACCACCTCTGTTACCTCAAGGTGAGATCTTTTTGGGTGAAAACGAGTTGAAGACTCATGTGGTTGGTAAAAACATCCACATGAACTCCATACAAGTAATGTCGCCAAATCATTAACGTAAAAACCATTGTTAGAAGCTCTTGATCATGATTCAGGGAATTCATCTCATGCATTTTCAACTGCCTTAAAGCATAGGCAATCACTTTACCATTTTACTTTAACAAACAACCCAACCCAATCCTTAATGAATCAGAATACATGACAAACCCATCATTTCCTTTGGGCAATGTCAATATGGGAGCTAAAGTTAATCAATCCTTTAATGTCTTGAAACTCCTCTTATATTCATTTGTCCAAACATACTTAGCCTTCTTTTGAGTTATCTCAGTGAGTAGAAACAAAATAGTGGATAAGTCGTGCACGAACAATCTATAGTAACCTACTTAGACCAAAGAAACCCCTTATATCAGTAAGTGTCAATGGCCTTGGCTAGTTTCACACAACTTTGGTCTTCTTATGATAAACTTCATGCCCTTTCTAGCTACCACATCCCCAAGAAAGGCAATCTCATCTAACAAAAACTCACAGTTGTGAAATTTTGCTTAGAGCTTTTATTCTCGTAGGGTTCGCTATACTACCCTAAAGTGCTCTAGGTCCTCTTGCTCCCCTCGAGAGTATATAAAAATATCAACAATAAACACGAGAATAAACATGTCGAGGTATGGCTTGAACACCCTATTCATGAGGGTCATAAATATCATTGTTGCATTAGTGAGGCCAAATGATATCACCACAAACTCCAAATGATAATACCTAGTCTGGAAAGCCCGTCTTAGGGATGTCACTTTCTCTTACCCTCAATTGGTGATAACCGGATCTCAAATCAATTTTGGAGAGATTAGTAACCCCTTGTAACTAATCAAACAAATCATTTATCCTTAAAAGGGGATACTTATTTTTGACTATGACCTAATTGAGTTGTTTATAATTAATGCACATACAGAGCAACCCATCTTTCTTCCTAACAAATAACATCGTGGTACCCCAAAGAGACCAGCCAGGTCTAATGAAGTTCTTCTCCGATAAATTCTTCAGTTTCTCTTTCAACTCGTTCAATTTTTGTTGGCGTCATTCTATATCGAAGGGCAGAGATAGGTGGAGTATCAGGTAAAAGGTCTATACCGAAGTCTATCTTTCTTTCGGGTGGATTACCTAGTAACTCATCTTGGAACCTACTTAAGAGAAGGAACTTTGGAAGAGAAATCTTTGACCCTCACCAAGTGGTAGATGCACCATTTGAAAATCATTTTGTGCGCCTTTACAAAGGAAATTAATCGACCCTTATATGAAGAATCGCTACCATTCCATTAAATTAACTGGCTCATTAGGGATTCAAAATTTTCCACTACAGCTTCTAAAGTCAATATAAACATAAGAAGAATGTAAACAATCAATCCCCAGAATAACATTGAATTCTACCATTGAAAGATCACCTAGGTCTCATGGAATCACATTATGCAAGATAGAAATAGGACAACCTCTATAGACTCTACAGGCTATGATAAAGTCACCTACGAGTTTAGTCACCTCATAGGTCTAATGGAGGACTTTGGGACATACATGAAACTTATATGCAAAGAATGGGGTTACAAAAGAAATTTTTTTTCCTAGATGGAAAAGTGCATGTGCATCATAATTAAAAACTCTTAACATACTGGTAACCACATCTGGTGCTTCATCGATCTCTTGGCGACCATGAAGAGCATAGAACTAGTTGGGCCTTTCGACACCTTGGACTGGACCCAACTACCTTTGCGAGGCTTCCCGTACTTTGACCCAACTACCTTTGCGAGGCTTCCCGTACTTAGGGCAATTTGAACTTTAGGGCTTGGGAGCTACCCCCTTGCCCTTACGGGAAGGAGGAGTGTTGGTGAATCCTTTCCCATCTTTCTTTTGGACAAAAGGGAACTTGTGACCACTACCTATTTTGTTAGAGTAACTCCTACTTTCCAGTCGAGCTCTCTTGGACTTCTTTGCCTTTTCATGAAGCTTTTCTTCTTCAATTTGCTCTGCGTGTGTCATCAAGAGGGAAATGTCCGTATCCCTGACTAACATGGCCGTCTTGAATTCCTTTGAGACCAACTTGGAGACACCTAGAATAAATCTGCTCGTGCGAGCTCTCGGATCTGTGACCATAAATGGAGCATACTTTGAGAGTTTGTTAAATTTGAGGGCATACTCCCTCATGCTCATGTTTCCTTTCTTTATGTTGATGCATCCCTGGACCATTGCCTCCCTAAGCTCAATTGGGAAGAAGCTATCTAGAAAGGCACATTTGAATTCCTCCCAACTAATACGTCCTGCTCCTTGACCATTCTTGTTGGCCTATTTCTCGAACCGAATCTTAGCCACTCCTTTGGGTTAGTAAGCAACGAACTTGGACTTCCCTTTGGATGGAACACCCATCACTACCACAACCTGATAAACTTCCTTAATAAAGTCTGTAAGGTTCTTGTCAGTCTTTGACCTATAAAATTCTTGCGGGTTCATCTTCATGTATGGCACTCGTGGCTGGAGTAGGCACTTTAGGGGAATGGACACCGTCCAATTTGCTTGGTTTGATAATCCTTAAGCCAACATAGTTAATGCATCATGGAATTTCGCATGAGACATTCCATCATCCTGTTGGAGTGGATGGACTTATTTCTGAGGAAGGCCTTGCTGATTAGGAGCTCATCGTGGTGATATGATCTAGAAACAAGAAAACTCCCATCGTTAGTTAACAGAAAACCTCATTAGAATCTAAGGAACGACATACATAAGAAAAAAGGGAAGACTTTCCTAAACAGTCTCATCGCCTCTCAATAAAGATAGTGGCGTCCTTCATAACATTGAATGACACTCTTATGTTATAGTGTATTCATAGACATCCGAGGAGTATTTTAAAACCTCATTCTCTGATGCCAAGTTTGTAATGACTCGACCTAAGGGTCTAGTCACCACACATCGAATGAGATACTCGCGGGCACCTCACTAAGCCATTTCTAGCATCTTAAGTATTTATAGTAATTAAGAATAATTGTTGTGGAAATAAAATAGGGGAAAAGGGTCTGAGGGTCATTTTTTTACAACAAAGCAGCATTAGAAAAGTGGTGGAAATACTACAACCAACTTGTTTGCCCATATTTATACCATCTACATCATGAACGAATGGGACCGGTATCGAGCAATCTCCATCAAATAGAAAAGAATCATTAAAAAGGAAACATAGAAAGGAAAAGCCTCAGAAGGGCAATAAGTACACTATTTTAAACAAAATATAGATACAAGATAGATGAAAAGTCTAGTCCCAAACTAAGGTCTCACCACAATAAATCTACTAATCTTGGATGCTGAGAACTATCTTCAAGTTAGTGGAGGAGTGCCTGTCCCTACATAGATAAATCATATAGGCGAAATTTGTGTTAGTACATCCGAATGTTCTATTTTTGTGATATGCGATGCATGGATGAAATTGTGATACCATCAGTATGAAACATAACATATAAGGATACATAGAATGAATGATACATAAGAAAACTTATACATGTACAAGGAATATGGCTCAAGATCAATATGAGATAATGTATAATAAGCACATAAAGTGAAGACATAGCATAAGATCATAAGGTTGTGGAATGAAGCTTAACGAACATATAAGACAATGTGACCTACTACATGGAATTTAATGAACTCCTTCCATTGGAAAAAGGACAATGCACTTCTTCCATTGGAAAAAGATGAATCTTCTTTCCAAGGTAGATATCCAAAACATAGTAACTTCACAATTTCTTTCATTTACACATACGTAGATCTACTAGCCTAGCCTACAAGGCGTCGATAGTGGCACATACTTAGGGACATTGAGATCTAGATTCAAGTGACCATGCCTGAACTAGCGGAATGAGTCCCAACCTCAAGTTTTCTTTATGCTATGTCATCCCATAGAGTCTTTACAACATTTTTTCTTTGAATAATCAGTAGCAATCATAGTAGTAGATAAAATATAGAAATCTTTCCCAAACATCTTTTAGGGCATATATCGTTATACATAAATCTTTGTTAGACATAACTTCGAAGCTCTTCATTGGTGCCCTAATCGTAATCATAAATCATAGAAAACCATTCATGGAAAACAAGGTGGACTTGTCTTTTAGCATGGAACAACCACAAAGCACATGAGTCATAAGGAAATTTCTTTTAAAAAGGAAAATCAAAAACACCCAACCTTGATCATATTGAAAATCATCTTGGAATCAATATCATAAATTAAATTTGCATGTATTACTAAACTTCATAGTATCATATCATAACATAGATATCATTAAATCATCACAAGCACACATATTAACTTGATGATCTTACATGAATGGTAAATACTTAATAGAAAAATTAATGGGTGAAAGGATGTCCATAAATCAACTCACATATCTTGGAAAGATTTTAGAGAAAAAAAATTGTAGGATTGTGGAAGAATCTTCAGAACCTGGCCTTGCCCCAGCTTGTTCTTAAGAGCCACTTTTTGACTTAGATATTTTAAGAGTAAAGAATGGGAGAATGCATGAAGGAAGTAGGGATTAGAGGATGTTATATGGTTCCTTTCTTTTCCCTCAAATGACGTAGTATAAGAATTGAAAGGACAAAACTTCCCCTCATGAAATCTTGCAATGTCGATCGACAAGACATCTGTTATGGGCCGTAAATCAATCCATAGGCCATATGGTCCTTCATCTGGTGGAACATCTAAAGATCCTGAAAATTGACTTTGTTGGGCTGAAAACCATAAAGTGTCACTATGGGCCGTGAAAAATCTTACGAGCCATGGTTGGACTCATAGAATCCTACAACACTTAACCATTTTTCCTCACATCCTTGGCTGTAACCACGAAAGAATTCCTAGGGGTCATAACCAATTCGATAGGCCGTCTGATAAGTTGTAAGTCACATTCCTGAAACTTTCAAATTTCCTTCATGCCTAGGGTCCCCCTCATAAAACCATTTAAGGGTTGTAAGGTATCATATGGGTCATCACATGGTCCGTGGGTTAACCTACACTTGGAAACTTTTCCCCTTCGTGACGTTCTATGTTTAAGAATGAACCTAAAGCCTGTATGTCGACTTAAGGGCCATATTTTGTCATGTAAACCAAACTCCTTGTTATTTTTTAGGCCAAGTTTTATGTACTCAAGCTCCTAAACTGGGCGTCATTACAATTCTAATTTTTGATGAGTTTTTAGTGGCCATTTCTAAGTTTTGGGGATAGTTGTGTTTGCTGTTAAGTAGTTTATTGGTGCGCTTTTTTGCATTTCCATAGAAGCCTTCCAATTTGTGGCTATTTTAGTGATGCTACTCTCCACATTCATAGAAAGGGTCTCATGTTCATCCTAGTTATGCTTCGTATTCGTGAGTTGTTGGATGGAGACAACTCCACCTGCTTCTTATCATTATTCACACCTGCTTCTTATCATTATTCACAAATTGGTGCCTGCATTCGCGGAGTGTGTTCTACCTAATGAGTTATTAAACTCGAGGAAATACCATTTTTACTCATTTTTATGAACTTCAAGCTTTTTGGGGCTATTTTGGGTGAAGATTTTTTACGAATTATTTTTCGTTAGTGTTTAATACTATTCTAATTAATTTTTATGATATATATCTTTATTTTATCTTGAATTTGATGATTTTGAATATCCAAAACTGTGGAATTTTAGTCATTGTTTTCAAAATATTAGATGGTGATTTCTCCTTCATTTGAACTCTTTTTGTGGGATTTTATGCCGTAGACTCATTTTTCGTGTGGGACCTTATTTTAAAGTCAATTTCCAAATGTGAAAACTTTACATTTTCCCCTAAAATTCACCATGTTTCCCCCAAGCCTAATTCATGTCAATATGGGTATCAAAATATGCCTCTTGAAGCGTAGTATCTTCTTTTGATAGCAATTGATCTATTTGGGGATAGTTTTGAGGATGGAGTTGATTGAATGCTTGTCCGAGTGTGGTTTCGGCATTGAGGTAGGTTCATCTAACCTTGTTAGGACTTGATTTGAGTTATTGATTATTTTTATGTAGTAAATTTATGGTCTAGACCTATTCATGAGTAATTGTATTTGTTTGCTGGAATATTGATGGAAGTATAGTCCCGATATTGTGATGCCATTGATAAATTGAGATGAAATATTAGAAATTCAGATAATTTTAAGATAAAAATGTGATAATATGAGACTTTTGATACTATTTGGATAATTTTGTTGTAATTTATTACTATTGCGATACTTTTTCAAGAATTATGTGTATAATATGGCACATGCGAGGTTCGGTATTGTGTTTTGCTTGTTTAACTAAGACGAGTGTGGTTAGGTGTTGTTGGTACTATTGTCTATTGATATAATTATGATGATCTAAGACATGGTGTTTGTTTTGGCACTAGTTGTGACATTTGATATTATACCCAATGACTATATGAGATTTATGTATCGACATTCTTGTAATGATGCCATTATAAATATTAATATGCATATCGAGATTGTATCATTGACATGCATTTATCCCACATTGCATTATATTATCCCTTGACTCGAGTAGGTTGTAAGATTGAGATATCATGATATTCCTTGGCCACGTGCAGGTGGCAAGGTGAGATGTAGCGAAACCCTTGACCATGGGTAGGTTGCAAGATAGAGGCACTGTTGTATCCCTTGACAGGATAGTTGATTCATTCTAGCCGTGTTATTTTTCATCCATTCAAATCTTAGTGGTGAGGCTCAAAACTAAAGTCACCGTGGATCTTTGAGATTTCTTTATATTGTTTCTATTTCAGACAATGTATCAAATATTATGAGAGATCCCTATATTTTCATTCTCAGAAAGGTTTTTGGGATTTATTATGATATATTTTGATGGTTTCCGCTTTATTTTATCCTTTCATTTTTGTGATCTTTTTTAAGGTTGTGAGAAGTTTGGTGTAAGAGATCTAGGTTCATTAGACTCATGAATCAAGATCAAGAATGTCTAGTAGAGTCCTACAGATTAATGTATAGATGTCCACTCCAATCTTTAGGAGGATACAGGATGCTTGATAGGAAAAACAATTCATGTTTTGCTTTTATTTTTGCTTTTCTTCGTATCACATGTTTTGAATGTATCTAATTTGGCTCCCACTCGTGTTCAAGGAAGGGATGGTGATAGGGCCAAGGAATGATGCTATGCTAGAGGGGAAACTCCGTCCAAAGGATAGACTGTATCACCATCTCTAGAGCTTTCTTGTGAGCTGCAGGGGCATACATATCCTATTCATCCGCCCTAACCTCCAGATACTACACTATCAAATTAGGAGTTATTCTTGAACGTATTGGATAGATGTGAGGTAGCACCTCCTGCCCCTGCTACCTTTGAGGTACTACTTTGTACAACACCAATTAGTCCTTCTATAGTAAGCCATGATACATTTTCATCCTTTGTCAATTCTAGTGGATCCTCCTATGACGTCTATGATTCTACCTAAGACATCTCGGCTGAGTTCGGATTCTCAGTTTCACGTTTCGACTATTGCTCCATCTATTTCACCACCTTTATTTATGGTTTCACCATCTTCTTCCAGCCCATCCACGTCCACAACTTAGCAGATGTGCCTTGAGCAGTTTGTGTGCTTGGCTCCCTCTAGATTTGATGGTACCTCTTGTGATAGAGCATATTATTTTTTGTTGAAGTTTCAATACCAGCTATGTAATGTGTAAATTCTAGAGTAGCTTGGACTAGCTTTACCTCTTACAAATTTACCGACCTCACCATGGAGTGGTGGAGGTCTGCTTTGTCTCATCGACCTATTGGATCTCCAACTATGACATGTGAGCACTTTACATGGGTATTTCTTGAGAGGATCATGCTATATAGCCTTTGGGACAATCGCAGGGATGAGTTTGACAGGCTTCAGTAGGATTCTATGTTTTTCTCTAACTATGAGGCCAGATTTCATACATTTTCTAGATATGCCTTCTCTAACATCCCTATTGAGTTTGAGAAGATTTGGCTCTTTGCCAAGGGATTGGCAGGATATCTTTAGGAGGCTACAACTTCCTTTGTATTGTTGGAGGCATACTTTAGAGTATAGTGGATAACACTCACATGATAGACAAGGTGGTGGGAAAAGATTTCATCAATATGGTATATTTAGTGGACATGCTCCACTAGATCTATAGTTTTGAGGCAGAGCCCCTAGGGTGGGGTAGTTATGGAAGCTCTACTAGTATCTATTAGTGTTAACATGTCAGGGCTATAAAGAGAGGTTGAGATAGGTCTTTTTGTTTAGCAAGAAATGGTCATCCGTTGACACAGTTATCATAGGGGTAAAACCCCAAGGCTTTTTATGTTGGTGATGAAGTTGGGCACTTCATCAACTATTGTCCACATCGTGCATTTCCTGCTAAGACTTTAGGATCTTAGCCAGCATGTCCAGCCTGAGCAACAACAGCTAGAGACACCTCTTAAGGCATGAAGGGAACTACTATAGGAGGTCATGGTATAGTGAAAGGTGGAGCTTGTGGAGGCCCATAGGCAATTACTGGTTGTAGAGTTTGTTATGTTGTCCGAGATAGAGCCGAGGTGGAGGCCTCTAATGCGATCATCACAAGTATGGTTCCAGTTTGCCACCGTTTAGCTTAAGTTTTATTTGATACAAGCTCTAAATATTAATATATGTCAGCTTATATTTCTTCGAATATTGATATAATATGTGAGCCACTTGCCGATCTCATTTTTTTTCCACTTCGGTAGGTGAATCGTACTTGGTGAATCTGGTGTATCGGGGTGTTGTTGTAACAATTATTGGGAGAGATACTACTACTTACTTGATATGGTTAGATATAGTACTTTGACGTGATATTGAGTATTGACTGGTTATCGTCTCATCATGCAATTCTTGATTAAGATGTGATGGCCATGACCTAATGTTGCTTAGAGTTGCCTTAGTTGGTATGAAATTGAGCACTTACCTCCTATTCTAAGGGATTTATTTCTTATATACACATTTGTTGATTGATGGATAAGGGTTTTTTGTGTCAATTAACTCATGTTTAGGTTGTTTTCTAGGGGTTCCCATCATTGGAGACCACCAGTGTTGCTAGAGAATCTATGGATGTATTCCCGACAAATTTAATTGGTATTCTGTCGAATCGTGCTATAGAATTTATTGTTGATGTTGAGGTAGGCACTAAGCCCATCTCAATTTCTCTCTATTGTTTGGCTCTAGCTGAGTTAAAGGAGCAATTGGAATATTTGTTGAACAAACGGTTTATTCAATCTACTGTATCTATCTATGGTGCTCCTATATTATTTATAAAGAAGAAGGATGGCACTACGCATATGTGTAATTACTATCAGCAACTAACAGAATGACCATCCAAAAAAATATCCTTTGCCTTACAATGATGATCTTTTGGACCAATTGCAATGTGTCTCGAAATTCTCCACGATTAATTTGAGGTCCGGCTGTCATTAGTTGAGAGTTTGGGAGTCTGATATCCCAAAGACAAATTTCTCAGGACCCCTTATGAGCATTATGAGTTTATGGTTATGTCATATGGATTGACTAATGTCCCGGTTGCTCTAATGGAGTTGATGAATCGAGTGTTAAAACCCTATTTGGACATATCATAATTGTGTTTATAGACGATATGTTGGTTTATTCAAAAAGTGAGGTAAATCTTGTTCAAGATATGAGGAATGTAATTTAGATATTGAAAGACAAGAAGTTTTACGCCAAAAGTTCTCAAAGAGCGAGTTTTGGCTTAAGCGTGTTGCATTTCTTGGGCACGTAGTGTTAAAAGAGGATATTATGGTTGATTCGGCCAAAGTCGAAGCTATTCATGAGTGGGCTAGACCTACTTTGGTGAATGAGATTTAGAGTTTCATTTGTTTAGCAAGGTATTACTGATGATTTGTTTAAGGAATCACCTTTATATCTGCCCTTGCTGACTAGATTAACTTAGAAGGATGTGGAAATTTCAGTGGTGTGAGAAGGGTGAGGTGAGCTTCCAAAAGCTCAAGGGTTTGTTGACTTAAGCACCGATTCTTGTGTTGCCCGAGGAGGGAGTGCCAGTTGTTGTGTATTGTAATGCCTTTGGTGTGGGTTTTGGTGGTTTATAGATAAAAAAGGGAAGTTGATAGCCTATGTTTCTAGATAGCTGAACATAAATGAGAGAAACGACCCTTCCCATGACTTGGAATTGGCTGTGGTCGTGTTTGTGTTGAAGTTGTGGGAATATTATCTTTATAGGATGCATTGTGAGATCTATACCGATCATTGGAGTCTCAAATACATCTTTTCTCAGCCTAAACTAAACATGAGACAACGTAGATTTATTATGTTACTTAATGATTATGATATCTCTATTTTATATCACACCGGGATTGTCAATGTGGAGGCAGATGCTTCGAGCTGGAACGCCACTAGTATTCAGAGTTTGGCTTTCTTGACGGTTGAGAAGAGGAACTTAGCTTTTAAGGTGTTATTTCCTTGCTACACAAATGGTTTGTTAAGATATTTCTCCTCCTCAAAGTATATTGGCCTTTCTTGACTCTAGATCTTCCTTCTTGATCAGATATTTCTTCATCAATTCTAGGGTCCTCGGTTGTCCATGATTCATGATAAAGGTTTGAGGGGTGAAGCTAAGGAAGATACTATTGATTTAGAGGGTGTTTTGAGGTTACACGGTAGAGTTTTGTGATCCAAAGGTTGGAGATTTGGTGAGGTATATATTTGTGGAGGCCCATTGTGCTAGATATTCCATCTACCAGGGTGTGGAAAAGATGTACCATGCTCTAAAACAACTTTATTTGTTGTTTGGGGTGAGAAAGGACATAGTTGAGTTTGTGGCCATGTTTTTCAATTGCCAACATGTCAAGTATGGGCATCAAAGGCCCAGTGCATCAATGCAAAGGATGCCCATTCCTGATTGGAATTGGGAGAGAGTCACTTTGGATTTTGTTAAAGGTTTTCCCATGGCTTTGGGCAAGTTCGACTCAGTTTCGGTGGTTGTTGATTGTTTGAACAAGTCGGCACACTTATTACCAGTGAAGACTAGCTATAGGGTAAAGCAGTTAGCTAAGATATCTATTTGGGATGTGGTCAGATTGCATGGTGTGCCAATGTCTATGGCATCAGACAAATGTTTTGTGTTCACTGCCTTTGGATGGCTCTACAATGTGTTTTGGGTACTAGAGTGAATTTAAGTTTAGCATTCCACCCCAAGAAAAATGGATGGTCCGAGAGTACCATTCAGGTGTTAGAAGATGATCACGCCCAAACTACACCTCCCAATTAAGGTATAAGTGGTTTTTGTTCATATATAGAACCTTATAATGGGTAGTGTCAATCCCTCAAGGAACATGGTCCAGACTTGGAATAATTAAAAGTAATTAGAATGAATTAATCAACTTATTTCTCTAAGAAGGGTGTTTTGATAAAAAGAAATAATTAAACCTAATGTAAAATCAAATAGTCAAGTGCAAGTGTTGTAAATTTAATGAAAGAAGTAACTAGGTTTTTGTTTTTCCTATAGAATCCTAACTCAGTGTCACAAAATAAGCATAACCTTTTTTTGCGTGTAGCAACAAATACTAGTAAGTCATGTTTGCCTAGCCCTTTGATCAAGGCAATAGGCATATTTAAGCATGTTACATGATCGATCTATCGGTGTTGAATTATGGACCCTTACCTTATCCTAGTACAACCATCATTTGATCTGTTCAGATTGATTAGACGAGTGTAATCATGTCGTATCTTGTTATTTTACATCTTTTCCCATTCATTACCCTCTTGATCCAGTATGTAAGAATTAGGCAAGTTGTAATGTTTCCAATTGTTAAAAAGTATTAAAAACGAAGAGATAAATAATACAAGCATGCACACTTTCCAAGTATTATGAATTATCTGATCTTCAGGATTCCCACAACCCTAGTTGTAGATTTAGCTACTTATGTTCATTGTAGATGAGAGAATCATGTAATGTATTTGCATAATTGAACACTTACATCGATGAACTGATGAACGCCAAATCCAAATTCTTCACGAAAATCATGAGATTATAATATGAAGATAATGTCACAAGTAATTCGCAAGAATTCTGCGAGGAAAAAATAGTAATCTCAAGTATCAAGTTCTTGATGTTCTAACTGCTCTCCCTATATAAAAAAACCTAAAAACTTATTTATAATAAAATTAAACCAAATTTGAAATGAAATAAGAAAACTGAAATCGAGAAAATTGACAAAGTAATTACGTGCCATAAATGGAATCATGGCCCATGACTAGACTTCGTAGACTGCACTTCCAAAAATTTATCTTCAATATATAAACCATTCCTATGGACCATCTTCTTATTTACGACCTGTAAGAGGTTTAATCTAGTATGCCTTCATCGATTCTTCAAAATCTCTATCCTCAAGGCACGAAATGATGTACCTACCAAAGATTCTACAACCCATCTGGTATCACGTAGTTGCAACTTTTGAAAATCATCCATTCACTTGATCTGGCCCATGAAACCCATCTATAGATTATGTAATGAAGTACAACCCATAGAAATCCTCGTTAAACATAAGAATGTTGCAATCTGCATAACTTAGCTCAAAAACACCATGCATCCTAAAATCCTGCAAAATCAACACAAAAACACACATACTAACATTTCTTTGAGAACACACAAAATTCAATGTCTAAAGCATCAAATATTCCATATTTTTTTGATACGTCAACATCCTTAACTTAAAAAAATTTCTTGTCCTCAAGCGAGAGACTCAATCCATATAGCAATACAAACGCTCACAGACTTCAATCTTATGGCACACATTATCTTTCAATCAATCACAAATACCTAGTCAAACTAATCAGTGTATATGGAATACAGATATAGAAAAAACTCCTGTGGACGAATGTCAGACAATGCAACTATGAAACGCAAGGAAAATTAGATAAACATCAATCACCGAGATAGCCTAAAGTCAACTATTAATTCAAGTGCCCTAAAATAAAAGAATTCCCATATATAACTCAGAATGTTATATTTAAATTCAATACTTAGGACAAAAAAAATAACTAGCGCAGAGAATAGATATTCAAACCCTATGTACAATACATAGGCTTTCCCCTATACACATGCTGATGATATTAAACTAGTGGACTTAGGATTACTATAGGACTTTCATAGCTTATAAACTACATTTTTGTAACATAGTGACTAACCTTCCTCCTTGTCCCTGTGCTATTTTACACTTTTGCGCAACCAACATTGATATTTTCAACTCATTACTCCCCTTTTCCTATTTCAAAGGTGTTCGAGTGCTATATCGTAGTGACCCTGTAGGTCAATTCTGTATATATATGTTATGTGTTTAGTTTAGAGGTTTGTATAGAAACCTCAGATTATTATGACCTTTGGGGACTATCGGGATGGGTTCTGGATGTTTTGGTTGAGAATTGTGCAAGTTCGAAACTTAGCATGGAGCAAAAATTGCTAAAATGAGTTTTTTAGAAAAACTTTAGTAAATAGCCTTAGAATGAGATTTCGACAATTCCGCTAGTTGTAGAATATCCGACTTGTTCTAAGAAGGTGATTGGCTTGAAGATGGAGGGTTTCGATGTGATTGTGTGCTGAAAATTGCAATGTGAACTCAACTATAAGTTACAAAATGGCATTTTCATAAACCCTATCTTAAGCCGTTCAAAATAAAAAATGGATTGTGCGGTCAGCTGCACAATCTCAAAGATAGACTAGAATGACCCTCTTCCAGTTGTTGGGGTAATCTAGTTGCAATTTGAGCACCTTAGCTCTTCTAGGTGATTTTAGTCGGAACAAAGTGAGGAGCTCTTATTTCTTGGGAAGGCTCCATCGGGAAATCCATCTCCACCTTTAGAGCTAAACTATTTAAAAATTAGTGTGGTTACACTATTCATTTATGAAAAATAAATATTAGGAGCCTCGAGAATGCCATAGAGAAAATTGGATCTTGGCTGGTGTAATACCAACAGTAATTGCACTCCGTGTTTGTGAAGGCTAATGACACGATCGCGGAGGGTTGCTTAGCATAACCCCATATATATGGAGAGCCTCCTGTGATTGTGGAGAAAGGGTAGTGACCTGTGTCTCCACATTCATGGGGCTCGATCCGCGATCGAATAGGAGGCACGTGAGGTCAAGAATCAACCTCATTTTATAACTTCATTAGTTCGTAAAAAGGGTTATATAAGTCTGATTTTGGTGATTTAAAGTTCCATGTGACTAAGAATTCCTAAAGTAACATCGTGGTGAAGTTGGTTTTGAGATTTGATGCGCGTTTCAAGGTAATTTCTCTATTTTTGTTGTTGTCATTCTCAATTTTTGTTAAAACATTGTATCTTGACTGCGTTACAAAATCATGACAGAATTGAATGAAATTTTAGCCTAAAATGTTCTATGTTTGGAGAGGAATGTGATGCGTAGCTAGGTATTGGTTGTATTAGTCTAGTTTCAAAGAATTTAGACCGAGAAAGTGTTGAAAAGAATGTTTTCCTCGGTAAAGCTTCCATCTCCATTTATCGCCCCCTTTTGCCCAATTTCGCCCATTTCTTGAGATGATACAACCAAACTGATCATGTTGACATCGTATATTATGGTGTGAGAGCTGAGCAACTTCATGAGATTACCAGGAAGGGGAAATTATATCGTAGTTGAGGTTAAATATTCCAAGGATTTCCCTAGACCTCAGATTTCGTGGAATTACAGGCATGTTGAGGGGCTTAAATATATGTAAGATGCTAATAGTATCCACTATGTGTAGTGTCGGTATTGTTTAATTGTAATTTATTTAGTTAGCTATGAATGGTATACCTCAATACTTGTATGTATATACATGTATATGTCAGTTTTGTTGAGCTATAACGAGATCTTATAAAGGCTGCATATGGCCAATGACTTGGACATGTAAGCTTTTTGATCTAACTATTGTTTATAGGTATATGTTGCCTGACCTAGATATGTTTTTATGACTATGGGACACATGTGATTTCTTGCCATATGACGACTTAATTTCAGGTATAACATATCTTGTTGGGCTTATTTGTCGTAGATACTTATGATATCCCTATTATAATCGTGCTTTTATTTCTATTACCTACGGTGTGATATATTATAGCAGGATTTCCTATTGGCCCTTATTCTTTTCTGACTATTTGAATATATGCATTGTGAGACTGGTGTAAGCGGGTACTTTGAGTTTTTTCCTTATCCCAGGGTGAGTTGTTAGTTAACTAAGGGAGGTGATGGTTAGGCTCGGTTGGGTTTTATACTTCTAGTAGAGACTGATTATATGATTTGGGATCTAAATCCCGTTAGACGCTAGAGAGAACAATTGTCTAATGTTACACTGTGAAAACTAGATGCCGAGCCTGTTGATGAAGTCTCTGGTGGTCATGTCTCAGTCTTTGAGACCTTGAGGGACACTCCCCATGGTCCTACTCTCAGATGGCTCTCTCGAAGTATCCGAGACTAGGGTGTCGGTTCTAAAAAGGGTTCGACCACTTGCGTTACTTTGGGTGGGGGAACCCATTGATATTCTATGGGGATCTCCTCCAGGATTCATACTTTATTACGCTTGATGTCATGTTTAGTAGATCAGGTCTATAGAGGTTGTGTGATCACATTTAAAGGTTTTGATACATGGGTTGACTTTATGTTGCTTGTTATGTTAGACTTCAACCTTATTTTAGATACGTATTAGTTGGCCCAAACCATGTTCTATCAGATTATTACGCCAAGCATGTCACCTTGGTAATATCAGGGATGTGTCCTAGGGTTTTGCTGGGGTTCGTGAGTTAGGTTCCGATGGGTATTATATCATATGTTTAAGCCTAAATAACGATATCGAGAGGGTGTTCAATATACTTGGCCCATACACATGATTTGATAGTTAAGACTCCTTCTATGGAGTTTGTATCAGTTGTATGTGAGTTTCCTGATTTGTTTCAAGAAGATTTGCAAAGGTTGCCACACGTTTGGGAGATTGATTTTTTTTATAGAGGACATGTTGTGAATGAGCGTATATCTATTCCTCCATACTAGACGGCTCCTGCAGAGCTTGCTAGATTTGGGGTTTATTGGACTGAATCTTTTCAAACCATTTCGAAAGAAAGAATTTTTTTTAGTTAAATATTTGTTGGAATTGAGCTGGGGAGATCCTGTCTTGTTTGTGAAAAAGAAAAAAGGGACTCTTCGGATGTGTATTGATTATCGACAGTTGAATAAACAGACGGTAAAAAATCGTCACCCCCTTCTGTATAATGATGACTTATTTGATTACCTGCAGGGGGCTTAGGGTTTTCTAAGATTGATTTAAGATCGGTGTATCATCAATCTCAAGGATCCGAGCTGCTGATGTTTAGAAGACTTTCTTTTGGACTCCTTATGGCATCATAAATTCCTATACATTCTTTTTGGGCTGACTAATGCCCCTGCAATGTTTATAGAATTGATGACTCAGGTATTTTGGCCTTATCTGAACTGTTTTGTTGTGGTGTTTATCGATGATATTCTAGTATATTCACCGAGCCAAGAGTAGCATGCCCAACACCTCTAAATTCTTCTTCTGACACTGCGGGATCATAGGTTGTATGCTAGATTTTCTGAGTGTGAGTTTTTGCTTGGTATGTGACCTTCTTGGGTCATGTGGTGTCCGGTGAGGGTATTAGCGCTGATTTAGCTAATGTCGAGGCTATCTATGGCTATCCTAGACTTACTATAGTTACAGTAGTTTGGAGTTTTGTTGGTTTTGCTGGGTATTACTAGAAATTCATTAAGAGCCTCTTAACTATTGCCTCTATGTTGACTTGATTGACTCTCTTGGGTACACAATTTGTGTGGTTTGATAAGTGTGAGGCTAGTTTGCTGAGGCTGAAGGAGTTGGTGACTACTATGCCAATTTTTACCCTCCTAGCTTAGGGAGAGTGTTTTATGGTATATTGTGATGCCTCCCATGCTGGGTTGCATTGTGCTTTGACGTAGAAGGTACGAGTTACTGCTTATGCTTCTTGTTAGTTGCAGGTCCATGAGCGTAACTATCCTACTTATGACATAAGAGTTAGAGGCAGTAGTGTTTTTGTTTATGATTTGGAGGCATTATTTATATGGCATGCGTTGTGATATATATATAGACCACCGGAGCTTATAGTACCTTGTGACCCAGCGGGATATGTACTCCCGCTGGAGATGGAGGATCGAGTTGATGGATGACTATGATATTTGTATTTTGTGCCATCCAAGCAAGGCAAACTTGGTAACAGATCCATTGAGTCTAAAGGTGGTGATTATGGAAAGGCTAGCACACCTGGTAGTTGAGGAACAACCATTGGCTTCGGACATTCAATCCCTTCCTAACTGGTTGATCAATTTGAGTCTTCATGATTAGATTTAGGGTTGTCAGTTTGAGTATGAGTCACTAGCGTGCTGCCAAGATAAAGTATTGCAGCATACTTGGGGTCAGGTTACAGTTGATTCAGATGGGTTTCTTAGATTCGATGGTCGGTTGTGTATTCCTAGAGTGAGGGATTTTATTCAGTTTGCTTTACAGGATGCGCATTATTCTCTATATCTTATCCATCGGGGGATAGCGAAGATGTACTGAGATTTGATGTACATTACTGGTGGAATGGCATGAGGAGATATATTGCGCCATATGTATCACGTTATCTTAGTTGTCATCAGGTTAAGGGAAAGTATCAGCAGCGTAGGTGGATACTCCAGCCATTGCCCATTCTTGTGTGGAAGTGGGAGCGGGTAATTGGACTTTCTTATTGGGCTTCCTCATACATTCAGTGGTTACGAAAACATTTGGGTGATATTTTATTGGTTGACTATGTCTACACACTTTATTCCGATTTGTTTTACCATTTGTGTTGAGCAATTAGCCCCTTTATACATTCAGGAGATAGTCCGATTACATGGGGCGCCTATATCGGTCATATCTGACTGAGGGTCATAGTTTACCTCAAGAGGTTTGCAAGCTTTTCAGTAAGCCTTTGGCACCAAAGTTTATTTAGCACAACATTTCATCCCTAGACTAAGGACAACTAAGAGCTAGCATCAGACTTATACTAACTATAGATGCTGATTCTTACAGTTTGAGGTTGGTGACCCAGTGTTTTGCCCCAGAAAGGGGTCAAGCGGATTGTCAGTTGGGGTAAGTTGAGTCCCCAATATATTGGGCTTCTTGAGATCCTGGGGCAAAATGGGCCAGCTACTTATGAGTTACCCCTGCCTCCATCTTATTTTTCTATCCACTTTGTATTCCATTTATTAGTTATATGTCGGTGTGTTCTAGATGAGTTTCATGTGTTGCAATATGACGCAGTCGTGTTAGATGACTGTCTTACATTTGTTGAGTAGCCGGATTCTATTTTAGCTGTAGATAGTAGAGAATTTCATTCCAGGGTCATACCGATGGTTAAGGTGTAGTGGCAACAACACCATCTGGTTGAGGAGGCTACCTAGGAGATCGATACACGAATTTAAGAGAATCACCCCAACATATTTAAGCCATCATGTAGCCTTTACTTTACTTTTGCAAACGAAAGTCTTATAAGTGGGGGATTTTATAATGACCCTGAGAGGCAATTTTGTATTTCTATATTATTTATGCTTTTCTGAGCTTTTATATAGCGACCTCATACATATTATGACCTGTTGGGTGTTGGAATAGGTTTTGAATATTTTGGTAGAGAATTGTCCATGTTAGAAACTTAGCGGGGAGCCAAAACTACTAAAATAAATTTTCTTGCAAAACCCAAGTAGATGGCCACGGAATGGAATTCTGATGGTTTCGTTAGTTCTAGAATGGTCGATTTGTGCATGGAGGGTAGTTTGTTTGAAGACGGAGGGTTCAGGTGTTATTTTGAGATGAAAGTTGAAACATGAACTCAAATAGAAGTTAAAAAGGGCATTTCTATAGCACCCCAGCTTGTCAGGCTAGGAATTAAAAAAGATGGTGCGATCAGCTTTAGAATGTTGAAAATAGTCTAGAATAACTCGACGCGAGTTGTCAGGTATAAGGACACGGACTTTGTTTGGCCTTAATGGTGGTTGGGATTTTATTCGAAAATGTTTTTGACCAAGGTGACACCTTATGGACACCTCCACGGGTCATGAGACTTATTACAGGCCATGTAGAGGAGCCTTGAGGTGGTCCTTGGTCTTGTGTGTACATTGTTGGCCACATGTTGGAGTTTAAGAGCAAGGCACGCACCATATGAACCTCATATCATCCTTATAAATCTTTAGTCTGTGTGGCCCTTACTATAGGCATTGGTGTGAAAATTTTCTAAGTATGGAATCACCATCTCAGATCTTTGTTACTGTAGATTTTTGAAAATTGAAGCACCATGGAAGGACACGCGGTCCTTGTAACCACTACACGGTTTGTGTGTCCCCTATATAGGACTCCTAAATAAGTTTATACTTCTTCATTTCTATTAGTTCTTATTCAAACACATACTTTCTCATCAACTAGCTCTAACACTTTTTGGGTCCTACTTTCGAGCTCTAATTGGAGGATATCCACGGAACCTTCAAGGTCAAGCTAAATTCACTTTCAAGCCTCAATCAGAGCTTATATTTGGTTTAGAGTCATCATGCGTCTCTTACATCAAGCCAAGTTCATATGCATTCCATTGGCTAAGTTATTAATATGCAACAGTAGAATGGTCATCTTTAAGTAGTCATATCTTCTTTCACAAGAAGAACTGGGTGGCCAAGAACCTATCAAATTGAAGCTCTTTGAATTAGCTTTCCAATGCATTCAGTTTCACCTAATTCCGAGTTCAGATCAAGAAGTTATGCTCGTGTTGGTACAACCTATCTATGTTGTGTTCCCTCTCTTTTGGCTAAGGAAATCTTCACGTGAGCTTTGCATGATCCGTGGTTATTTACAAGGACCGTGGAGCTTCTTCACGGGACACCTGGAAACATTTTGAAGCTAGTTTCATTAATTATTTTCCCATAATTTTGGCTACTTCTAATGGAATTTATGACTTCCTAACCCATTCTAAACCCCCTGAAAAGTCCTATACACTTCTTCTCTTGTTAAAATTACTCTAACTCTCTTACCTAAGAACTCCCCTCAAGAGAGCCATCGGAGATTAGCTTGGAGCATAAGGAAGGGTCTTCCTCTTCATTAAATATTTTCCTATTTCTTCTAGGTTAGCTAATGTATGTGGGATTGATTCACGGTCTCTTTTTAAACATGATTTTATGAAATTAAGCTTACTTTAATTATGAATTTTGAAGATTATTATTTATATAATTAAATTGAGTTATGGGCTCTGTTTTATTGTTGATTTTAAAGTGATTTAAGACCTAATATGTTGATGTTGCATGAATATTATGAAGATTTTAATATGCATTGTCCCTTTCAAGTTTTATTTAAGCATGGGTAATCTAAATTGTTATTTGAATGTGGATTTTTCTTATTGATTTACTTGAATTTCCTATTGTATTATTTATTTAAGATTTAATATATTTTGTCAATTCTATTCTCATATCAAGGCATATGTATCTATGAGCATTGAATTTTGATGAAAATTGTTTGGTGGTTTAAGGACACATATGTTTATGAAAATGACTTTTATGAAATGTATGGTTATGACAAGAATGTGATCGTATAAATGTGTATTGATATTGGCTCTTTGAGCATATTGGGTGTTTACACCATATTGATATAAGTGAATGAGTTATTCTTATGCATAAAAAGTATGAATTGAAATGTGATTTGGCTTTTGAGCCCATGTGTGTGTGAGTATGAAAAATGTTTGGCTTTTAAGCCTAAGTATGCATTGAAATGATTTGAAATAAAGAAGGCCTCTTTTAGAAAGCATATGTATGTATATGTATTATTGTGAGATGACGACGTAGCACCAAATGGGATTGGAGGTGTTAGGGTTATCCCCAGCGGTCCTCTTCCGCTTTCTTGAACTATGTGCAAACATAGGTATATGGTAGCAATTATCGAAATGACCTAGTCGTAAGGAATTGTTGCACATTTGATATGATATGATATGCAAAATCGTTCTAAAATGACTGGGTCTTGAGAAAGGTGGTCAACACACTGAAATGACTGGGTCGAAAGATGTGTTGTAGATTACCTTTTGCAAGTAAACTTCTCTTATGCGATGGGAGATCTACATCATGCTAGTTCTTGTAATATCTCGCATGAGTTTGAGATGTCAGTTATGGTCACATCCCCTCTATATATGCAATAATTAAGGCATTTCATGCATCATGAATTACATGGCATATTCATATACTACTCTTCTTTGGATATATAGTATTTTCTATATATTTGCCCTTGTAATCTAACACTGAATGCAGGTTTAGAATTTTATATGAATTGCATACCCACATACTTAGTTCATTGAAACATACTAACACATACTTTTTGCCTACATGATTTAACCATTTATTAACTAGAGACTACCTTTATCCACTGTTTAATGGCTAGATCTGATTTGTGAAAGTATTATGGTGAGTCGTATCTTCAAAGGACAAGCCACTATCTATCTACCCTATGTTGCTTCCATTTATGCTATTTAATTTGAGGGCGAGCCTATGTCTTGGACCCCGTCCTACTCTATTACTAGAGATATTATTGGACATCTTTTAGACTCTTGTACGGATATATGCTATATGTTTTTATTCAGAAATTATGATTAACTCTAACTATTGGATATGGTTATTATAATTTATTTATCGATTTTATGATATAGATTTATGTTATTAAGGAGAAATTGTTGAAGATTCTAAGTCCCGTTTTGCCCTCATAGAGTGAGTCATACTTACCCACCCCTTAGTTCGTATATGATATGTGTAATGTGACTTCATGCTAATCTCTATCCCTATGATTTCCCAAAAGCGTGAGTCCTACTTTCGCATCCCTAAGAACTATGTGATTACTACTTTAGTATGCGCTATCCAATGTGTAATGTAACTTCATGCTAATCCCTATCCGTATGATGTCCCCATAGCGTGCATCCTACTATTGCATCCCTTAGAACTATGTGTTTACTACTTCAGTATGCGCGTCCGAACTAATGATGTGAATTTGGATACTTTGTGGCTTGTTCAGGGACTTTTGGATTTCCATTCACCATGTCACTCCTAGACCCTGGTTCGGCTTATAATAGACATGGTATTAGAGCACTAGGTTTATAAATGGTCCTCGGAGTCCAACATGTCACATCAAGTAGAGTCTTTTTTATGCGTTTGAAGCATGCCACATCTATAGGTAAGTGGCTACAAGGAATTTTAGGAAATGTTTCACTCTTTCATGATTCATATCGTGCCACGGAACGTGTCTTAAGTTTTCCTATATCCATCCCTTCCTACCGACTTGGGAGAGAGTTACTTTGGACCCCTAATGCAATCCAAACTACGAAGATCATGTAGTTGAGCTTATAGATGAGGTCAAAACGGAGCTGATGAAGGATGTGCACTATTTGACAAGATTGGGGAATCGAGTTGAGTAAGCGAAATGATAGTTTTGTTTATGATCATAATACGGTTGAATCTTCTGCGGTTGCTGATGTCAACGCAAAGAATGATTTAGACCAGTCATTGGTTGAGTTGAAGAAGTCAATTGCAAAAAATAATATAGAGGTTTTCTCCCAAGTGGGAGATAATGTTCTTCAGTATCTAGATCGGTTATGTGTTACGGATGTTTATGATTCTAGGAATGTGATCATGAGTGAAGCCCATAACTCTCATTATTCTATTCCACCAAGATCTACCAAAATGTATCGGGTTTTGAGGGAAATTTATTGGTGGCATGGTATGAAGAAAGATATAGCCTACTTTGTATCTCAATGCACTAATTGTAAACATGTGAAGGCAGAACATCAAAGGCCCAATGGTTTGACTCAAGATATTGAGATTCCTATTTCGATGTTGGAAGATGTGAACATGTATTTTGATGTTGGTTTTCCCCGAACCTGAAAGCAATTTGATTTAATTTAGGTTATCTTTAATCAGATGACTAAATTGGCTCATTTCCTACCAGTTAATACTGCCTTAAATTGTGAAGATTATGCAAGGTTATATATCCAATAGTTGGTAATGTTGCATGGTGTTCCTAGTTTTATCATATCAGATCATGGCATCCAATTTACAACTCACTTTTAGAGATTTTTTCAATGAGTACTTGGTACTAAGATGAAGTTGAGTACCGCTTTTCATCCTCAAACATATAGAAAAGTTGAACGGATGATTCAAACATTGGAGGACATCTTGAGGGCTTGCATGTTAGAATTCAAGGGTAATTGGGATGATCATCTACCAATCATTAGGTTTGCTTATAATAATAGCTTTCATGATAGCATCGCTATAAATCCATTTAAGGCTTTGTAGGGTAAGAGATGTAGATCACCGATCGAGTGGTTTGAGTTGGGAGAGATGGCTTTGATTCGCACAGATTTGGTGTTGGAGGCTATGGATAAGGTGAAGTTAATTAGGGATAGATTGAAGACAACCCAAAGTTGCCAAAAGTCTAATTCGGATGTTAGGAATTGATATCTTGAGTTGCATGTAGGTGATTGGTTGTGTGTGAAGGTCTAGACCATAAAGGGTGTAATGCGCTTTAGTAAGAACCAAAAGTTAAGCCTCCGGTATGCAGGTCCTTAAGAGATTGTTGAACGGATTGGGAATGTGACCTATATATTGGATTTTCCACTTGATTTTAGTTTTATCCACCTAGTTTTCCATGTGTCTATGTTGAGGAAGTTCATTGGTGATCCTAGTATAGTTGTACCTTTGGAGGGTGTTAAGGTTGAGGATAACTTGTTTATGAGGGAGTTCCGATTGAGATGTTGGATAGACAAGTGAAGCGACTTCGCAAAAAGAATGTGACTTCGGTTAAGGTCCTTTGGAGAAATCAACATATGGAGAGTGCTACATGGGACGCAGAGTTGGACATGATTAAATGATATCCCCATCTTTGCCAATCTAATAACGCCTAAGGTATTCATTTCTTCCTATCCCAAGTGGTCCTAGTTCTTTCACTCTTGTGTTTCATAACATGAAATGTATACATGTGCACGGAAATAATTTTAAAATGTATTGAATGATTTAAAGTTATTTTGTTATGAGTTTCAATTGTCTTTATGATTATCAAGTGATGAAATATGCATTGTATCTTGTGTTTGGATGTTTCATGTTCTAAGACAAGTCTTTAAAGCTTTTTTCTAGCAATTCTAGGATAATTGTTCTCAAGGGGAGATAATGTAAGGACCCGGACTTTGTATGGCCTTAATGGTTGTTAGGATATTGTTCTAAAAAGTTCTTAACCAAGGATCCACCTTATGGAGACCTCCATAGGCTATGTGACTCACCACAGGTCATCGGCAGGAGCCTTGAGGTGCCCCTCGGCCTTATGTGTAGAGTGTTGGACTCATGTTAGAGTTTAAGACCAAGGTATGCACCACACGAACCTCATACGGTTTGTATGACTTTTCACAGGACCTATGGCCCTCTTTATGGGCGTTGGTGTTAAAATTTTCCAAGTATGGAATCACAATCTCAGAAGTTTGTTTGTGAAGATTTTGACTAAGTGAAGCAACACGGAAGGTTACACGATCCATGTGACCCTATAAAGGACCCCTAAATCAATTTATACTCATTCATTACTATTCTTTATTATTATAACACATAGCTTGTCATTCACTCGCTCAAACACTTTACGAATCCTCTTTTCGAGCACTAATCGGAGGATTTCATAGAACCTTCAAGATCAAGAAAAATTCACTTTCAAGACCTCAATCTAAGATTATTTCTTTTATTTAGGGTCAGCATCAGTCTCCTACATAAAGCCATTTTCAAATGCATTCAATTGGCTAAGTTTTTCATATGAATCGGTACAAGGGTCAAATTTAAATTATCATTTCTCCTTGGATAAAATGAACTAGGTGGGTTTCAACATAGCCAATTGAAGCTTTTTGTATTAGTATTCTAATGCATGCATTTTAACCTAATTCTGAGTTTAGATCAAGAAGTCATGCCCGTTTTAGTAAATTCCACCCGTGTTGTATTCCCTCTGTTTAGGCTAAGGAAATCTTCATGGAACCTTAGCATGACCCCTGGTTCTTTACACGGACTATGGAGCTTCTTCTCGGGTCACCTGGAAACATTTAGGAGCTCATTTAATTAATGGCTTTCATGTAAGTTTGGTTACTTTTGAGAGACGTTTATAAATTCCTAACAAATCCTAAACCCGTGAAAAGACCTATACTCTTCTTCTCTCATTCCAATTCAATTAATAACATAGAATTATTCAAACTCTATCATCTAAGAACTCCCTTTAAGTGAGCCATTGGAGATATGCTTAGAGCATAAGGGATGGTCTTCGTTTTCATACTTGATTTTATGAAACTAAACTTACTTTAATTGTGAGTTTTTTCAGATTATTGTTTATTTAATTAAACTGAGATATGGGCTATCTTCTATTGTTTATTTTAATGTGATTTAAGCCATAAAATGTTAAATTGCATGAATATTATGAAGACTTAAATATACATTGTCCCTTTGAAGTTTGATTTAAGCATGAGTAATCTAAATTGTGCATTGAATGATGATTTTACTTATGGATTTACATGAATTTTCTATTGTATTATTTATTCAAGAGTGAATCTCTCTTGCCCATGTTGTTCTCATATCATTCATGACATATGCATTCATGAGCATTGGATTGTGATGAAAATAATTTTGTAGGTTAAGCACACATATGCTTATGAAAATGATTTTGATGAAAAGTATGGTTATGACAAGAATGCTATTACATAAATGTTTGTTTATATTGGCTCTTTGAGAAAATGGGTGTTTACACCATATTGATATATGTGAATGAACTATTCATATTCATGAAATGTATGAATAGGAACATGATTTGTCTTTTGATTCCAAGTGTGCGTGATTATGAAGGATATTTGGCTTTTAAACTTAAGTATGCATTGAAATGATTTGAAATGAAGAAGGCCTCTTTTTAAAGCAAGTATATGTAGATTTATTCTTGTGGGATGATGATGTCACACCGAATGGTATTCGAGGCATCAGGGCTATCCCCAAGAGTCCTTTTTCTCTCTCTTAAACTATGTGCCAAAATAGTTATATGGTAGTCATTACTGAAATGATCAAGTCATAAGGAATGGATACGCATTTGATAAGATTAGATATGATATGAAAATCCTTCTGAAATGAATGGATTGTAGGGAAGGTGGCCATCACACTAAAATGACTGGGTTATATGGTGTAGTGTAGATTACCTTTTGCCAGTAATCTTCTCCCACCTGATGGGAGGTTTACATCGAGCGAAATCATGTAATAGCTCGCATGAGTTTGAGATGTCGATTATGGTCACAGACCCTCTATATGTGGACACATTATGGAATTTAATTCATCATGGATTTCATGGCATATTGTTATACTACTCTTCTTTGGTTATATACTCCTTTCTATCTATGTGCCCTTGTAATCTAACATTAAATGCATGTTTATAAGTTCATATGTATTGCATGCCCGCATACTTAGTACATTCAATCATACTAGTGTATAGGGTTTGCCTACATGATCTAATCATGTAGCAACCGGAGGCTACCTTTATCCACCATTTGATGGCTAGATAAGATTTTACAAAGTGTTATGGTGAGTCTTATCTTCCAAGGACAGGCCATCATCTATCTACCCTATGTTGCTTCCATTTATGTTATCTAATTTGAGGGTGAGCTCGGGACATGTCTTTGCCCTCGTCCTATTCTGTGATTAGAGGCGTTCTTGGACATTTTGTAGACTCTTGTACGGATATATGCTATGTGTTTTTATTCAGAGATTATGATTATCGCTATCGATTGGATAGGGTTATTATGACTTGACTGTGGGTATTATGATTTGTTATGAAGTAGAAATTGAGAAAGACCTTAAGTCCCGTTTCTCCCCTATTGAGTGAGTCATACTTACCGGCCCCTTAGTCATTCTGTCCTATATGTTATGTGAAATCACGCTAATCCTTATCCCAATGACATCCCCAGAGCATGAGTCGTAATATCCCGTCCCTAAGAACTATGTGCTTACTACTTCAATAAGCTTATGAACTGATGATGTGAATTCAGATACTTTCAGGCTTGTTTGGGGACTTTCGCGTTCCTATTCGCCATGTTACTCCTAGACCCTAGGTCTGGGTCGTCACACGGGGTCATCCAGTTTCAATTTGACTACTCCAGTTCTTTTAGCTAATTTTAGCCGAATAGAAGTGAGGTGCACCTTTTTCCGTAGAAGGAAATCTGACTGTGTTAGATTGAAATCAGTGTAATTACACTATTCATTTGTCAAAAATGAACATAGTGAGCCTCAGGAATGCCCCAGAGAAAATTGGAACTTGGTTGGTGCAGCACAAGTAGCAATTGCACTCCGCGTTCATAGAGGCTAATGTCGCTATCGCGGAGGCCAGCTTTGCAAAAATTCGTGCTCTCGAAGAGCCTGCTATGATAACAAAGAAGGGAATGTGACCCATGCTGCCACGTTCACGGGGCTCGATCTATGATTGCGGAGAAGGCGTGTTAGGCCTATGTATGCAAGCTCAGTAGTCGCAAATCAGCCTTATGTTATAACTATATCAGCTTGTAAAAAGGGTTTTGTAAGTCCAATTTGGGTTATTCAAAGGTTCACATGACTTGGAATTCAGGAAGTAATGTCGTGGTGAAGTTGATTTTGGGATATAATTCGTGTTTTGAGGTAATTTCTCTATTTTTGTTGTTGTAATTCTTGATTTTTGTGAAAACTTTATACCTTGATTTTGTAACAGAATCTTTATGGAAGTGAATGAAATTTAGCATAAAGTGTTCAACATTGTGAGAGGAACGCAATGGCTAGCTGGGTGTTTGTTGTAGTTTTCTAGTTTTTGAGAATTTAGACTGAGAAAGTGTTGGAAAGAATGTTTTCCTCGGGATAGTTTCCAACTCAGTTTTTAGACTTTTACTCAGTTTTCTATGGCTCATTTTGGCCCAAATTTTAGTTTTTAGGCTTCAGGTGTCGTGAAGGTCATTTTTGGAGTTTTTGTTCAGTATTTTAAGCGTGGGGCCCATTTTTCCCATTTTGACCCTATTTGCCTGTTTCTTGAGATGATACAACAAAACTGATCATGTTGACACCGTGAATTATGTTAGCAGATGTGTAGCTTTAGGAGGTAGCAAGGAATAAAAAAGTACGGTTGGTTTGACTCAGATTTGAGATAGCATTTTCCTAGTAGGCTAGACTTTCTCTAGACCTCGGATTGGATGGAAATACAAGTATGTTTAGCGTGAAATGTATGTGAGATGCTAATAGTGTTGTGATTGTGGAATCGTAATTTTTGTAGTTAGCCGTGAATATTGTATCTTGATGCATGTATCCAAAAACATATATATATTGATACTATTGAGCTATAGTGAGGCCTTGTAAGGGTTGCGTATGGGCCAATGATGTTGAAAGGTATGCTTTCTGATCTAATTGTTGTCTATAGGACACATGTGATTTCTTGCCATATGATGACTTTATTTCTTGCATATCACGATCTATTTAGGCCTACCTATCATAGACATTTAGGATATCGCTTATATTACCATGATTTTATTCATATTACCAGTAGTAGGCTACAATATAGCATGATTTCCTATTGGATCTGATTCTATTTCTACTATTGAAATCTATTCTTTGTGATATTAATAGTAGCGGGTTCTCTAAGTTCTTACCTTATCCTAGGGTGAGTTATTAGTGAACTGTGAGAGGTGATGATTGCGCTAGGCTTGGTTTTATGTTTCTAGTAGAGAGATATGATATGATTGGGGATTCAGATCCGATTAGACCCGAGAGAGGGGGATTTTCTTATGCCATGCTTTGTGACCTAGAAGACGTGATCGGTTGTTCAAGTCTCAGATGGCCACATCAAATTGTTTGAGACCCCGGGTGATGCTCCCCGCTGTCCCATTCTTCGATGGCTATGTCCGAGTGTTTGAGATTGGGGTGCCGATTCTAAATAGGGTCCGAGTACTTTCTGTTAGTTTGGGTTGGGACCCCATTGATATTCTGAAGGGCTGGGCCGCATGATTGATACTCTGTTGTTCTAGGACCCGTTATTAACACTTCTATGGGGCTAGGCCCCGTGATTGACTCCCTGATGTTGACACATTTTAGATTATGCTAATGGGATTCTTTCTCCCACAGAGGATTTATCCCACCGTTACATTTATAGTAAAACCACTTAGCCTTCGCTAACTACCCGACTGAGTCAAGGTCAGAAGTCCGAGGGTTAGAGTCCCAGGGTAGTGTTAGGGGTTACAATACCCTAGTGATATTAGGGGTTAGAGGCCTTATGTGATACCATTACTGGATGGGTAGTGAGCCCGGGTACTATTATGTTTTTGGGAGACGAGGGACCAATTGTTTACTCATGGATCAACTCACCTTCTCACATCTTAATTGTACATAGAAGTACCCTCTAGGCTTATGGGGCCGTTCAAGCTTAGACATTACGGCCTTACACCTACATACAACTGACCCTTGACTTTATCATATGGAGAGTAGGGCTCCATGAAGGTTTACTAGGTATTTCAGTGACTGTGTGTCAGTTATTTTGTATGCGGGTGTACCTCTGGGGTTATGGGTGCGCATGTCGCGTGCAACCGTAGAACTTGGGGCCTTGCATCTATGTAAAGTACTATGCTTTTAGTTCGGTGACAGTTGTAAGATGGGTCAGCCATCTCCGTGAGATGGTTTGTTACGAATTATCTTGATGGGTCAGCAGATATTCTTAGATGATTTGATAAGTCTACTATCTTAAGATACATTTAAGATTCCCTATGATTTTATTTAACTCAGTCAGTCGATGATGCCATCTGGGTACCTTTTTCTGGTACTCACCCCTACTTGTGCATCTTCCCATAGTGCAACTCTAGGTACCAGTTTGGGTGCTGATCTATAGGGATTCTTTGAGCAAGGAGACTTCTTTTGGTGAGCATTGGCAACTGTGATTCTGTCACATTCTCCTTCCTTTTGATAACCGTCTTTTATCTTCAGACTCTGGCCATACACTATAGAACTATGTATTTTTTAGGAGTATTCTAGGGTTGTATATATTATACTATGTTATTTGCTATATGTATCATTTCGTTACTGTATTTTTTTACAACTAATTTCCAGGTTCTTGGTAGTTTTTGTTATTATGCTAATATTATATTTTTGGGACTTGACTGGATAATAGGGCAGGCACCCTTGGGCAGGGCTTTTTGCCTCACTGTAGGTGGAACCTAGCAGGCTCCGTCATGACTAACTGGGTTGTGACACTTATTCTAATTTTCAACTCGTTGTCATTTATTGTTCTCAATTCTTTTGCTTTTTGGCTCACATTTTTTGCATCTATTTATTTTTCTCGCACCTCCTTCATATTTTTTTAATTTTATTTTGTTGCATCACAACGCTTTCCGTACCTGTTTTGTGTGATTTCCTTGAACACCCTCAACTAAAGCTTTGACCTGAATTGAGGTGCACAATATTAAGATTATGAACTAGGGGCACTTTTGGTAGCCCCCCTCAAATTAGGCTTTTAGCATGGGTTGAGCTGTACAATATTAACGGAGGGACTAGTGTCGATTTTAGGATTACACAAACAAAAAAGTTTTGTTTCGCAGGTGTCTACAAAGAAAAGGTACACGTAAGGCTTAAACATTAGGACTAAGGGATACATAAAACATTTGGGTGGTCACTTTTATGCTAGGTGGACTAATATGTAAAATGGCCTATGATCCCTTCTTAACCAACTAACCTATAGTCTCAGTCAGAGTAACATGGCATTTTCTGAATTAAAACACAATACAAGAATCATGCAATAATGCTCACAAACACTTAGCACTAAATACACTGCCAACATAGACTCTCATATCATGCTTTTTTATCACGATTAAGACCTATCTTGTAAGAACCAACACTGTTAATCACTGATTCGGTATGGTTGTCATCAAAACTACCTGACAACATATCATCATTCAAAGAAACAGGTAGGTATCATTTTTCAACAAACTAACATATGCCACAGATATCAACACAATATGCTACTAGTACTACTTACACATCCTAAACATGCCGGTTCAACCAAAGATAAATATCCTTAGGGAAAGAACATAGGCAACTGTGGATAACTATATTAATATAGATATAGACCCTGGTTACTCAGACTTCATTGAGGTCAACAACTACACACACCCCATCGAAAAATAATTGCATTGTCTTCAATGCAACATAACAAACCAAAAGCTAATCATAAGAGTTGAAAAGGAACATACCTGGGTGCCTAAGTGCCAGTTTGTGTCTCACTACCCTCAGCATGCTAGTTGGTCTCCTAGGTTATGGAAGTATTTTCGGAGGGTCCAATACCCCTCACTATCTCTAGCTCTCATACCGATCAGTCCATCTCATCCACAATCGATGCTCGTCTAGCAGCATCCATATGCTAACTTTCTGACCTTACAGCCTCAAGTATGGCAACATCAGGATCATCATCATCAATATGACGCCTCTTCCCAGAAGCGCAGGCTTGCGGCTCATCATGAAATAAATCAACCATCTTTTTATCAACATTGGGCATAGGAATCACTAGAGGTACTGAAGATGTTGCCCTAATATTTGTGAAAAACTGCTGGATCTCTGCTCGGATGGTTGTCATGTCTAGAGTGTGAGCTAAACTAAGGTATTCAATTATGATCCTCTGAAATTCATCTACACGACCATGAAATGATGCTAATCTCTCCTTAAAAAGATTCGTGAAGCGCTCCTTCATGTGCTCCTCAAACTTTGCAATGGCCTTGCGAACCGAAGGCCAAATCTGCTACAACAACTGAGTCAACTAGGACACAGTGCAAACCTATCACTACACCAGAGTCTGAATAGACTCCACAGACAGGTTTATCATGCCTGGGGTATGAGGAAGTGTAGGTACGACCTTTAGTACAATAGATGAAGAAGTAGTGCGCCCCAACTTATCTATAGTATTAATCTATTGGGGCTTCTCGGTCTTGATAGCAGCAACAATGCAAGGATCGGGCTTAAGTTTTGGTGCCTCGGTAAATATCTCTAGAAGTTTATCAAGAGGCAAAGGTGCTCACCAAATAGATATAAGATACTCATCAACCTTGATTAGGGTGGCATCTTGGGTCCTCTGGACCTCTATCATCATGTCCACATTAGGCGGGATCTGCACCCCTTCATCTATGCTTAACTAGTGAATCAAATAGGTGAATGGAATTGATATGCACCTCTGTCATGACTCGTGGTCGGGGCCTAACTGTGACACGGAGAATGGGGACCCAAGGGTCCCAAAACAAGCCTCAAAATTTTAGAATTTGCATTGTAGATTCAAGGCATATAAGACGGATAGTTAAATAGCAGAATCTAAAGTCAAAAGGGAAGACCATTCATTTTTGGATAAACAAAACGAGGAAGTTTATACAGTGCCCAAAATATGCCTCTAGTCATGGAGTAGGTGCCAGGAAGAGTTCCGGGCTCACCCTCAACAAAACACTATACACAACGATCACAAGAAATAAAGCTTGCCCTCGAAAGACGAGGCTCACCGCAAAATAACTTCAATGTAGGACTATTCGTCCGGCGGCTGGTACTCAAACTGCTCGGTCCCTACATGGTAAAATCATGCAGGCATAGAGTATGCATTAGTATGTTTGAATGTACTAAGTATGCGGGTATACAATGCATGTGACTTACCGAACCTGCATAATCATGTTAGATATCAAGGACACATAACATACAAGAACATATAAGCAATAGAATTTAATATACAAGATGTCATGGAATGCGTGATGCGTACAATGCGGTAATGCTCCTATATAATGAGGATGAACTATAACTGACAACCCAAATACATGCGAGCTATTACATGAATTGGACCGATCGAGACCTCCCACCGGTAGGGAGAAGATTACTTGCCAAGGGTAATCTACACCACACCTTACGACTCTGCTTTTTGGTGGATGGTCACCTTCCTTACGATCCGCTTTTCCGAAGGTTTTACAGAAGCAAAGCAAGACATGTAATAATCATAAACAGATAGACGAATTACATTCGTCCCTATGTAGGCACATAGTTCAAGGGAAGGGAGAGGGATCTTGGGGATATCCCTAACGCCCCCAATCCATCGGTGCTAAGTCAACACATCCCACAAAAATACATATATATATACATATGCTTTCAAGAGAGTTGAATATCCATTTCAAGATGTTAAATGCACAATTAGGCTCAAATACCAAATCACAAGGTCAAGATCACATGGTTCATGCAAGGAATAGCTCACCTACATATACAAGATGGTGCAAGCACCCAATATGCTCCAAGAGCCAAATTCATAGACATACCGGTGATCACCTTCTTGTCCATTCCCATGTCTTACCAAAATCATATCATAATTCCGTTTTAGGACAAAATTGGGCTTAATCCCACATTTCAAAGATTTCCATGCACCAATGTCATGAATGTGATGCAATGCATAAAGTAGGGATGGCATGGGTAATGTAGAGTATATCCCAAAATTAGCAATATAATGTAAAGATTAGGAAAAATCCATAATAAAATTCATATGAAAAATGTAGTATAAATTACCCATGCATAACAACATCTTTAAAGGGACATGCATGCTTCATAGTTTCATAGTCCAAGTAACTCACCATGTTCAAGCTTAACATAACTCAAAATTCGGAAAATTATCTAGCACATGCATGATTTAAAACATCAAGATCAAGTAGTAAAATTTCACATTTTAAGTAGACAAGTGTATAAAATAGTTTAAAAAGAACTTGGGTCTTCTTAGTTGAAAGGAACCAAGAATCGAAACCCACATACCTGATTGAAGACAACACTAAAAGGAATGGACTTCAAATTGAGAACCTTGGCTTGAATGATCCTAGAGGGAAGGTGGATGTGTTAAAGGAGTATTTTAGAGAGAGGAGAAGAAATTAAGTGAAAATGGCTGAAAATGGGAGTGATCAACTTATATAGGGGGCTAAGGAGGGGTGGGAAATGACCAAGTTTCGTTGGGAATAACCAATATTTCAAAAACGTCATTAATAAACGGACCTGAAATTGGCCCGTCTGGGGCATGTGGACCGGTAAATAGTCCATCTGGCATCACATGGACCGTTTACTATGCCGTGGCCCTAGACGTGAAATTTTCAGAGGCAAGATTTTTCGGACTAAGTATCACCACACGGACCGATAAATGGACCACCTGGGGCCACACGGACCGTGACCCCGTCTGTATATAGGTGACTCTCTATAACGAGACTAGACGGAGGACCACACGGACCGTCTAAAGTCACACGGGCCGTCACTTGGTCCGTGTGAAGGTGGCCCTATGTAGTTCACCATACGGGAGGCCACACGGATCGTGTAGCCTTACACGGACCGTGTGGAGGCCCGTTTGGCCTCAAATTCCTAGGTGTCACTCTACGGGAAGGCCACACGGGCTGTGTGACTCCACACAGGCCGTGTAGGCCCTTCCGTAAGGCGATGCCTAGCAGATTTCTGGGCAAGTTGTGGACCTTAAAGTGAAGTCAAGGATCTGGGGCCTTTCAACCTCTTAAGAGCACGCTAGTTTATCTCCTCTACTATACATCAAACAAAATGTATGTCATAACTAGCAATGATGCTGGCAACCAATACAGTGTGGTCCAGTGTCAAAGTATTATCCACCTAGGTCAGCCAGATATACGTATGTATAATAGCCTACTAAATTTTTTTGTTGAATCACAACGAAGCCTTAACGATAGGCGTAGAACTAGACATTCAAACAGGGTCCTAGCCCTTCTCAACTATTTTGTCTGCAATCCATCGAACCAAAATGGCCTTTAAGGTCATATCACTCATCAAAATTCTATCTCGGGTATGCCCCAACCACTAGTCACACTCTGTTATTGTCATAGGGGCATCGTACTCAGGACCGAATATGAATCCCTGCATTGTGGTTATAAAATATCAATTGGAACTCCACACACCATCATCTGTGTATATCGAGGTTTTTCAAAAGGCTGCCCCTTTTTCAGGGTTTCCTCGATGATGTTAGAAGCATAAGATGCATAAAACTCTAGAACTAGTGCCGGGGAGTACTTCCCCTGATGGGGTTGCTAAAAAATCTAGTTTGTATCAGGCCATAGTGTCTCAAAGTATTGGAGAATTTTCAAACCTTGACATATTGATCCTTGAATGCTGAGAAAGGGTTTGAGTCTATCATCCTTGATCATCCTAGAAGACATCCTTTTTGTTTATGTCCTTCATGTTCTTGATGCACCGGCATCTAGTTAGATAGGCAGCAGGAACTTATGCTAGGGCAGATCTACTGGAATCAACAAACCTTGAACTTGATTCCTCGCAAGGCGCAAAGCTTTATTTCTCTTTAGAACTCGACCTAGTTTGTAATCTGGATAGGGCTGCTCTTCTGTAGTCCTCCCTCTATAAACTGGACAGGCTAATAAACTATGGCCTATGTCTGGGTCGGCACTATCTATCTAGATGTTGCCCTAGTATGTCATCATTGATTTCCCTCGTCAGTCTAGACGTTGAACACCTCTAATGATCCACTGACCCTAGAATCTGTAGGCTCATTACGGAGTTGGTCCCACATGGCCTATATCTCATCCCTCTTAGCGCATTAACAATTAGCGCATTAAGGATCCATAGTACCTAAAAGCACAAAAATAAGAGCATACATGAGTCCCAAGAATTTAGAAAGTAAAGAATCAAAAACTTGTGAAAACTATTCACAGAAGGACATACGAAGGCTCACCAACAGACTATAGAGTAATCTACGAGTCGTAGAAGGCCTTCACAGGAATAGGGTATAGTAAACTCTAGCTACTAGAAATGTACTTAATGACCCAATTACGACCCATAAAGTGAACGATGAGTCGTAGCCTAGGTCATAGGTACAAAATAATAAATCAATTTCTTGCAAGTATGGAACCTATGAACATTGTTTTAGGGTCATATATGAACGATCACTTATAAACAAGAACACATGGTAACATCTTGGAAAATCCAAGGTGTTGATCTCTACATATGAGGGGCAACTAGAGTCCGAGGACTAATCCACGGGCCATAGAAAACCCTCGTACTGTTAAAAAATGGCAATATAACATTTCTATGTTTGCCATTCCATTCCAATATGTTAATATGCAACTAAACTTCCTGCTAAGTCCCACTTAAGTTAAAATTGAATGATTTATTTAGCGCTATTACTACGTCACAGTAGCACGATACACAAAATTAAATAGCATTGAAACAACGATAGTCAAACAAAGTTAAATAAATTCAACATGCATTCAACGCATTCCAATACAACCAAACACATGCATATGTGCATTATCACCAACAAACCAAAAACCAAAACATAGGCAATCCATTGTCCTATCCCTCAACCATCAATCCACTCATATGTATGTAAATATCAAGATTACCATCATTTGAACAATTTTATCATACCATTAATCAATTCATGCTCTACTTGATGGATTTAATAAGATAAGCACCTAACTCAGATGATCAAAGATTGCATAACTCCAAACAATGGTAAGCATATAAATTTACTCAATTCAAGGATAATTTTGTTAACCCAACCAGGACATTCCCCCGATGCATGCGTTACTCAGCCCATAAGAATTTCTAGGGTACAAACATTAATAAACACATCCTCACTAACTTCTTTGATCAAGAAATCCAATTCTGAAAGAAAAAGACCGTAAGAAGAATCCATACTTGTATATATAGTTAGGGGATGAATAAACTAGCTGAAGGACAAAGACTTTGAAGCCTTAGTTATGCTAGAAGAGTGATATTTTCATCGAAATTAGCCAGAGACTTGCTGAAAAATTTGGAGGTGCAGGGAAATTGGTCGAAAATTGGGAACATATGGGTAAGGTTTGTTACACTTGAAAATTAGGAGAAAATGAGGAATAATTTGATTACCCCTATTTTATTTCACTCTTTGTAGTGTCAGGTATAAGTGGGGTTCTAATCAAACAACATCCCGAATATGGGACACAACAAGTTTTTAAGGCCCATAGGACAAGGGTTTCGTGCATTTAGAATCTGATTATTAAGAACCTTACTATGGGATGTAAATTGACATATGACCTGTATGTTGGGTTCATAAGTACCCCCAGAAACATAGCAAAATTTTTAGAATCTTACTTGGAGCTCATGAACCCTATTTACGGCTCATAGTATTTTCTACAGACCATATAATTGGCTTGTAGACTAGAGTGCACAAATGATTTCTTGTTAGAAATGGTTCTACGAGTCCGTATATAGGTCGTGGTGTAAACCACAGACCATGGAACCAATCATCGAATAAACGTTTCTCACTTTCTGGACTAGTTTGATGCCTTAACCCTATTCCTGCACATTCTAAACAAAATAATTGTTACCCTATACATTTCTAGCTTGTGAGTGTAAACTTTCACTGAAAACTTGAAAAGTAAACTTATCATTGGCAAACCTTTGGCCTTGGGAATTGGAAGTCCTTGGGCCTTGTTTGAAACGACCACCTTAATCACCTTCAAATCCACTGTCAAGAAGAGCCCTCTTATACTCCCCTATCCTTCTCTTCCTAAGCTTCACCCCTAAAGTTGTTCTGCATATGTCATAAGCAGTGATATATCCATATCCCTAATGAGCATGGCATCGTTAACCTCTTCATTGATAAAGTCAGGTACACCCGACACAAACTTGTGCATCCTTGCCCGAGGGTCAGCAACCAAATGATGAGTAAACATGGAGAGGTTGTTGACTTTAAGGGAATACTCCATCATGCTCATAGAACCTTTCCTTAGATTCATGACCTCCGTCAACTTTTCTTTCCTTAGCTCAATCAGTAAGAAGCGATCAAGGAAGGCAACTTTAAATTCCTCCATGAGATGGGCTCATCATCCGCCCATTCCATCTTTCATTCATTATACAATATTTGAGCAAGGACCTTGAGTTGGTATGCTGCTAGTTCAGCCTTCTCCTCCGAACTAAACCCCATGATAGCTAAAACCTTATGCACTTCATCGATGAATTCTTGGGGGATTATTCTACCTTTAAGCCATGGAATTCCAGGGGATTCATCTTTGTGAAATCTCTCATCCTTGAGGCCGGTGTAGGAGCATGGGGAACTTGATCTCCTTGATTGGCTACGAACCTTTCCAAAAGGGCGACCACATTCTGGTACGCAGTATGGATGATGCCTTCTCCTTCCGCTTGGGGATCGTGCGGGGCAAGAGAGGAGGTTCATCATTGGTAATGGGAGCTCTTTTTGCCATTTGTCTCGGTGGCATAATCTAAAAGAGCAAAAGGCCGCTAGTTAGAGATAGGAAACCTTATTGTCAAATATAAAGCATGAAGTGGAACTTGAAAAAGTGAACTATTTCCTAAAATGGGTCATAGCCTCTCATTCATAGCTGTGGCGCGGTTTATGAACATGAACAAGACTCTACTTGACGCGGTGTATTGAAGTTTCATGGACTATTTACAAACCTATTGTTCGGATACCATGCTTTATCACGCCCTAAGCTGAGGGCCTATATGTGACACGATGAATTGGGACCCAAAGGGTTACCAAACAAGACTTTTAAGAATTCATAGCACGTCTTTGGTTTCATGGAAGCATAAAAGAGCAATAAATATGTAGTACATAAGTTATGAGGGAAAAGGGGCTTTGGACTCACACTATGGGGATGTTGTAGGGAAAAGGGTGAGCATGAATCACATAGCAAATAATTTGTAAGGGGTAGGTAAGTATGACTCATACTATGGGGGCAATTAGGGACTTGGGACTTCAACCTCATCATCATAATCGAGCATTCAACATAAAAAGGGAGCATGGGACTAAGGGATGTCTTCATAATACAAAAGCATAAGGAGTCAAACTCACTTACACATAACCATCACAATGTCCTATAACACCTCTAATCATGAATAGGACGGGGTCCAAGACATCTACCAGGCTCACTTTCAAATGATAGTATCCCAAAAATAAATGAGTCTAAACAAGGCATGAAAGATAGTGGAATTTCATCCTCAAATGTGGAGGACTCACCATGAAATCTTCAACTGGAACATCTAGCCGCGTAGAGGAAGTGGATGATAAAGAGCTCCGATTCCTATATGGTTAGATCATGCAGGCAAAATATATGTGTAAGTTCTTAGAATGTACTATGTATGTGGGGTGCAAATGCATCTAGGAACATAAATCATAAGTAATATATATGTGTAATCGTAGATAATGAATATAGACTCAATATGTCATGAGTGGCAATTGCCTAGAGGGGGGCATGCATGAAGAATAATCAAATCACATGACATTATATACATGGTAGGAAGGGATAATAACCGACATATAAGACCAATCGATACTACTTGGAATCTCGATGTTCACTCCACATCAGATACAAAGTGGTGTACTTTGAAGAGGTAGACCACGCATTATCCTTATGGTATGGCCTTTTCGAAGAGTTCCACCACCTTACTTCATAGCATTTTTGGTGGATTTCACACATTTTGGCTTACCTTATGGCATAGACTTTTCGTTAGGTTAAACTAATAACCATACATTAAGGTATTGCCTTTTCAATAGGTACAAGCTCACATAGGCAATTAATGTCATAAACCTACGGTGGCATATAGTTTAGGGACCAAGGGAGACTACTAAGGTCCTCTCGGTGTTAGGACACAATCCCACGGAATATATGAAACATAATCAATAGTATGGCATGCATAGTCTCAATATATCTAAGTATCATTCTTGGGGTAGATCATTAGTCATAACATGTAACAACACATCTAGGCTTTATATGATTCTTGTAATTCATATCATGATCATGAGCTCATATCATACTTGTTAACCCCGTTTTTAGCCTCAACATGTTTATCATACATATCTTGCAATAGGGCATTCATGACTTAAAAACTTGGCATGCATCTTTAAATCCATTCCTGGTGGGTAAATGTACACATGCTTTAAATATGCCATTTGTAAATAAATACCATGAGAGGAGTATAATAAAATCCTTAAAACTATTCAAGATAACCCACCAATCAACATGAGGAAACTTGGTTAGGGCACTATCAAACCCTCACATAAAAAAATCATTGATTTCATATGATATAGCTGACATAATAACATGCTAGGATAACCATCATAAAATACTTCATATCCATTTGGATCATCACCACTGTGGGGCCCCTTCCTGTTGGAAGGTTGTGAAGGTTCCTTAGAAACAAATAAATGGGGCCTGTTGGAAGGTTGTGAAGGTTCCTTAGAAACAAATAAATCCACCACCGGCATAGGGGGCACAGTCTGTGGGATTGCTATCGATACGGCCAAAGCTATTGTCATGTCAGCTTAGAGGTACTGGATCTCTATTTGTAGGCCCGTCATATCCATTTTTTGTTCTGTACTCAGTATCTACTAGAGCCACAACTCAAAAGCATTAATGCGGGCATCAATGGCTAAAAGTCAGTCCTAAATAGTAGCAACTGTGAATGCATGCATGCATCCTTCGAACTCTATAATTGCCTAGAAGACCCAAGGCCTAATTTGTTGAAGTAACTGAGTCGATTAAGTTCAGTGTGTTCCACTCGTTATGCCATAGCCTGAATGGATGCTACGGATACCTAAACCATATTTGTAGGTACTGTCTATGTAGGAGTGGCTTATGGTGCAGGAGTAGTAGTAGAGAACCCCCTCACTTCATCTGTCTTAGTTTGCGGGGACCTCTCCTCTATAGTAGCCATAGTGGTAGCGGTGGGTGGAACCTCAGAAGGCGTCTTTTGGGTGAACATCTTTGGCATATGAGTTGGCTAGTATGGTAACCGTTGGAGTGCCACCTTGTTCTACTCAGCCTTGATTAGGATAGAATGAAAAGTACACTAGACCTCTATCAGTGAGTCCATTTGATGTAGTTTCTGCACCCTGACTCTAGATAGAGTCTATAGATCAAGCAAGGGAAGTGGATAGAGGTCGACCTCTTTAAGGCCGCCTCATGGATCTGTCTGTGACAAGGTTTGTCCAATAAATCTTATAGCCAGCCAAGATGGTGGCAACTAGAACAACATAGTTTGATGTCAAGATATTATCTTCAAGCATCGACAAGATCTGAGACCTCAAAAAGACCCACAAAAATTTGGCGGGGAAGCTAAGGTAGGCCTTCAAAATGGTGTCAGAAGACGTGGCTATCCGTGCAAGGTCCAGGATCTGCTCAACAATATATCCGACCACCTATCTCATCAAGGTGGCTCTGCAGCTCCCGTTTATCATAAGACCCTTGTCCCTGGTTTGCCCCAATTTACGGTCGTACTCTGCTGTGGATTTGGGGGTTGGGAATTCGATCCAGGACAATATACGACGGATGGTAGTCTTTGAAATATCCACCTTCCAGCTCCTCAATCAAGTATGTACCAACCTGGGCAGTGCAAGGGGCTTCTTCCTCTTGGGAAGAGTGCTGAGTATTGTCGTTGCATAGGATGCATAGAAGCCCCAAACAATTGTCGGGGAGTACCTCCCCGGTGCTTTTGTCAGCCACATGAATCTGTATCTGCTGATGGTGTCCTAGAGACTAGGGACGCTGTCTAATCTGGTAAGAAATGATCTAGGGCTCGTCAAAAATGGAGCGGGGTGGTTTTCCCAGCTCATTACTCTGTACGCCTTCCGTATAGATGTCTCTCATGCTCGCAATGCACCACTGACTTGTGAGAGCATTTTGAGGTGATTGTGATATCTGCGGTGGTGTGGCAGAGGATTCTATCTATGAATCTTCATAGGAACATGACTCTTAGTCTAACTCCTCTCTTGACGGAGTCATCTAAATGGACTTGTTATTATAGTTGTCTCCCTTGTCAAACTAAGGGGTGCGACCAACAATAGCTTGAGTTTGGGCCTGTCTAAGTCTGTTGGCAGCCCGTGTCTTTGGTCTTTCAGCCTTCGGGTAAGATTGCACGCTGAGCTCCTCAACTGATCCACTATCCTCGGGGTTATCCTGCTCTCCCAAGGGCTCATCCCTTATCCTCCTTTGCAAAGCTCAAATATCTTCACGTCTCAACCTTTGGGCCATAGTACCTAAAACATATACATTTAACAATTACAGATGGGACTACAAAGGTACTTCTACGGTCGTAGAAGCCTCTTGTAGAAACAGTGTCCATAATTTTTTCTTATTGGATTGGCATCTACGAGTCATAGAATAATTCGTAGATATGTTCTTTTGTTTAAACTTTTGCAAGTAGTAATCTACAAGACTTGTCCAGGAGTTGTAAATTATTCTAAAACTCGCAGATGGTCTCATTTGATAGATTCTCAAAAATATCAGGTTTCTAGATTTTCATCCAAGGGGAAATTACGGGACTTGGAAATTTCCACAAGACGTCAAAGACCCTAGTACATCAAAAAACCTAGTGACCTGAGTGTCTAAGTCCATCAAGACGGACCCATTACGACATTTCCAATATTATTTATCGAAGCAATATACACACACCCCTACATGAATCATATCAAAACACCCAACATCCCACATGCAAATTTCAACAAATACTCCATCGAAAATCATTTCACATATTTTCCTAAACCAACTGACCCCGTTTGAATGAATTAGCATAAAATCACACACACATGCTAACACACACAGAATGTTCAATGAATATAATCAATTCAATTCAAACTATTTGTGAACTCATTGTTTTCAAACACATCATTCAAAGACAAGAGAAAGAACTGATTGCTGAATTTTACTCTATCCATGCTGCTAGCCTACTAGCCTCTATCGATGGTAACAAGTCCAAGAGAATGAACAGGCAGCTGGCCTATAAATTGTCCCCACATGAATAAGTCACGGTGCTTGGGGAATAGGTAGAGATTTTAGCAACAACTATAAATAGGTTCTTATTTCGACCGGACTACCGAGCCCCACCGGATGGATTATTCATCTCCAGGCACCTGCAAATTACTGATGAGGTCCAAATGCCTGACCCCACTTCACAGGCCACTCAGTTAAAGTGAGTTGTGCAGCAGATTGCTGTGCAAGGAGCTGAGGCAGCCTAGGTTTCAAATCCCAAAATTCCTATTTCCAAGGCGTTGCTCACTTTTGTCGAAAAGCTTTGGTGGTCGATGGTGCGGGCCCAACTACGACCCACAGCTAATAACAACACGCTCCAACCTTCTCATGCTTTGTTAGCAGCATGCTTGATTGCACGTTATGGAATCACTGTGGGTTGGGTCATTACCCTTTTTTCGCAAGGCTATGAGAGCCCAGTGCCGAGTAGTTGCAGAACAGGAAAAGAGAGAGCGGCTAGCGTATGAGGCAGCTCAGGCAGGAGCCTTTGGGAGTGCCGTCGGACCGGATGCAACTGTTCATGACAGGGACCCAACCGGTGGGTCTGACCACGATGACCCGACTAACGCCTAGGGCATCCTAGGTATGCTCTACTCCCATTCTGTGCTTTTAATGTCAATTATGGTGCAATGAGTGCATTGCACCATCTTTTGAAGGGGGGTAGGTATCCTATCGCTTGAGAGATTTTCTTGCCAGATTTATTTTCTCTCAAATGTATTATCTAGTAAAATTGGCATGTTTAGGTCGTGATGTTTGATGTTTTGTAAATACATGTGCTTAAATTTGTTTAGGGTAACCCTTGTTCTGAGTTTAGCATTAAAAATGTTGTAAAAAGCTAGTATGTGCATGCATTCCATCCTATCAAACTATGATGCATTTTGGAAAGCATGTTATGCATTGTATGGTTGGCTCATTGATGAATGAAATGTGACTAGGTTGATTTGCAACAATTAGTGTAAGGGATGTGTCGTGTTTGTGTGAGTGTGTTTGTTGAAAAATCTTACGGCACACTTGTATGCTAGAACATTCCTGGTTAGTCCTACTAAAACAATTGAATGATTTGATTAGGATAGGATCTTAGGCCATTTTTGTTGTTAAGTCACTTAGCCTGAAATCAACCAACAAAATGAAATTGTTCCCGTTGAACCAAAAGTTGAGCCTTAATTGACCTTTTCTTTCTAATTACCCAACTCACCTTCCTAATCTATCTCCATATCTTTACTTTAGCCCTGGTCTCTTTAAGGACATTGTGAACCCTAACCTAGGACAAAAGCCTAAGTTGAGGGTGGTTTTACACTAGCCCTGGTCCTTTAAAAAGACATTATTAACCTTAACTTAGGCCAAAAGCCTAAGTTGAGGGTGGCTATCATAAGTAAAATAGGAAAGTAAGTATGGGAAAGAGCCAAGTGATGAGAGGAGAAGGAAAGTTTTTGGTGTGACCATGAATAAAAAAAAAAGTGTAAAAAAAAGCAGTGAAGTCACTCCCAACTGCAAAGAAATTTGGAAAGATATAGGCAATAAGACTTTGGAGGCCAAAAGTAGAGGCTAAGTCAAAGAAATGTCTTGGAAGGGAAAATCATACCCCTTTGATCCTAAATTTTCCTCACCCTAGCCCGAGCCTACATTACAAGCTGCAAAAGTACTAAAGGGATCCTAAAAAGGTCATTCAAGAGTAAGGTGGTGGGAAAGCATATGGTCCATACTTGTGTGTCGGTGGAAAGTTTTGTTCTGAGTGCGAGTGTCTACATTCCAGTCTCTGTAATGCATTTATACACTCTGTGTGTGACTTCTTTGTAGTGAGGGTACTATCTTTGCACTGATTGGCCTCTAATACAACTGATTCATTTTTGTTTTGGATCATATGAAGCCTGACTGTACATGCAAGCTACCTAGCTTAATCTGTGAGGGTCAGTTTGAGGTGTAAGCATATTAAGAGCATGATGTTTGAGCATATATAGAAAATTTGAAGGGTTACCCATGCGTTTAATGAGGCACTTGTATTTATGAGTTGTTTGTGTGAATCGTCATTGCTTGAGGACAAGTAAATGTTTTAAGTTGAGGGTGTTGATGAGTCGTAGAAATACGACTCTTATGACGCTTTGAACGGAGAATTTTTGCACGTTCTCAAGCAAATATGTTGGTTTGATGTGTTTGTTTTAGTACTTTGCAGGAAAATGATGAGGGTATGAAATGGTTAGTGAATTGTGAGAAAAAGAATAAAAAATAGGGGAAGTGGTGTCGTACGGAGCCTCTCACGAGTCGTGTAACATCACACGGACCATGGGAGGGTGCCTGAAAGGACTCCCAACATAAGAAGATGGAAATTGAGCGAAGCGAGAGACCAAGGGGGTCTTCACGGACCATGTCACGGTACACGGGCCATGTACCCTGCCGTGACTCTACACTTGGTGCGGAGGAGACATGGAGCTGGAATAGAGCTAAGGTAAACATTACGAGAGGCACACACGGAACGTCGGATCTCTCACGGGTCGTGTCACATGCCCTGGGATTGACATGAATTGGAACGATTACCATCGAAAATAACAGAAATCATAAAAGTTAAAGTAGACAAGGCCCATCAGGGACCGTGGCATGGGCCGTGTAGTTGGAATGTCTAAAACATGGTCAGAATTTGCTAAGTGAAGACTCACGGGCCGTTTAACGGTCCGTGAATCCCACACGGGCCGTGTCCATATCCATAAGAAGCAGGAACAATTGAAGACTCACAGACCGTGTGACGGTCCGTCTGGACCCACACGGCTCGTGTGAAGACCCGTACCCATGCTGAAGTCTTTTATCCTATTTTTAATTGGATTAGTTTTTTCCTTGTATATATATATATACATATCTTTTATTCCTTTTTTAATGTTGTTGAACGCTGGAGTCAGAAAACAAGCAGAGAACAATATTGTGACTACTTTACATTAGATTCTTCTATTTTGATCATCTCTTCGAAGATTATAACATGTGGATTCATCGTTATTTCAATCGTAAGTCAATTACTATGATTTCATTACTGTGGGAAAGTTGTATTGAACATGCTAGGCTAAACCCACAACTACAGTTGCGGGAACCATGGCAATTCAATAAGACAATACAAACGGGGTAAATTTGAGGGATTGATTAATGCATTCATTGTAGAATTCTTCACTTTAACTTCTCCCTGATGAGTCGATGCATTAGGGCATGCCCGTATTTGTTACATGCCCGGGAGGGATGTAGTGATTAGAAAAATAATTCTAGAACAGAAATTTGGGGTTTTTAACCTAGTCTAAGTATTTGAGACCGAAAGGTGAGAGTATTATGAGATCGAGAACAAAGGTCGAAATGCAATACACCCTGAGAACGAAAGGGGATGAGTGAAATATAGCTAGGAAGGACTGAAAGGTGAACTAGGCATTAGCTAATTCGTTTGATCTTGTATGCATAATCATGAATGAGTTTGCCATGCCAGTTTAGTTATCATATTAGATGTCATGGGGAACACAACCCTAGCTTCTCATTAATTATTTGAAACTTAGTATCAACATCCTTATTAGTGACTTTACAATAGGAATTTAATTAAAACAATGTGACCTCCCATTTACTTTCTACAACTTTATCTTGGGAATAGAATTTACATCTGAAGAGTGTGCTAAAAGAATTTACCGTTTTACTCTTCTTTTTGAAGTGTAAATTTGGGTTTCATGTAGGTTTCATGTTATTTGACTTGAAGATATGGCATCATTACTTACATGGGGTTCATGTAGATGTGTTCACCGACCATAAGAGCCTCCAACATGTGTTCGCCTAAAGGGATCTACACTTAGGAAGAAGGAGGTTGTTTGAACTCTTTAAATATTATGACATGAGTGTGCATTATCATTCTGACAAAGCGAATGTTGTGGCTAGTGCGCTAGGTCGGGTGTCCATAGGGAGTATGAATCCTGTTGATGTTATCATAAAAGAATTTGCAAGAGAAGTTCAATGGTTGGCTAGATTGGGATTTAGGTTGGATGAGGCCAAAAGTTGAGGTGTAGTGGTAGTAAATGGTTCTAAGTCTTCCTTGATTGAAGATATCTAAACCAAACAAGACCTTGACCTAACATTGTTAGAATTGAAATCCTTGGTGAAGGATGGCAAGGTGGAGGTTTTCTCACAAGGGGGAGATAGTGTCCTTAGATTATGAGGTAGGCTATGTGTGCTTGATATCGATGGCTTGAGGACCTTGATCTTAAATAAGGCTCGTAATTAATCTTATTCCATTTATCCCGATTCCACCAAGATGTATAGAGATTTGAGGGAAGTATATTGGTGGAGTGGTTTGAAGAAAGATATTGCAAAGTGTAAGGACCCAGATTGTTTTTTGAGCGGCTTTGCCAGATCATTTAGTATTGTCCCGAGCGAAGCTGCTAGGCATCGGCCCATGGAAGGCCCACACGAGCCATGGTAAGACACACGGACCGTGTGGTCTCCCGTGGAGGGATACTTGGTCCAGCTCACGATAGAGTAAATCTGAGATGGAGGAATATTTACCAAGTGCGGGCACACGATCAATCACATGGTCCGTGTGATGTGTCATGGGTCGTGTGGCCCTCTGTGTAACTCGCTACGTAAAATTTTTCTAAGTATGGAAGTACCGTCTCGTAACGTCTTCTTGTAGAATTATTTCAAGTACTATCACACCGTCGATGTCATGGCCCATGTAGAGTCACATAGACCCTGAAGTCATCTGTGTGGTACCCCTTGGCTTCAAATAAATTCCTTGTGCAACATTTCCTAAGTGATGGTTCACAGTCACTGTTCATGGTCTGCGTGTCATCTCACGGACCCTGTAGTGGACCATGTGGACCTGACAGTTCCAATCTTTGCCTGTTTCATTAATAGGGTTTAGGTAATTTAGGTTTATTTTAATTATGAACTATGATTTTTTACCCATCCTAAACCCCTAATTCAGCTAATATCCCTGGCCTCTTAATTCATTCTCCTTAAACATTCTGCCGCTCATAAGATTACTTCCCAAATACTCTCTACTCTCCCCTCTCAAGGTTTAAGGCTAGGTTTAATTGCAATTCAATTCAAGCTAAGTTCTTCCAAATATTCAGCTCCGCAATCAAGATATGTTGGATTGATCCTTGATCCCTTTCAACCAAGAAGATCTAAAATTCCTTTCATTTGATCTCATGGATTTTAGTCACTTTAAATATGGATTTTTCATTATTTGATTTTATGAAATCCAAATGGTGTATGGGTTGCATTCTACCAATCATTTTAAATCACTTTGAAAACTATTATGATGATTGACATTGAATTACGGAGTTATGAATATGCATGTCCCCTTTAAAGTTGATTTATGCATGGATGACTTCTGTTATGATTTAGACGTTGATTTAATTATGGATTTTATTAAAGTTCATATTATAATATGGATTTTAACTTGAACCCATGCTATCCTCACGTCATGCATTACATTTGCATTCATGAACATTGATTTATATGGAAATTGTGAAGTAGGTTAAGTCCAATTATATTTTATGGAGTGATTTTTGTAAGGCATTGGTTATGAGAAGAATGTGATCGCATATATATCTTTTGATTATGGATCTTTGAGCATCTCGGGTGCTTGCACCATCTTGTATATGTAATTGTGTTATTCCTTGCATGAGAATCATGATCATGATTTATTATTTGGCATTTGAGCCTAAATGTGCACTGAACGGTTCGAAAAGAAAATTGTATCTCTTGAAAGGAGGTATATATATAAGTATTCATGTGGGATGTCATTGACTTAGCACTGATGGATTGGGGGGCGTTAGGGCTATCCCCGAGGGCTCTCTCCCTTTCCTTGAACTATGTGCCAAAATAGGAGCGATAGCCATTACCGAAATGACCAAGTCGTAAGGAGTGGTTATTTGTTTATGATTATGATATGATATGGTATGATTATGGAAAATCCTACTGAAATGGTGAGTTCCGTAAAAAAGGTGACCATCCACCGAAATGGTATGCTACGTAAGGTGTGATGTAGATTACCATTGGCAAGTAATCTTCTCCTACCAATAGGAGGTCTTTATTGGACTAATTCATGTAATAGCTAGCATTGGTTTGATTTGTCGGTTATAGTCCATCGCACTATAGATGAGCATTGTTGCATTTCATGCATCATAAATTTCATGGCATCTTGTATATATTTTCATTGTATATATGATTCTTTCTATAGTATGTGATCTTGTAATCTAACATTGAGATGCAAATTTTATAAGTCACATGCATTGCATGCCCACGTACTTAGTACATTTAAACATACTAATCCATACTCTATGCCTACATGATTTTACCATGTAGGGGCCGAGCACTGTGAGTATCAACTGTTTGACGAGTAGTCTGATTTAGAAGAATATTATGGTGAGTCCCATTTTCCAAGGACGATCCATCTTCCTCTATCTTTATTATCTTGAGTTCCTTTTTCTTTTGAGGGTGAGCCTGGAACATATCCTAGCCCCTGTTCCATCTTGATTAGAGGCATTGATTCGACAATATATTGACTCTTTTGAAACCGCTTGTTATGCGTGGTATCTGACTTATGTATTTGTTAAAGCATTTTATGGGAAATTCTTATTTGGCTATAAGCATACATTGGTGTGAAAATGTGGAACGCCCCTATCACTGTATTGCCCCCATAGCACGAGTCCTATTTTCTCATCCCTTAGAACTATGTGTTGCTATTTGTATGTCTTCCCTGAAATGATGATGTGGAATTTGGATACTTGAGGTTTGTTTTTAGACTCTCGGATTCCCATTTTTATGTCATGTCTAGGCCCTAGTCTCGGATCGTGAAACAATGTTCGTGGCCGGTTACCATAGTTGTCACAAGTCAAAGCCAAACACCAAAGGTCGGCTGGCATAGTCCAAGATATAAAGATTCCTTCTTGGAAGTTGGAAGAAAGTTAAGATGGATTTCGTGATTGGGTTGCCAAAGACTAAGAAGCACTTTGATTCCATTTGGGTTATTGTTGATTGAATGGCGAAGTCAGCTCACTTCCTATTATTTAAGACAACCTATAGTGCCGAAGATTATGCCAAGTTTTACGTTCATGAGTTGGTTATGAGAATCCTATCCAAAATAGGAGATGTTCCAGTAAGGAAGGTTGCTTCATACAAAATGGGAGTGGTTTCTGTAAGGCAATGTATTATGCTATGATATGAAAATCCTTTTCGAAATGGGAGACATTCCCGTAAGAGGGTTGCTTCATGCGACGTGGGAGTGGTTCCCCTAAGGTGAAGTATGGTTTACCTTTGGAAAGTAGACTACCTCTGTACCAGTGAGGGGATTTCATCAGGATTCCAAGTACTAGCTCACTTGGTCTTACTCTTGTAGGCTGAGGTCACGTCCTCGCGAAATATGAACATCATTGCATTCATGCCTCACAAATTTCATGGGATATTGTATACTGCTCTTCCTTGGTTATATGATTTTTTCTTTATTATGTGCCCTTGACAACTAACATTGAAATGCAGGTGGTTAAGTTATATGCATTGCATGCCCGCATACTTAGTATATTCAAATGTACTAACGCTTACTCTATGCCTAAATGATTTTACCATGTAGTGACCGAGCACTACGACTATCCACTGTTTGATAAGTAGCTCAATTCTGAAAGTTGAATTTTTAGTCACTCCCATCCTCTAAGGACAACCCACCCTTTGTCTATCTATGTTCTCCTATGTCTACTTTCTTATTTGAGGGTAAGCTGGGGACATTCCTTGGCCCCCGTTCCATCTTATGACTAGAGGCATTGTTGGACATCTTGTAGACTCTCATAGACTATATATATACCATGTGTTGTATTTGGAACTTACGTTTTCAGTTATCTATTAGAAATGGCCATTATGGATCGATTATGGAATTGTGATATGTATGCATGTCTGGTGTGGATTGTAGAAAGTCCTAAGTCCCGTTTGCCCTCATAAAGTAAGTCCTACTTACTCGCCCCTTAGTTCTTATATGCTACGTGCTATGTAAATCTGTTTTGATCCCTTTCCCCTCGATGTCCCCATAGCATGAGTCCTACTTTCCGATCCCTTAGTATTATGTATTTATTAAATGATTGTGCATAAAAACCGATGATGTGGATTTAGATACTTCGAGGCTTGTTTGGTGACTCTCGGATTCCCATTCACCATGTCACTTTTAGACCCTAGTCTCGGGTCATGATAAAAGATGGTATCAGAGGCATAGGTTTATGAATGGTCCTCGAAGCCCAACATGTCGCATCAAGTAGAGTCCTATTCATAGGTGTGACGTGCGCCATGCCTATGAGTGCGGGGCTACGAAGGCATTTTAGGAAGTGCCCCACTTCTTCATGCCTTACGTCATACTATAGCTTGTATATTTGGTCTCTTCATCTTGACGGTATTGTTGCTCCATTTCAGAAGATTCCTCGAGGTAGACCCCACCCAAATAGGCCAGCTATAATTGTTGAGGATTAGGCACCTCAAGGGCCTATTGATGAACCCATCTCTAATGGTGAATTTTGTACAGCCTTTGCCATGCTTTCCCAAGTGGTGACATCTTAGACAAGGCAGGGTGATCTGCCACAGGATCCGACACCAGCTTCTAGGGAGAGGGATTTTACCCAGATGAATCCTCCAGAGTTCCATGGGTCGAAGGCTGATGAGGATGCTCAGGAGTTCAATGATGAGCTCAACAAGATATTGAACATTATGGGTGTCACTTCTGAGAAGAAGGCTAAATTTGCTGCCTATCAACTAAAAGATGTGACTCAAGTGTCGTACACCTAATGGTATATGGAGAGGCTTTGCGATGGTGATCTCAATTGGGAAGAGTTCAAACTTGCTTTTTAGGATAGCTTTTTCCCACCCAAGCTTAGGGAGGCAAAGACGACTGAATTTATTAACCTCGAGCAAGGAGGTATGAGTGTGAGGGACTATGCCCTCAAATTTACAAAGCTCTCCAAGTATGCTCCGTCACTTTTGGTTGACACTCATGCAAGGATGCACAAGTTCATTTCTGGTATCTCTGATTTTCTTGTAAAGGAATTGTGTACTTCTATACTCGTACGGGATATGGATATTTCAAGACTCATGGTATATGTTGCGCAGAACAAAGGGGAGAAACTCAAGGAGGGGAGGGCACACGATCATAATGGGACCCGTTATGATGGTGGATTCTCTTGTTCTTAGAGTAGTGGCTTTGGTAACTTCAAGCAGGGCCAAGGTTTTGGTTTATGAGTACCTCCTCCTAGGACACTAGTTGTTGGTGGACAGGGGCATCCTCTGTGTTAAAAATGTGAAAAGCCCCACACAGGTGCTTGTTGGAGGGATTTGGATGTTTATTATGGGAGTGGTAATAAAATATAAAAAGTTGTTGATTGTCCTAGGAATGCTCTTAGAGGCTAAGCTCAGGCGCCTCAAGGCGGTCAAGGGCATCAAAGAGCTCTCCAAGGTGTCGCTCCACGGAACAACAGGTTCTATGCACTCTATGTCAGTCAAGAGGTTGAGGAAGCTGCGGATGTCTTGACTGGTATATTAAAAGTCTTTGATTTTGATGCTTATGTTTTGCTTGACCCGGGTGCAAATTTGTCTTATGTGACACCTCAGTGGGCTTTTAAGTTTGGTTTGAGTCCCAAGATTTTGAAGGACCCTTTCTCGGTTTATACTCTCGTGGATGATTCTGTTGTTGCATGTAAAGTCTATCTTGGTTTTCCGATTTCTATGTTGTACAAAGTTTTCCCATGTGACGTCATAGATCTTGAAATGTTTGACTTTGACGCGATTCATGGGATGGATTGGATGTATGCATCATATGCCTCTATAGATTGTAGAACCCGGAAGGCCAAATTCTAACATCCAGATGAGCCAGTTTTTGAATGGAAGGGTAGTGACTCCTCCATTAAATATTGGTTTATTTCCTACCTCAAGGCCGGGAAATTGATTTCCAAGGGATGTATTTATCATATTGTTAGGGTCAAGGATATGGAGTGCGAAATACCTACCTTTGAGTCGGTTCCAGTGGTGAATGAATTCTTTTGGTGTGTTTCCCAAAGACTTTCCCGGTATCCCTCCCGATAGGGATGTAAACTTTGGCATAGATCTTCTCCTAGATACTCAACCTATATATATTCCTCCTTATCGTATGGCACCGGCAGAGTTGAAAGAGTTAAAGGAACAATTAAAGGACTTTTTGGAGAAAGGCTTCATTAGGCCAAGTATATCGTCGTGGGGTGATCTAGTGTTATTTGTGAGGAAAAATAATGGATCTCTTCGAATGTGTATTGATTATAGGATACTGAATAAGGTGACTGTTACAAATAAGTTTCTGTTGCCCCGTATTGATGACTTGGTTGACCAGCATCAAGGGGATACTTATTTCTCAATGATTGATCTTCGCTCTGGGTATCATTAGTTGAAGGTTACGGAGTGTGACATTCCCAAGACAGTATTTCGAAAAAGGTATCAACACTTTGTGTTTGTGGTGATGTCGTTCGGCTTAACCAATGATCTGGCTGTGTTCATGGATCTTATGAATTGAGTGTTCAAGCCATTCCTTGAAAGTTTTGTGGTGGTCTTCATTGATGACATTCTCATTTACTCTCGAAGTGAGAAGGAGCATAGGGATCATTTGAGAATGGTTCTACAAATCTTGAGGGAGAAGAAGTTGTATGCAAAATTTAGCAAATGTGAATTTTTGTTGGGTGAAGTGGCCTTTCTTTATCATATTGTGTCCAATGATGGTATCAATGTGGATCCGAAGAAGATCGAGGCTGTGAAGAATTGGCCTAGGCCGTTGAATCCTTCGGATATTTGAAGCTAACTGGGGGTTGGCTAGCTATTGTAGAAGGTTCCTTGGAGCGTTCTCATCTATTGCATCTCCATTGACTAAATTGACCAAAAAGAAGGCTAAGTTTATGTAGTCAGATGAATGTGAATAGAGCTTCCAAACCTTGAAGGATTGGCTTACGTCGATTCCCGCCTTGACTTTACCAAACAACTTGGAGGGATTTGTGGGGCATGATGCCTCATGAATTAGGTTGGCTTTTGTGCTTATGAAACATGGTAAGGTAATAGCATATGTATATAGGCAATTGAAGGTGCATGAGCTTACTTACCCAACACATGATCTTGAGTTAGCGGTGGTAGTCTTTGCCTTGATGATTTGGAGGCACTATTTTTATGGGGTTCATGTTTATGTGTTCACCGATCACAAGAGTTTGCAATATGTATTCACTCAAAGGGATCTCAGCATAAGGCAAAGGAGATGGTTGGAACTCCTAAAGGACTACAACATGAGTGTCCAATATCATCCCTGCAAGGCCAATGTTATAGTTGATGCTCTCAGTAGGCTATCTATGGGTAGTGTGACACATGTTGAAGAGGAAAGGAAGGAGTTCCTGATGGATGTTAACCAGTTGACTAGGTTGGGTGTTAGGTTGGCCGACTCGAAAGATGGTGTTACCCATGTTCAAAGAGGGGAAAAATCTTCCATGGTGGTTGATGTAAAAGCTAAGCAAGATTTAGATCCATCGTTACTTGAATTGAAGAAGTTGGTTGCCGAAAAGGAGGTCAAGGTATTATCCTAATATGGTGTGCTCCAGTACCAAGATCAGCTTTATGTTCTTGATTTGGATGATCTTAGAAGGGTGATCATGAGGGAGGCTTACAACTCTCATTATTCTATTCACCCGGGGTCTACGAAGATTCATCGGGATTTGAAAGAAAAGTATTGGTGTCATAGTATGAAGAAGGACATAGCTAAGTTCTTAATAGAATGTCCAAGTTGTCAACAAGTGAAGGTAGAGCACCAAAGGCCTGGTGGCTTGGCTTAAGATAACGAGATTCCCCCATGGAAGTGGGAAGATGTGAAGATAGACTTTATGGTTGGTTTGCCTCGAACCCTAAGGCAATTTAATTCCATTTAGGTCATACTTGATCGGATGACTAAGTCGGCTCATTTCCTACCGGCGAAGACTACCTATAGCAGGTGGACTACGCAAGATTATACATCCAAGAATTGGTGAGATTGTATGGTGTGCCTAGAACCATCATATCGGATCATGGCATCCAATTCACTTCCCACTTTTTGAGATCATTTCAGAAGGGACTTGGAACTAATTTTAAGTTGAGAATTATTTTCCATCCTCAAACCGATGGGCAACCTTAGAGGACTATTCAAATCGTGGAGGATATGTTGAGGGCTTGCGTGTTGGAATTCAAGGGTAATTGGGATGATCACCTTCCACTCATTGAGTTTGCCTATAATAATAGCTTACATGATAGCATTGGTATGGCACCATTTGAGACCTTGTATGGGAGGTGTAGGTCACCGGTTGGGTGGTTTGAATTTGGGGAAATGGTATCGACTGGCCCGGATTTAGTGTTGTAGGCTATGGAAAAGGTGAAGGTGATTATAGAAAGGTTAAAGATGGTACTAAGTCGCCAAAAATCCTATTCGGATGTTAGGAGAAGGGGTCTTGAGTTTCATGTTGATGATTGGGTATATGTGAAGGTTTCCCCTATGAAGGGTGTGATGCATTTTTGTCGGAAGGGAGAGCTAAGCCCCTGGTATATTGGCCCTTATGAGATCGTTGAGCTAATTGGGAGTGTGGCATGTAGGTTGGAGTTGCCTCTAGACTTGATTTCCATTCACCCCATCTTCCATGAGTCTATGTTGAGGAAGTTGGTTGGTGATCCTGGCACTATTGTTCCCTTGGATGGAATAGAGGTTGAGGAGAACCTATCTTATGAGAAACTTCCGATAGAGATTTTGGATAGACAGGTGAAGCAACCTCATGACAAGCATGTGGCTTCGGTGATGGTACGTTGGAGAAATCAACACGTGGAGAGTGCTACATGAGAGGCGGAGTTAAAAATGATGAAGCAATATCCCCATGTTTTCTAATCTACTCAAGCCTAAGGTACTAGGTTCTTCCTTTTCTAAATGGTCCTAATTCTTTCACTCTTGAGTGTCATGACATGACATGCATACATGTGCACAAAAATGATTTTTATGATGATTTAAATGACTTGAATATATTTTGTTATGGGTTTTAAAGACTTTATGATCTTCGAATGATCCACTATGCATTGCACCTTGTGTTTGGGTGTTTCATGTCCTAAGTCAAGCTTTCAAGCCTCGTCGTTCCATATTCGGGGACGAATGTTCTCAAGGGGGAGATGGTGTAAGGACCTGGATTTTTTCGAACGAATTTATCGGATCTCACAATGTTGCCCGAGGGAAAATTTTACCAACTGTCGCTCCATAGGAGGCCCACACGGCCATTGTGAAGCCACACAGAGCGTGTGGCCTATAGTGGAGAGATACTTGGCCATAATTTCGATTATGGGGATTTGACAGAGAGTTTCAGACCAAGTGTGGGCACATGGCCACTCACACAATCCATATAGTATGGTACGGGCCATGTGACCCACCGTATAGCCTGCAACGTGAAATTTTTCTAAATACAAAATTATCGTCTCATAACCTTTTCGCACAAGATTGTTTCCGTAAAGACCCAGATTTTTAGCAGCTTCATTGGACCTCTTAGTACTGTCCCGAGCGAAAACAAACTTGCTAGACATCACTACATGGAAGGCCCACAGGGTCCATGTGATGCCACACAGACTATTTGGCCTCCCTTGGAGGGACACTTGGCAAGGATTTCGACAGTATGGAATGAAACAAAGGATTCCGGACCAAGTGAGGGCACACGACCACCCATACGGTATGTGTAGTGTGTCATGGGTCATGTGTCCCTCTGTGTCACTCGCTACGTAAAATTATTCCAAGTATGAAAGTACCGTCTCATACCTTTTTCATGTGCAAATTTCCCAAGTGTTATCTCACGACCCTTGACATAACCCGTGTAGTGTCACACGGGTCGTGTATCCATCTGTATGGTGACGGTTCATAGTTACTGTTCACGGACCGTGTAATGACTCACAGATTATTTAGGGGGCCGTATGGACCTGATGGTTCAAATTTTTCTCGAGTCATTAAAGGTATTTATGTAATTTTTGTTTATTTTAATTATGAATTATGACCTTTTACCTATCCTAAACCCCTAATTCAGCTGATATTCCTCACCTCTTAATTCGTTCTCCTTAAACCTTCTATCCCTCATAGGATCACCTCCCAAGTACTCTCTATACTCCCCTCTCAAAATTCAAGGTTAGGGTTTACTTGGAGCCCAAATTCAAGCTAAGTCCTTCCCCAAACTCAGATCCTCAATCAAGGTATGTAGGAGTGATTCTTGGTCCCTTTTAACCAAGACGACCCAAAATTCTTTTCAATTGCCTTCATGAATTTTAATTCACTTTAAATGTGGGTTTTCATTATTTGATTTTATTAAATCCAATTGTTATATTGGTAGTACTTTACCTATGATTTTAATTTACTTTGATCACTATTATGATGATTTACATTGAGATATGAAGTTATGAACATGCATGTCCACTTTAAAGTTGAATTACACATGGATGATTTATATTATGATTTAGATATTTATTTAGTTTATGGATTTACCCAATTTCATATTATAATATTGATTTTAGATTGAATCTATATTACCCATGTTATTCTCACATCATGCATTGCATTTGCTTTTATGAACATCGGTTATATTGAAATTATGAAGTGGGTTAAGCCCAATTATGTTCTATGAAATGATTTTGATATGATTTCGATAACATATTGGCCATGACAAGAATGTGATCCTAGACATGTCTCATGATTATGGCTCTTTGAGCATCTCGGGTTCTTGCACCATTTTGTATATGTGAATGACCTATTCCTTGCATGAGTATCATGATTATGATTTATGATTTGAGATTTGAGCCTAAATGTGCATTGAATGGTTATGAAATGAATTACGGTTTGAGATGAATATTGTATCTCTTCAAATCATGTTTATATATAGTATTCTCGTGGGATGCCGACTTAGCCGATGGATTAGGAGCGTTTAGGCTATCCCCAAGGGCCCTCTCCTTTTCCTCGAGCTATGTGCTTGGCATGTTTATGAGAATCCTATTCGAAATGGGATGGGTCCCCATAAGGAAGGTGGCTTCATACGAAATGGGACGGGTTCCCATAAGTTGAAGTGTTATGTGATATGATATGCTATATAAAAAATCCTTACCGAAATGAGATGGGTTCCCGTAAAGGGGTTGCTTCGTACAAAATGGGACGGGTTCCTGAAGTTGAAGTATGGCTTACCTTTGGCAAGTAAACCACCTCTGTACCGGTGAGGGGATTTCATCGCGGTTCCAAGTTATAGCTCGCTTGGTCTTACGTATGTCAGTTGAGGTTACATTCCCTCTATATATTAGCATTATTGCATTTCATGCATCATGAACTTCATGGCATATTGTATACTACCCTTCCTTTTATATATGATTCTTTCTATATTATGTGCCCTTGTCATCTAATATTGAAATGCAGGTGGATAAGTCATATGCATTGCATGCCCGCATACTTAGTACATTCAAACGTACTAATGCATACTCTGTGCGTACATGATTTTACCATGTAAGGAACGTGTGTTACGACCATCCACCGCTTCATGGGTATATCAAATTCGTAGAGTTGATATTGTGGTGAGTCCTATCATTCAAGGACAAGCCACCTTCCTTCTACCTATGTTGTTTTCTGTTTATCTTCTTAATTGAGGGTGAGCCCAGGACATTTCTTAGCCCCCGTTCCATCTTATGACTGGAGGCATTGTTGGACATCTTGCAGACTCTCGTAGATTCTATATGTTATGTGTTGTATTTGAGGCTTATAATTTAGTTATCTATTAGATATGGCTATCATGGATTGATTATGGGAATTATGATATTTGTGTATGTTTGATGTGGAAATGTGGAAGGTCCTAAGCCCTGTATTGCCCCTATAGAGTGAGTTATACTTACCCGCCCCTTATTTCTTATGTGCTATATGCTTTGTGAGTCCATGTAAATACCTTTCCCTTTGATAACCACATAGCATGACTCATATTTTCCATCCCTTAGAACATGTGTTTACTATTTGAATGTGTTTCCGAACCGATGATGTGGATCTCGATACTTGAGGCTTGCTTGGGGACTCTAGGGTTCCCATTCACTGTATAACTTCTACTCCCTAGATCCAAGTCGTGACAAAAGATGGTATCAGAGCATTGGTTTATAAATGGACGTCGGAGCCCGACATACCGCGTCAAGTAGAGTCCTATTCATCGGTGTGAAGCGCGCCATGCCTATGAAAGGGAGGCTACGAAGGTATTCTAGGAATTGCCACACTTATTCATGCCTTATGTCATGCTATGACTCGTATATTTCGTTCCATTATCTTGATGGTGTCGTTCCTCCATACCAGAAGATGCCTCAAGGAAGATCCCTCCACCAAGACCGACTCTGGCTGCTGAGGACCAGGCACCCCAAATTTCTATGGATGAATCCATCTCTAATGGTGAAATCCGTAAAACTTTTGCCATGCTTTCCTAGGTGGTAACCTCACAGACCAAGCAGGCTAACCTCCCCCAGAATTCTACACCAGCTTCTAGGGTGACTGATTTCACCCGGATGAATCCTCCAGAGTTTTATAAGTCAAAGGCTGATGAGGATGCCCAGGAGATTATTGATGAGCTCACCAAGGTATTCAACATTATGGGTGTCATATCTGAGGAGAAGGCAAAGTTGGCTATCCATCAATTGAAAGATGTGGCTCAGGTGTGGTACACTCAATGAGCTATGGAGAGGGTCTGCGGTGGTGATGTCAATTGGGAAGAGTTCAAACATTCTTTCCTAGATCGTTTCATTCCACTTGAGCTCAGGGAGGCCAAGATGACTAAATTTATCAACCTCAAGAAAAAAGGTACGAGTGTGATGGATTATGCCCTCAAATGCACAAAGTTCTCCAAGTATGCCCAATCACTTGTGGTTGACCGTCGTGCAAGGATGCACAAGTTTATTTCTAGTATCTCTGACTTGCTTGTAAAAGAATGTTGTACCATCATGCTTATACGGGATATTGATATCTCTTGACTCATGGTGTATGCTGAGTATATCGTAGGGGAGAACCACGAGGAGAGGAGAACTCACGACCCTAAGTGGGCCCGTTTTGATGGTGGATTTTTTGACTCTCGGGGTGGTGATTTTTTTTGTTACCAGCAGGGCCAAGGTTCTAGAGCTCAGGTTGCTAATGTTTGGGTACCCCCCTCCTGGGTCACCGGTAGGTGGTGGGCAAGGGCATCCTCTGTGTGGCAAGTGTATAAAACCCCCACACGGGTGCTTGTTGGAAGGATCTAGGTTGTTGCTTGGGGTGTGGTGACACGAACCACAAGGTTGTTTATTGTCCTAGATTTGCACATAGAGTTCAAGGTATGGCGGCTCAAGGTGGCCAGGGTCAACAAAGAGCTCCCCAAGTTGTTTCCCAAAGGAAAAATTGGTTCTATGCACTCCGCACCCACCAGGAAGTCGAAGAAGCTCCGGATGTCATGATTGGTATGTTAAAAGTCTTTGATTTTGGTGCTTATGTTTTTCTTTATTCGGGTGCAAATTTGTCGTTTCTGATTCCTCTGTAGGCTGTTAAGTTTTGTTTGAGTCAATGATTTTGTGGGATCCCTTCTCAGTTTATACTCCCGTGGGTGAATCTGTTATTGCACATAGAGTCTATCATGGTTGTCCTATTTCTGTGTTGCACAAAGGTTTTTTGTGTGATCTCGTGGAACTTGAGATGTTCGACTTTGACGAGATTCCTGGGATGGATTGGTTGCATGTATCATATGCCTCTATAGATTGAAGAACCCAGAAGGTCAAGTTCAAACCTCTCGGTGAGCCCGTCCTTGAATGTAAGGGTAGTGACTCCTCTGTCAAAGGTCGATTTATTTCCTACCTCAAGGCACGGACGATTATTTCCAAAGGGTATATTCATCATATTGTGAGGGTCAAGGATGTGGAGTAGGAAGTGCATACTCTTGAGTTGGTTCCTGTGGTGAACGAGTTTTTGGATGTGTTCCCTGAAGACTTTCCCATTATCCCTCTTGAAAAGGAGGTAGAATTCGGCATAGATCTTCTTTTGGATACTCAACCAATCACTATACCTCATTATTGTATGGCGACGGTTATGTTGAAAGAGTTAAAAGAGTAATTAAAGGATTTGTTGGAGAAAGGCTTCATTAGGCCCAATATATCGTTGTGGGGTGCTCCAGTGTTGTTTGTGAGAAAGAAGGATGGATTACTTCAGATGTGTATTGACTATCGGCAAGTGAATAAGGTGACCGTTAAGAATAAGTACCTATTCCCAAGGATTGATGACTTTTTTGACCAACTTCAAGGGACTACTCATTTGTCAAAGATTGATCTTCATTCTGGGTATCATCAGTTGAAGGTTAGGGAGTGTGACATTTCAAAAATAACTTTTCAGACAAGGTATGGGCACTTTGAGTTTGTGGTAATGTTGTTCGGCTTAACCAATGATCCAGTTGTGTTCATGGGTATGATGACTTTAGGTGTTTAACACATTCCTTGACATTTTCAAGGTGGTCTTCATTGACAAAATTCTCATTTACTCATGAAGTAAGCAGGAGCACTGGGATCATTTGAGGTGGTTCTTCAATCCTTGAGAGAGAAGAAATTGTATGCCAAGTTTAGAAAATGTGAATTTTTGCTGGGTGAAGTGGCTTTCCTTTTTCATGAAGTGTCCGGTGATAGTATCAAGGTGGATACGAAGAAGCCTGACGCCGTGAAGAACTTGCCCAAACCGTTGACTCACTCAGATATTAAAAGATTTCTGGGGTTGGCTGGATACTATAGAAGGTTTGATAAGGGTTTCTCATCTATTGTATCTCCATTGACTATGTTGACCAAAAAGAAGGCTAACTTTGTGTGGTCAGATGAATGCGAGTGGAGTTTCCAAACTTTAAAGGATTTGCTTATATCGGCCCCCATCTTGACTTTACCAAACGGCTTGGAGGGATTTGTGGTGTATAGTGATGCCTCACCGATTAAGTTGGGATGTGTGCTTATGCAACATGGTAAGGTAATAACATATGCATCAAGGTTGTTGAAGGTACATGAACGTATTAACCCAGCACACGACTTTTAGTTGGCAGCGGTAGTTTTTGCCTTGAAGATTTGGAGACATTACTTGTTTGAGATTCATGTTGATGTGTTCACCGATCACAAGAGTTTGCAATATGTATTCACTAAAAGGGATCTCAATTTGAGGCAAAGGATGTGGTTGGAACTCCTAAATGATTATGACACTAGTGTGATATATCATCCAGGCAAGGCAAATTTTTTGGTCGATGCTCTCAGTAGGTTATCTATGGGAAGTGTGGGGCATATTGGGGAGGAAAGGAAAGATTTAGCAAGGGACGTTCACCGGTTAGCTAGGTTGGGTGTTTGGTTGGCCGATTCAAGCGATGGTGGTATCAATGTTCAAAGCGAAGCAAAATCTTCCGTGGTGAGTGATGTAAAAGCTAAGCAAGATTTAGATCCATCATTACTTGAATTGAAGAAGTTGGTTGCCGAAAAGGAGATTGAGGTGTTCTCCGAAGGGTAGATAGTGTGCTCTGGTACAAAGACTGGCTTTGCGTTCCAGATGTGGATGATCTTAGAAGGGTGATCATGAGTAAAACTTACAATTCTCAATATTTTATTCACCCGGGGTCTACTAAAATGTATCGGGATTTGAAACAAGCGTATTAAGAGTGTCGTATTCCACAGCAACAGTGCCAAAATCTTGATGTCACCCAAGCTATAACATATTTTTTAGGCTAAAGCGGTCGTTGTCAAGATATATAAAATCTAGGGTCAAACCCACAAGGAATATGGTAGCCTTCGAAGAATTCAATGTGATTCGGGTTGATTAACTAGCTTATCTCCCCAAAAGGGGGGAGGGATTTATGAAAACTATAGAAAGTAATCCTATTATAAGACAAGTGTTAAACCAATATGAAGAGGAACTAGGGTATTGTGTTCCTCATGGTTCCCTAACTCAGTATTACCAGACAATCAATTTTTTTTCTAATGTGTAAGCATGCAGAATGGTAAGTTATGTTCACCAAACCCTTTGGCCCAGGCGAGAGGCAAATTCCACTATGTGATTTGGTCCATCCTTGCAGTGTGACATTAATAACCCTTCACTATTGTTCCAGTACAACCTCCCTTTGGCCTAGTTAAGTATATTACACGAGAAACATCAATCGAAGCCTATTAATTAATCCCTTTTCCTATTTATTAATATCTTCATCCAATCAGTAACACTAGGTGGGTTCTAATGTCGGCCACCATTAGAAAGTATTCAATATAAAAAGAATTAATACATACATACATGCACACTTTTCATGAATTACTAATTATTCGGTTTTACTTTGTTAGATCTTCATGGTCCCATAACCCTTGTTGTGAATTTAGCTACTTATGATCAGTGTTAGTGCAAAACTTATTAATTTGAAGAACATAATTGAGTACTTACACAAGAGAATTAAGAACAAGAAATCTAAACACTTCAATGAGAATCACAAGATTGAAATTAAAGGATGAAAGAAAGGTTAACAAGTGTTTCTCAAGCTCTATCACGTTCCTCTTTTTGTTCTTTACGGTTCCTTATGAAAAATAACCTAAAATCTATTTATAATGTTTAAAATACAAAACAAAAATGAAATAGGATAACTGTGTCACTGCATCCTACGCCAATTTCTACAAGTCATATAATATTTTATGACCCATAAACGGGCATTCATGGATTTTTTCTTCAAAACTGGGGACGACCTCTACGACACCCCCTATGGCCCATATAAAGTTCTACAACCCATGAGGGTTTCGTCCAATGACTTTTTAGAAACTCTCTACTTAATGACCCTCAGCGCACGATACTAAGTCTACAGTCCATAAAGTCTTCTATGGCTCATCTGCATGTTCATAGACTCAACATCGAAAAATCGCCCTTCACTAGAATTTGTTACAAAACCATCTTTACGGCGCGTAAAAGTATCTACAGCCCATAAAGGGTCTGGTGACACCTCTGTTCCAGCATAATATGTACACTTCGCCCAAATATCGTGCCAACCCTGTAATCTTGCAAAACAAACCTAAACACATCAAACATACTAACATCGCATTGAAAACGCAGAAAATTCTAGGTTTTAAGTATCAAAAGTGTTGTATTTTTATAGCACATCAGCACCCTCAACTTATAATCATTGATTGACCTCAAGCGACGAACTCAATCTACATAAGTAGTGTAGTAACACACAGACCTCAATCTATTGGCATACATCAAATCAATCTCAAGCACATATACGCACTCCACTTTCAAAGCACATCAGATAGCTATTGAGAAAACCAACACAGATCAATGCATCTGACAGTGCAATTATGATAAGCGAGGTGGTTATCAACAAGCCGCAATCACTGAATTAATCTAATGTTAACAATGCAATGCAAGTGCCCTCATAGAAAGAAGTATCATATCTCACTCAAGAAAATCTTTTCATGTATGATCTTGGAGCTATGCAAAATCACTCATTCTCATAAAGAAAACATTCAAATATCATGCTCAATACCATATGTGTGCCCCTATATTTATTGACTACGATTTGTGACTACTTGGACCAAGATCACTTTAGAACTTTACTAGCATGTAATGTAGGCTTAAAGGTCTTTGGTATGATGTTTTAGGAACATAGGTGACTAAAGGCCCTCCTTGACACTGCGTTTTCTACACTTTTGCCCTACTAATACTGTTACTTTTCGTCTCATTCTCTCTTTCTCCCATTTCAAGATTTTTTGGGCGCTTTATTATCATTTTTCAATTGTTTGCCTTGTATTTTCACAACAATTTTCTTTTTAGTTCATTGCTAAGGCATCACTCATTTTTCCTGCACCCATTACATATTTTTTTTCCTTTTCCATGTATCACTACTTTTCCCCGTCATTTTATGTTTACCCTTACAGAAGCAACCCTCAACTTAGGATTTGGTCCGAGTCAAGGTGCACAATATCCAACCTAGGAACCAGGGCAACTTTTGGTAGCCACCCTCAACTTAGGCTTTTTTCCTAAGTCAAGGAGCAAAATGTTCAAGGAAGGACCAGAGCCAATTTCAGGATTTTACATCTAATAAGACTAGGTCACTTAGGGTTTACAAAGAAAAGGTACAAGTTAAGGCTCAAACATTAGGATCAAGGGATTTTTCACACATTTGGTTGGCTATTTTGGCTAAGTTCGTTGTTATGAACAATGGCCTAAGATCCTTTCAAGACCAACTAACCTACAGTGTAAATCAGAGTAACAGGGCAATTTCATAAATGATATACAACATATGAATATAAGAAAGTAAGCTCACACTCACATGGAACTGATTACACTATCAACGCAGATTCTCAGATCATGTTCTTAATCTCAACTGTATCCTCTCTTATCAGAATAAGCATTGTTAAGACAACTAAACATACAAGATTTCTATTTAAATAACTGATCAAAAATTTGGTGAGTATCATTTTTCACACGAAAACACATATATGCCATAGGTATCAGTACTATATGCTACAAAACTACCTACACATCCTAAACATCTGTTCAATAGAAATTAAATATCCATGGGAAAAAAGAACACAGGTAAGAAAATTTCCAATATTATAGGCCAAGGCTTCGAAGTCTTTACCGAGTCCTATAACTACCCAAACACTATCAAAATAGAGGTGCATTGTCCTCATTGCACACCAAAAATGCTAAATAAAGTACCAGGGTTAAAGAGAACATACCTGGGCACCTAAGGTTGCCTCCCAAGCAACAACTGATTTGTTGTCACAACATGATATAGACAATTTGAGTACACGGACTTCATAAAGTTCCCATGCTTCCTCATTATTTTTTGTTGAAGGAACGGTGGTGCTCTCATCACCATGAGTAATAACCATCTTACACCATTCAATATTCTTTAGGTTTTATATTATGTAGGTAGGCAATGTGCCTTTTTTACCTTGACTGAGTTGGGTTGATACTTGAAAGAACTGTTGTTCCAGCCGCTTGATAGTGACACAATGAGATTAGATTTTACGATATATTCTCGAGATGTCAAACTTAATCTCCCTCAAGGTCTCATCCTATATGTCAGCCTTCCTCAACAGTTGGTCGAGCATATCCTCAATGATGGGATTACTGGCACCTGTATCAGTTTGATGGGGGGCATGTAACAACCTTTTAAGTAGCCATCTTTGCGATCCCATTCTGCATATCTTTCCAGTATCCTCTATCTTGTATGGTAACCTTCATTGTTGCTTTTTAAATCACTATCTCGATTATAGTTTCGAACTTAGTTTCCTTGACCATGGTCCCAATAACACTGATTGGACACTTGGGCACTGGTCTGGAAACACCCGTCTTATCAGCAATGAAGCAAGTGTCCTCCTTATAGTAGGGGTCGTCGTACATGGGTGCTCGCAGAGGTTGATGAGCAACTGCATTAACTCATCCCATATTTTATTTCATTATCACCTTCATACAATTACAGATCGGGGCAAGATCTTGCCATATCTCTTCACTTATTTTAGCTTGCTCGAAACCAATACAGATAGCGCACAAAATTTTTGTAGATGACTTGTCCCTTTGCCCCATATGCACGATTTGTCTTTGACCACCCTTTCTATCCTTTTAGCAATCCTTGCAAAATGGTTGATCTAAGAACATGCCCACACGATATTATCAACACAGGCTTGACTATTCTCATCCAAGGCATGGTAGAAGATCTCTACCAAGGCATTATCAACAATTTTGTGGTCTGGAACATTCCTCCAGCACTTTGTGAATCGCTCCCATGTAATACTGATCGAGTCACAAAGTAGTTGCTCAAAATTGTTGATTTGATCTTTTAACTTAAGCTTCTTCGATCTCAGGAAGTACCTCTCCAAAAAGTCCTTCTACAACTCGGCCTAACTAGTGATCTAACTCTATGAGAGCTCGGATAACCATAGTGGTGCATTACCTATCAGAGATAATGGGAAAACACGAAGTCCTATAACATCAATTGACAATTTATGTGTTCCCAGTACGCTCTTGCATACAAATGCAATGTTTTGTGGATGACTTTGCGGATCCTCTAATGGTAGGCCTGTGAACAACCCATGGTTCTGTAGCTATAGTGACACAATAGCTGTAGTGACACAATAGCTCTAGTAACCTTCATAGCCATAGGGTTCAGCCGATATTGGTTCCACTTATAAGTTTCGGCATTGAAGACTTGTGGCTCTTGAGAAATGTCCCCATGAGGAGGCGGCTTGTCATTATTTGCATTCTCATTCTCATTCTGGTTCAGAGCTGCATTTCCCATGTTGTTTATACTATCTTGGGCCATCCTTCTTTGTCTTCTCAGGATCTCCAGGTCGAATAAAGTCAAGGGTATGCCTCAACTTCATGTATTGGGCATACACTACACATGTACCTAGAAAGAAAACAAAAACCACAAAAACATAAAATGAGATAAATAAGAATTAATTCCCAAATTACTTGAATTAGACAAGTCTTGTCGTATTCCCCAGCAACGGTGCAAAAATCTTGATGTCTCACAAGCTACAACACATTTTTTAGGCTAAACCGGTGGTTGTCAAGATATATAAAATCTAAGGTCGAACCCACAGGGAATATGGTAGAGTTAGAATTCAATGTGATTCAGGTTGATTAACCAGCTTATCTCCCCAAAAGGGGGGAGGGGTTTATGAAAACTATAGAAAATAATCCTATTCTAAGACATGTGTTAAACTAGTATGAATATGAACTAAGGTATTGTAATTCCCCATGATTCCCTAACTCAGTATTACCAGATAATCAAATTCTTTTCCAGTGTGTAGCATACAAAGTGGTAAGATAAGTTTGCCAAACCCTTTCTCCTAGGTGATAGTCAAATTCACTACGTGATTTTGTCCATCCCCACAGCGTAACGTTACTAACCTTTACATATTATTCGAGTACAAACTCCCTTTGGCCCAGTTTGGTTTATTAGACGAGAAACATCAATCGAACCCTGTTAATTAATCTCTTTTCATATTCATTACTACCTTAATCAAGTCAGTAATACTAGGTGGTTTCTAATGTTAGCCACCTTTAGAAATCATTCAATGTGCAGAGAATTAATTAATACATGCATGTACATTTTTTAAGAATTACGAATTATCCGATTTTACTTTGTTAGTTCTTCATGGTTCCCACAACCTTAGTTGTAGATTTAGCTACTCATGATTAGTGTAAGTGCAAGAATTAAGATTTTGAGTAACATAATAAAGCATTTACATAAGATAATCAAGCACGAGAAATCTAAACTCTTCAATGTGAATCACAAGATTGGAATTAATAGATGAAAGAAAGTTTTACAAGTGTTTCTCAAGCTCTATCATGTTTCTCTCTTTGTTCTCTACTATTCCTTATGAAAACTAACCAAAAAAACCAATTTATAATGTTTAATATATAATACCAAAATGAAATAGGATAATTGGGCAGCCACGCTCTACGCAACTTTTACGAGCTTATAACATTTTACGGCAAGTAGACGGGCTTTCATAGATTTCTTCTTCAAAACTAAGGCTAACTTCTACGACACCACTATATGGACTTTAAAAGGTTCTACAGCCCATAGGGGGTTTCATCTGATGACTTTTTAGCAGCTCCCCATATTCTGATGCACAAGGCATGACACCAAGTCTACGGTTCGTCTGCATGTTTATAGACTCAAATTCAAAAAATCACCCTTCACCAAAATTAGTTACCAAATAATCTTTAAGGCCTGTAAATATATCTATGGACCGTAAAGGTTCTTGTGGATCTTTGTTTCAGTTCAGTCTGTACACTTACCCGTAAAATTGTGCCAACCTTGTAATCCTGCAAAACAAACATAAAAACACATCAAATCTACTAACATTGCATTAAGAACACAATCTGTGTTTTAACCATCAAAAGTGTTGTATTATCACAACACATCAGCGGAAAGGTCGTAAGGTTGTGGCATTCTGACATTATTTGACCACTGGTCAGTGGAAAGGCTGTGACACCCTTGGTATTTGGATAGATGAGTTGTTCATTATATTTCACATTGTTGTTATATGGCATCATGAATTCTTTAGGGTATCTTAGTTCATTATTATTATGTATACGATATCTTATGCTAACCTTTTTGGATATAGGAATAGGGTTCTTTATTATAACATACTTGTTTCTATTTCTCTTACCCAATTGGTTGAATCTATTAGGTATATTTCGGTGTACTCACCCCTACTCTGTTTCATCCCTACAGATCAAGTACAAGGACTTACATAGGAAGCCGATTCACTCACTTGGACTTTCTACATCTATTTTGATCTTATCAATGAGGCTCAAACTTCGAGTTACTGTGGATCCGTGGGGTTTCTTTACTTTCTTTTCTGACTTGTATAGGATTTTATGACATAACATCGTATTTTCTTTTGAAACAGTTGTATTTATTTTTCAGTATTTTTTTAGATTCTCTTATACTTATGACTCCAGGTTTTGGGAGATTTCTTATGTCATTTGAATTTGTTTTAGCTTTATTTATATTTCTTTACTTGCGATCTATTTTGGGTCGTGAAAAGTTTGGTATTAGAGCTCTAGGTTCATTAGGCTTATGAATCAAAAGCGAGTTGTCTAGTAGAGTCCTGTGGATCGGTGTGTAGACATCTATACCTATCTTTGGGAGGCTATAGGATGCTTAATAGAAAAAAATTTCACATCGTGCTTCTATTCGTTTGTTTCTTCATATTACCTATTTGGAAGTATCTAATCTACTCCTTCTATGCAGATGCAGAATACTCAATCTCGTTACTCAATGGGAGAGTTTGATTCAGCTGATGTGACACCTACTCGAGATTGAGGTAGAGTTCGTGATACAGCCAGGGGTGGAAGGATTTCAAAAGGGGAATCTCCATCCAGGGGAACGACCTGACCAACTTCTCCAGAGCCTACAATGGTGCCTGAGGGACCTATGGATTCTATTCTACTGACTTCAGCTTTTTCCCCTACATCGTTAATTTAGGAGCTACTTATATTGCTATTTGTTAGATTAGATGGAGCTTCTCTTGCCCCAGCTACAACTAAGATACCGGTTTCGACCACATTGGTTGGTCCTTTTAGTGCCCCACCTGAGCCGGCTATTATTCATGTAGGTCCTTATTTAGCTCCAGCAGACCCTAGTGTGACTATTACTACTCCACTTCAGGCATCTACACCGAGTTTGTGTACTCAATTCCAGAGTTTGGTTGTTTCTCCATTTATTTCACCTCCCTTGTTTATGGTCCCACCATCTTCTGCCAACCTAACCATGTCTACAGTGAAGAAAAAGAGCTTTGAAAGATTTGTGTTCTTGGCTCCATCGCGTTTTGATGGCACTGTCGGTGATAGAGCTTATAATTTCCCATCAGAATGCTAGGATCGATTGTGTAACCTTGTTATTCTTGAGTTACATAGGGTTGCCTACGCATCATACCAGTTCACCACCCTTGCCAAGGAGTTGTGGGGGTCATTTCTAGCTCACCAGCATGTTGTGTCTCATGCTATGACTTGGGGGTTAGTTCATGTGGATGTTTTTGGAGAGGTTCATACCACATAGCCTCTGGGACAGCCATAGAGATGAGTTTGATCGACTGCTATAGGCCTCCATATCGGTTTCAAATTATGATCGACTGCTATAGGCCACCATAGAGATGAGTTTGATCGACGGTTTGCCAAGGGCTTGACAGGGTATCTTCAGGAGGCTACAACTTTTTTGGTTTTGGTTGAAGGCACTTTTTAAAGCGTTGTGGATCATGCTCGTATAATAGAGCATATCAAGCATAAGAGGCAGGGTGGCGGGAAATGATTTTGTCTACATGGTCAGTCTAGTGACACTCGCCACATATAGAGGGTTTAGAGGTAGATCTGTCAAGGTCGGGAAGTTCAGGCAGCTTTTCCAACATCTGGCAGTGTTGACAGATCTTGGTCTACACAGACAGACCGTGATGGTTCCCTTGGTTTAGCTACGCATGTTTGCTCTTTATCGCACATATCTCAGGAGCGATACCCCAAGGCTTGTTATATTTATGATGAGGTTGGGCATTTCGCTCATCGTTGTCCACATCGAGTGCTTTGTATTTAGGCTTCCGGACCTCAGGCAGCGGCCAGAGACACCTCTCATGAGAGGTGGTACTAGAGGAGGTTGTATATCATAACCTAGTCCTATTCCTAGGAGTTACATCGTGAATGGGAAACCGAGAGTACCCAAACAAGCCTCATGGCATCCATATACATATCATCAGTTTGAAAGCGCATCATTTATAAATAAACACATGGTTTTAAGGGAAGAGTAAGTATGACTCACTCTATCGAGATGCCAAAGGGATAGGGATTTGCATGGATTCACGTAGCACATAAGAACTAAGTGTGGGTAAGTATGTCTCACGTTATGGGGATAGAAGGGACTTAAGACTTACCACATTTCCACATCTCATCATGACGACATCATCATAACATCAACATCAAGAGATAGTCATAATCATATTCTCCATAAGCAAAGTAGTATTGATGTTGCCTAAGTTACACATCCTTTTTAGAGGATAAAGCGGTCGCTCTCAAGAAATAGAACCTAACAAAGGTTAGGGTCAAACCCAGAGGGAATAAGTAGACTCAAGACAATTCAGTTATCGCAATTTGAATGGTTAACCGACTTACTTCACCACAGGGGAGGAGGGGGAGGGGAGAGGGGGGAGGGGGGAGGGGGGAGGGGTTCTTGCAAAAATCGATGAAAAATACAACTAAACTAACTAACACAAGAGCGAAGTCAATATTGGGAGAAACAAGGGTATTGTGTTCCCCATGATTCCTCAACTCAGTATCACCAGATAACCTAATTCTTTTCTAGTGTACAACATGAAGGATGCTAAGTTACTTTCAGCAAGCCCTTTGCTCAAAGGTGAGAGGTGAATTTCACTATGCGACTTGGCCTATCTCCATAGTGTACATTACTAACCCTTACCTATTAGTCCCAGTACGACCTTCGCTTGGCCTAGTTTGATTGATTAGACCAGAACACATCAATCGAATACAGTTAATTAATCTCTTTCCTATTTATTACTAGCTTGGTCTAGTTAGTAACACTAGGCGGGTTCTAATGTTGGCCACCATCAAAAAATATGCCAAACAAAGAGAGTTAATTAATACATGCATGTACACCTTTCAAGAATTATAAATTATCCAGTTTTAGTTTGTTAGTTTCTCACGGTTCCCACAGCCCTAGTTGTGTATTTAGGTACTCACGCTTTGTGTAAATGCAGGAATTATGTATTGGGAAAACATAATTGAACACACACACAATGGAATTAAGAACAAGGAAATCCAACTTCAATAAGAATCACAAGCTAAAATATGAAATTCAAACACAAGTGTTCTCAAAGACTCTCCAATATGATTTCACAATTTTCTCTCTTTAATTATTGGGTTCTCTGAGTACTACGTGAAAACTTTTGAAAAATAACCTAAAAACCTATTTATAATAAGTAAAATACAAGTCCTAAACAAAATAGGAGAACGGGTCGGCACGCCATACGAAAGAGATTTATAGGCCGTATTGTTTTCCACAGCCCATATTCGGGATCTCCTACTCAGCTACAGGAAATTTATTGGGAGAAACAAGGGTATTGTGTTTCCCATGATTCCCTAACTCAGTATCACCAGATAACCTAATTCTTTCCTAGTATACAACATGAAGGATGGTAAGTTATTTTCACCAAGCCCTTTGCTCAAAGGTGAGAGGTGAATTTCACTATGCGACTTGGCCTATCTCCATAGTGCACATTACTAACCCTTACCTATTAGTCCTAGTACGACCTTCGCTTGGCCTAGTTTGATTGATTAGACCAGAACACATCAATCGAATATTGTTAATTAATCTCTTTCCTATTTATTACTAGCTTGGTCCAGTCAGTAACACTAGGCAGGTTCTAATGTTGGAAACCATCAAAAAAGTTGCCAAACAAAGAGAGTTAATTAATACATGCATATACACCTTTCAAGAATTATAAATTATCCAGTTTTAGTTTGTTAATTTTTCATGGTTCCCACAGCCCTAGTTGTGTATTTAGGTATTCATGCTTTGTGTAAATGCAAGAATTATGTATTGAGAAAACACAATTGAACACACATAGTAGAATTAAGAACAAGGAAATCTAACTTCAGTAAGAATCACAAGCTAAAATATAAAATTCAAACACAAGTGTTCTCAAAGACTCTCCAATATGATCTCACAATTTTCTCTCTCTAATTATTGAGTTCTCTGAGTACTATGTGAAAAGTTTTGAAAAATAACCTAAAAACCTATTTATAATAAGTAAAATACAAGTCCTAAACAAAATAGGAGAACAGGTCGGCACGCCATACCAAAGGGATTTACGGGCCGTATTGTTTTCCACGGCCCGTATTCGGGGTCTCCTACTCAACTACTGGAAATTTGGACTTCAACTCCATGACAACCAACTACGACTTGTAATGTGGTTTATGACCCCGTAAAAGGGGTTTCTTCTTATGAAACTTCAGAAAGTCCCAATCTCTAATCCTCAGAGCACGAACCATCTTCTACGACACGTAAAATCCTCTACGGCTCGTCTACATGTTCGTAGAATAAACATCGGAAAACAACCCCTTATTGGAATTGTTCATGAAACCACCCTATGGTCTGTAGAATGATCTACGACTTGTAAAGGATCTCATATAATACCAAAAATCAGCAACTTCTGCACTTTTTCCCAAAATCAAGGCCAACCTGTAATCCTGCAGATATAAGCACAAAAACACATAAAACCAACTAACTTCGCATTGAGAACACTCAAAATTCCATGTTTCAAGCATCAAAACTGTTGTATTTTGGCAGCACATCAACACCCTCAACTTAAAATTGTTGTTTGTCATCAAGCGACAGACTCAATCTATATGGATAATACAGTAACACACAGACCTCAACTCCATGGCATACATCACATAAATCTCAAACTTTGTACCCACACAAACCTTTTTAAACTGGATCAAATGGTTATCTAGCAAACCACTACAAACTATTGCATGAGACAACACAACTATGACAAATGAGATAGTATCAACAATCCATAATCACCGAACAAGTCTAGTGCTAGCAATGCAATAAAAGTGCCCTTACAGAAAGAACTCTCGTTCTGACAACAAATGATGTTTTCGTTGATAACCTTGGGATTATACAAAATCACTCACTCTCACAAAAGGTATTCATGTATCATGCCTAATACTATAGGCTTGCCCATGTACTCATGATTAAGACGTTTAACTAACTGGACTAGGATCACTTTAGGACTTTATAGGCTTTTAAGGCAGGCTCAGGGGGCTCTGGTATGACATTATAGGAACATAATGACTAAAGGCCCTCCTTGACACTACATTTTTCTATACTTTTGCCCTACCAACTCTGTTATTTTCACCTTTTCTTCCTTTCACCTATTTTAAAGCTTTTATGGGTGCTTTCTTTCCATTTTTCAATTTTTTGCCTTATTTTTACACTTCATTTTGCTTTTTAGCTCACAACTAAGGCATCACTTGCTTTTTTTGCACCCAGTAAATGATTTCTCTATATCACCAATTCACCCCCTCATTATTATGTTTCACCCTTTCACCAGCCACCCTAAACTTAAGCTTTTAGCCTATGTTGAGGTACACAATATCCATCCTCAAAACCAGGGCCACTTTTAGTAGCCACCCTCGACATAGGCTTTTTGCTTCAGCGAAGGTGCACAATTTTCAAGGAAGGACCAGGGCCAATTTCAAGATTTTACAACTAATGAGGCTACGTTAATCAAGTGTTTTGAAAGAATAGGTACATGTCAGGCCCAAACATTAGGAACAAGGGATATATCATAGTTTTGGTCGATCATTTTAGGCTAAGTGGACTATTAAGAACAATGGTCTAACATCTTTCCTAATCCAATTAATCTACCATCTAATTTAGAGTAATAGCGCAAGTTTTGAATTAGAACGACACACATGAATCATGCAAATTAAGCTTATACTCACACGGCACTACGTACATAATCAACAAATGACTCTTAGATCATGCTTCTTATCTCAATTTATCCTCACTTATCAAAACAAACATTCTCACACACCTAAACATGCATGTGTTGCTCTCTAACTATTAATCAAAATAATTTTTTGGTAGGTATCATTTTTCAAACAAAACACAACAAACATGTTATATGCCACAAGTATTGGTAATATATTACAAATACTATCTAAACATCCTAAACATGTCGGTTCTACAAAAATTAAATATCCACAGGGGAAAAGAACATAGGCAAGAAAACCTCAGGATCAAAAATTGGTATAATTATGGACCCAAGTTGCTCAAACTTCACTGAGGCCTATAACTACAACACTCAATCTAAAAAGACGTGCTTTGTCCCAATGCATAAAATATAAGAAAAATAAAACATATAGGGGTCAAAAAGCATACATGGGTGCCTAAATGTCTGCCTGTGGCTGAGTTCGGCCACACTCCTCCTGCAGCGTAGTCTTCTCAGCAATAGTGCTCTGTCTATAGGGGCCAACACCCCTCACCTACTCTACTTCTCAAGCTCGTCATATCTCTGCCTCTCTTCTGGATGCCCTCAAGGCAAGCTCTAGATCCTCCTGCTCAATCATCCTTGCCTGAAATCATACAACAATGGGATCATCATCCTTGAGGGGTTTCTTCCCATGGGAAGACTAAACAGTCTCTTTAGGAGCAAAAAGATCAACCATCGGCACCGGGGTTGTAGTCTCTAATAGTTCAACCAGTGCTGCAAATGTTGCTGTCAAGTTGGCCTGGAGTCACTGGATTCCCGCCTGAATAACTGACAAATCTAATGGTCGGGCCTTGCTCGATCTCTAATGTACCCTGTCCTTAAAGGCGTCAATGCGAGAACCCACGGTAGAAATACGGTCCTGAATAGTAGCGGTCGTGAAAGCTTACATCCAATCCTATAAGTCTTAAATGGCTTAACAGACCCATGGCCTAATCTGATGAATAAGCTGAGTTAACTACGACTTAGCGTGTGATAACATCTGGGCCAAGACTTGTATATATGTGACGGATATGTATACCATAACCGTGGAAGTAGACTATGATGACGCGGCCTGTGGCGCAGGAATAGAAGTGGTGGGCCCTCTACCCTCAACTACCTCGGATTATGGGGCCTCTCCTCAGTAGTAGCACCCGTGGCGGTAGCTGTCTGTGAACCCTCCGGCGGTGGTGTTGGGGGGAACATCTAAGGCATAGGAGGAGGTCATGCTCAGCTTGATTAGGCTAAGATCCAAAGTATGTTGGGCCTCAATCATTTGGTCCAGTTGTTGCAAAATCTCCATCCTCAACTCTAGACAGAGCCTATATGTCAAGCATGGGAACGAGATAGAGGTAGACTTGTTCAGTGCAGCCTCATGTATCTTCTAGGCGATGAGGAAGGCCCAATTAATATCATAGCTAGCTAAGATGCTGGAAACCAAAATCGCACGCTTCGATGTCAACATATTATCAGCAAGTGTAGGCCAAATACATGTATGAACAACCGCCCACCAAAACTTGGCAAGGAAACTGACCGAATCCTTAATAATAGGCTCTTAATGAGTGGCGACCCATCCAGGTTCTAGATCCCGCTCAACAATAAAACTGGCCACCCATCTCATCAAAGTAGCTCATCACTCTAGATCTTTCATAACCAGGGGGTCCCTTATCTGCCCTACCATATAGTCGAACTCTGCGGTGGATTTAGGGGCAGAGAATAACTTTCCAAAAAGCATCCGGCAGATGGTGGTCTCCGATATATCCACCTACTAGCCCCTCACTCTCATCTTGGTCAGTCTGGGCTGAGCGAGGGTCTTCTTACCATTGGGAAGAGTGCTCTGAATAGTGGTTGCATATGAGGCAAAAAGCTCCCTCACCATCATCACGAGTATCATCAAAGTGCATGTGTGAGCCACTAAAGCCGATAGCGAGTTATCGTGTCCTAGAGGCCAGGGATATTATCAAGTCAGTCTGAGATGACTAAGGGTCCCTCATAGATGGAGCGGGTTGGCTTTCCCCGCTCTGTCAGTTGCATGCCCTCCACATAAATCGCTTTCATGCCCTCAATGCACCATTAGCTAATAAGGGCATCCGGTGTAGATAATCGGGGTGTGGCAGTGGACTCAATCTCTGATCCATCTTCAGAGCCCCCCCGAGAGATGGACTCCTCTCGAGATTGAGTCATCTGTGGTAGACCGCTCTCATTATTGCCTCCCTCCTGAGACTGGGGAATGTAAACAAGAGCTTGAGTCTGCCAAGTTCTAGTAGTAGATCTGGTCTGTGGTCAAGCTGCATCAGGGTCTTGAGTAACTCAAACCTCCTCTACTTATCCTCTCTAAGTAAGGACCTGCTTATCATCTAAAGACTCATCTATGAACCTCCTCTGTAGGGCCCTGATCTCATCGCGTTTGGCTTTTGGGGCCATAGTACATGAAACATGAACATATACACACCATGGTTAGTCCCACAAATCACAAATTGGAATGCAAAAACAATTTGAATTAGTTTGTAGAAGAGTTCTAAGAAAGAATCTTTATGGGTCGTAGTTGATACTACGAGTCATAAAGAGCTTTTGTAAGGCAGGTATTCAAATAATTTTTGTTAGTGGAAAAGTCTTGGAGACCAAGTTCGACTTGTAAAAGGGTTTATGAGTCATAAACTGAGTCGTAGAATATTCTAGTAAGTGAATCTATTCCAGGCAGGAATCTACTAGACCTATCTATGAATCGTGAAGTGAACAACAACTCGTAGAAGGTCTCATCTAATGGAGACTCATAAACTTTATGTTTTTGAAATTTTGCACGAGGGGCAATTACAACTCGTGGAATGATTAAAGCATTGTAAAAGCCACTCGTAAGCAAGAAAACTCAGTCACCTGAGTTTCTAAGCCCATCATAGCGACTCCCATTCAATTTTTATAACAATTATTCTATCAGCATCGAAGCAAAAATGCATACATCCGTATGACTCCCAAACCACAACAAAGACCCTAACATGTTCCACAACACATCTGCCCTATCAAAAATGATCAAACATGTTCACCTTTATATTCCGACAACTTATGATGTATTTCAACAAAATTACGCACCTATGTCATCACCCATCACTCAACACAAAAACTCAAGTTATCACACATGGTAGATGAATTAATATGCATCAAAGCACAATCAAACGTGGCATAAGTACCTAATTCTGAATTTGTATAAACAGTCATACATGGGAAACCCAAATTCGATTAACACATATCATTCAAACATAGATGTCGTGGCTAAACTACAATTCTTAACACATTGTCCTATTCAATCATACAAAACCAGGCAAATTAAAGGTTTTCAAGTAACCGAAAACTTACCAAAAAGGTGATTAAGTTGGAGATGAAGAAGGTGTCTAGGCACTACACCCTAGGTTGCTAGAAACACGCCCGAAAATAGGTGTATAGCTGCTATTGGTGGTCAGATTAATGAGGGGGAGAGGTTGGCTGGGTTAATTTTGTAAGTTAGGTTAAGAATGGGGTAAAAATAATTTGACCCCATTACTTATACCTTGACCGGGTCAACTGAAAGTTACTGGGTTCGGTCTCTATGAAACCTTGATTACGGGCCGTAGGGTGTTTTAAAGACTGTATACAACGATTTCATAGAACATCCAAACCCTTAATTTCAGCACTAGGTTATACAAACCAGTCTATGAGTCATAAAAGGGTTTATGGCTCGTAGAGTTGGTCGTAGAATCCTCAACACTTAGAAAATTTTCAAGAAACTTATCTGGGATCCACGAGATCCCTTCACGACCAGTAGTTTGATCTACGAATCATAAAGTTTGCTCGTGGACTGGAGTGCACAACTTTCTACTCACTAGAAATCTCTACGAGACAGCATATGGGTTGTAGAGAATTTTACGGCTCGTGGAACCAGTCGTAGAGACCCTTTTATTGTCCTTTTCAGCCAAAAATGGTTGACTTAGCCCTGTACCTTCATACTCTTAATAGAACACACTTTTATCCTATATGTAACTAGCTCAATGTCCAAAATTACAATGCAAATACAAGAAAATAAACTACCTATGAGTCCAAAAACTGAAAATGAACCTACAACTACTCTACTACATCAAGAATCTTGGGTTGCCTCCCAAGTAGCACCTGATTTATTGTTGTGGCACGACTTAGACAAATTGGTTGCTCAGACTTCACCAATTTCTCAAACTTCATTCTTCAAATCATTTGGACGCTTCATGTACTAACAGATATTGAAGACTACTTCTTCATTGTTCAATCTAAACTTGAGTTGACCGACATCCATATCCACTAGTGCTCGTCCAGTGGCTAGGAATAGTCTTCCCAAGATTATTAGGACGTCGAAGTCGACTTTGCAATCTAGGATCACGAAGTCTGCTGGGAATATACACTTCTCAACTTTGACCAGCACATCATATAGTATCCCCAAAGGCTTCTTCACCATACGATCCACCATCAACGTCTGCATATTCGTCGGAGTAGGGATTCCCAATCCAAGCTTCTTGTGGATTGCAAGGGGCGCCAGGTTAAATACTAGCGCCTAGATCACATAGTGCCCTTGCAAACTCCATATCTCTAATAGTCCAGGGGATGGTGAAAGCACGAAGATCTTCTCGCTTAGGAGCTGAGGACCTCGTAGCAATAGCATTGCAATTTTGAAGCTCTTGGTAGAGCTCCTGACTCATAGTGTACTTTTTAGTGACCTGGTCCTTCGTGTACTTAGTATACCCTGGCATCTTCTCCAATGCCTCAATGAGAGGGATGTTGATTGAGAGTTATTTAAACATGGAGAGAAAGTTCTTGAATTTGCCTTCCTCCTCCCTCTTTCTGATTCTTTGAGGGAAGGGAGGAGGAGGCTTAGGGATGGGTTTCAACTTTTGTGGTGCATCAGCAGCTTCAGTCACCCATCCTTGCCACAATCATCTCCTATCTCTGCATCTTTGGCCGCATCCATCTCCTGTGGAACATTTTCCTCATCAATTGGCATGAGAGGACCAATGGTGTTCTTGCCACCCCGAGTAGTAACCACCATATACTGTTCTTCAATTATGGAATTTGGACTGTGTTACTAGGCAGTGTAGCCCTTTGATGTTGATTAAGTTGAGTCGACACTTCACCCAATTGTTGTTCAATTTGTTTAATAGCCACAGAGTGGGACTTTATTTTCTGATTTATACATAAATCTATGATTTCATGCCCCTCAGAGTCTCATGGTGTGTCTCAGCATTCTTCACCAAACGACCAAACATCTCTTCAATTCTAGAACTACCAGCACCTGCGTCACAATTATGTGGTGGAACATAAGGACCATTTCTAAGGCCTTCTCTGTGGTCCCAATCTGCATCTCTCTCTGGACCCCTGTTCCTATCATAATATCCATTGTGGTTATCCCTATAAGCTCCATCTCTATTAAAACTCTGACCTTGGTTTCCTTGACCTTGGCGCAAATAGTCTTGATTAAACCCTTGGGCGTTGGTTCGGAAACCCTCTATCTAATCAGCAACAAAACATTCGTCCTAATCATAGTATGGCCCATCATACATGGGTACACATGGAGGTTGATGAACCATTACAATTACTCGCTCTTAGTTCTGCTTCATCATCACCTCCATACCTGTGCAAACCTGGGCAAGTTGTTACATAATTTCATAATTGATTCTAGCTTGCTCTGTACCCACACTTACAGCACATGAACTTTTAGTGGATGCTCTTCCTCTTTGCCACCATGTACGATTAGTCTTGACTACACTTTTCATTTGCTCTGCGATCTTTGAAAATGGCTGATCTAGGAACATGCCCTCCATGATACTGTCAGCACAGGCCTTACTTTTCTCATCGAGGGCATGGTATAAGATCTTCACTAAGGCATTATCAACTATCTTGTGGTAATGGATGCTCCTCAGACATTTGGTGAATTGATTTCAAGTAGTACTGATCGAATTACCAGGAAGTTTGTTAAAGTTGTTGATCTATTCCTTAAACTTGAGCTTCTTTAATCTAGTCAAGTACCTCTACAAAAAGGCCTTCTACAAGCCTGCCCAACTGGTGATCGAACTCTGCGGAGGCTCAAATAGCCATAATGTTGCACCACCTGGAAGAGACTATAGAAAGACACGAAGTCCCACAGAATCCATAGACAGATTCTGTGTTCCCGTTACATTCTTGCAGATGAATGCCACACTGTGTGTAGGTCTGTCTATTAGGATCCTCCGATGGTAAGCCCAGAAATAGCCCACAGTTCTGTAGCATCTGAAGTGACCCACTCAAGACTGTGAACTTTATGTCTGCCGGTAGTGGTGGCAATACAATAGCTCCATTAACCTCCATAACCATATGATTCAGCCTGTATTAATTCCACTGATAAGCATTGGCATTGAAATCCTGAGGCCTTGGAGCAATGTCCTCGAGAAGAGGTGGGTTCTCATTCTGAGCATCCTCATTGTTATTCCTATTCAGAGTTGTATGGGCCATGTTGTTGGCATTGTTTCAGCCATTCTCCTTAACATTTTGTGCATCTCTAGGTCAAACGGAGTTAAGGGATTGCCTTGACTCTGGGTGTTGGGCATACACTATACTTACACCCTGAATATGTTCAAAAACAACAAACATAAGTAAAATAAGGGAATTAAAGATTAACACCCAAATTACTTTTGAATTCACTAAGTCTAGCCTTATTCCCCGACAATGGCGCAAAAATCTTGATCTACCCCAAGTTACACCTCCTTTTAGAGGATAAAATAGTCGTTGTCAAGAAATATAACCTAACAAAGGTAAGGCCGAACCCAGAAGGAATACGTAGACTCAAGAGAATTCAATGATTGCAATTTGAATGGTTAAATGACTTACATCCCCAAAGGGTGGATTCTTGCAATAATTGATAAAAAATATAACTAAACTAATTAACACAAGAGAGAAGTCAATGTGGAGAGAAACTATGGTATTGTGTTCCCTATGATTCTCCAACACACTATCATTGGATAACCTAATTCTTTTCTAATGTATTGCATGCAGGGCAGTAAGTTATGTTCACCAAGCCATTTGGTCAAACGTGAGAGGCGAATTTCATGATGCAACTTAGCCCATCTGCATAGTGTGCATTACTAACCCTTACCAATTAGTCCCAGTACAGCCTCCGGTTGGCCCAGTCTGGTTGATTAAACGAGAACATATCAATCGAATCTTGTTAATTAATCTTTTTTCCTAATTCATTACTATATTGATCTAGTCAGTAACACTAGATGGGTTCTAATGTTGGCCACTATCAGAAAACATGCAAAACAAATAGAAGTAATCAATACTTGCATATACACCTTTCAAGAAATATGAATTATCTGGTTTTACTTTGTTAGTTCTTCATGGTTCCCACGATCCTAGTTGTGTACTTAGCTACTCATGATTTGTTTAGATGCAAGACTTATGGATTAAGACAACATAATTGAACACTTACACATTAGAATTAAGAATAAGCAAATACAACTTCAATAAGAATCATGAGCAAAAACATGAAATTCAAACACAAGTGTTCTCAAAGATTCTCTAATATGATCTCACAAATTTCTCTCTCTAATTACTGAGTTCTCTGAGTACTAGGAGAAAACTTATGAAAAATAACCTAAATACTCTATTTATAATAGGTAAAATACAAGCCCTAAATAAAATAGGAGAATTGGTTGGCACGCCATATGGAAGGGGTTTATGGGTCGTATTGCATTCCACAGCCCGTAATCGGGGTCTCGTACTCAATTGCTAGAAATTTGGACTTCAACTCCTCGATACCCCTCGATGACTTGTAAAGTAGGTAAAGGGGGTTTTGTTTGATGAAACTTCAAAAATTCCAAATCTCTGATCCTCAGGGTATGAATCATCTTTTACGACTCATAAAATCTCTTATGACTCATATGTATGTTCGTAGAATAAATTTCTGAAAATAGCCCCTCACTAGAATTGTTCACGAAACCACCCTACAGTCCATAGAATGATCTACAGCTCAAAAAGGGTCTCGTATAACAGCGAAAATCAGCAACTTTAACACTTTTTCCCAAAATCAAGGTCAACCTATAATCCTGCAGATATAAACACAAAAACACATAAAACCAACTAACATTGCATTGAGAACACATAAAACTCCATGTTTAAAGCATCAAAAGTGTTGTATTTTGGTAGAACATCAAGCATAACACATACAAGCCCATACATAGTGTTTACATGATGTCCAATAATGCCTCTAAGTCATGGAATAGCATGTGGGCCAAGACATGTCCCGGGCTCACCCTCAATTTTGGACAAAAGTGGAAATAACATAACAGGTAGATAGAAGGTGGCTTGTCCTTGGGTGGTTGGACTCAACATAAGAAACTCTCACAATCCAAGCTAACTGTCAAGAGGTGGATGAAGATAGTTTTAGGTCCCTACATGGTTAGATTATGTAGGCAAAGAGTATGTGTTAGTACGTTTGAATGTACTAAGTATAGAGGTATGCAAATGCTTATGAACTTATTTACCTGCAATCAATGTTAGATGACAAGCGCACATATGTAGAAAGAAGTATAAAGAAAAGAATATAATATCAATATTCCATGGAACTCATGATACATGAAATTCCATAATATATAAAATTATGGGGATGGGACCTCATGCGACACATAAGACCAAGCGAGTTATTACTTGGAATTTTGATGTTGCATCTACACCGGAGAAAGAGCGGATTACTTGCCATAGGTAAGCCATACACTCACCTTATAGGAACAACATCTAGTTCGAAGAGTGACTCACCTTACGAGAATAACACCTTTTTATGAAGAGTACCATACCTTTTGGGAACAACACCAATTTAGAAAAGTATTTTCATAACATATCATAATCATCCAAAGAGGCATAAACATGAACCTATGTTTGGCGCATAGTTTTGGGACTTGTATATGGGACCCTTTGGGATATCTTCCCCCTCTCCCTCAAGTTTGGTCGGTGCTAAGTCGTCATCCCACAAGAATATATATACATATACATACTTTTAAAAAGAAGAATAGTCTTTTTCAAATCTTCATGCATACATAGGATTAAATGCCAAACGTACTTCATAATCATGGATACTTGGGCTAAAGAACTAAATCATACTTTATATCATACTTTCATGCATAGGAGTAGCTCATACATACTTATACATGTTAGTGTAGATACCCATAATTTCTCAAAGAGATATCATAGACATTATGTAATCACATTGTTATCATAACCGTAATTGCTCTGAAATCATAGTCATAAACATAATTGGGTCTTATCCCACATCATAAACATCATGAAAATCAATTTTCATGCATGAATATGCCATGAATGATAAGCGATTAGCATGGAAAATAAAGATTCATGCTTAAAATAACATTATAAGATGAAATCAAAGTAAATCCATGTAGAATTCATAATTAAAGCACACTTGACATTACCCATGCCTAGATTCAACATTTAAAAGGGACATGTATATTCAAACCTTCATAATATCAATGCAAAATTACATATTAGGGCTTAACTCACTTCAATAACATCCATTAAATACAACCTATATCTCAATTGAATCAAATCAACATTAATTTCAAAGACCTATATTCAATGTAATCTTGAAATTCATAAATTATGAAGTAAGAAGAATTAGCGGTCTTCATGATTGAAAGAGATCATGAATCAATCCTGCATACTTTAGAAAACTAGAAAAAGTAAGAAGAAATTGATTTGAGAAGAAGGCCCTTCTTGAATTTCCAGGTAGAATCTTCAATGACACACTTTGAAAGGAGTTCTTAGAATAGAGATTTCTAATGTTCTAAGTGTAATGAATGAATTTGAATAAGAATAAAGGAGTATAGGTCTTTTCCAGGGTTTAGGATAGGTTAGAAAGTCTCAAACGACCTATAGAAATCACCAAAATTATGAGAACCATTACTAAAACGGACACTAAAAAGTGCATAGAGGTCCCATTGTAGAGCACCATGGCTCGTACAACACACCACGAACCGTACAAGGGTCTGTGGTGAGGGTCTCCGGCCACTTCAAAAAATTTCATACTAACGTCGTTTCTACTGAAGGCTTCACGGTCCATTTAAAGGTGCACTGATCGTACAATGATTCCTAAAAATGACCTAAGTTTTGAGATAGTACATTTACACTTTGAACCAAATTTTTAGATGAGGGATTCATAAAACACCCCATCATGGCTCATGGTAGGTTGCACAAGACCCCATCATGGCTGATGTGAGTTGCACGACTTGTACAGGGTCCCTTGGAGGCTATTTTAGCCAATTTCTTTGCTTGAAGGCTTGCGCACCTACAAAGGGCCCTTTCCACGGCCAGTGATGAGGACCACAACATGTGGGAGATGTCTTAGAGGGCCAATAAGCCTAAAATCCTTTCTTAATCCAGACAAAGCCATACACAAGAACCTTTACGGGCCACAAACCTCTAGAAACATGATTTTAAACATCGATAAAGTATCACGAGATGTAGGTCCTTACATTATTTCTCCCTTGGGAACATTTGTCCTCAAATGAGAAATGAACTAGCTTGAAAGGCTTGACTTGAACTTGAAACATTTCAACATGGGAACACAATGCATAACTTATTTCTTACAAATCACAAAATCATTAAAACTCATGTCAAAACTTCCTTTAAATCATTTTCGTACACATGTATGCATGTCACGTCATGAAACATAAGAATGAAAGAATTAGGACCATTTAGAATAGGAAGAACCTAATACCTTTGGCTTGAGTATATTTGAAAAGATGGGGATATTAATTCATTATCTACGTCCCCACCTCCATGTAGCACTCTCTATATATTGATCCCTCCAAAGCACTATAACTAAAGCCACATCCTTGTTGTGAAGCAGTTTTACTTGCCTACCCAAAATTTCAACTGGAACATCTTCATAGGACAAGTTCTCTTCAACCTCAACACCTTCTAAGGGTACAATCGAACTTCGATCACCAATCAACTTTCTCAGCATTGATATATGGAAAAGTAGATAAATATAACTCATCTATAAAGGAAAATCCAATCTATAGGTCACCTTACCAATTCGCTCAACTATCTCATAAGGGCCTACATACTACGGACTTAACATTCCATTTTTACTGAAATGCATTACACCCTTCTTAGGAGAAACCTTCATATACACCCAATCACTGACATAGAATTTATGATCCCTCTCTCTAACATCTGAATAAGACTTTTCACCACTTTGAGCCGTCTTCAACCTTTCCCAAATAAACTTCACCATTTCCATGGCCTCCAACACCCAATCTGATCCAATCTATGCCATTACACCCAACTCAAACCACCCCACCGGGGATATGCACCTTCTCCCAACAATATCCACAAACGGTGCCATACCAATGCTAGCATGAAAACTATTGTTGTAGGAAAACTTGACAAGTGGTAGATGATCATCCCAATTGCCCTTGAATTCCAACACACAAGACCTTAACATATCTTCAAAGTTTGAATTGTCCTTTGGACTTGTCGATGGGTTTACGGATGAAAAGCAGAACTTAACTTCACCTTAGTTCCAAGCCCTTTTTGAAATCATCTTAAAAAGTAAGACGTAAATCTGAGTACAATGATTCGTTATGATAAACATAGGAACACCATGCAATCTAACCAATTCTCGAATTTACAGCTTTGCATAATCTTCAGCATAGAAAGTAGTCTTGACTGATAGGAGATATGATGATTTAGTCATCCTATCAATGATGACCCAAATAGAATCAAATTGCTTTCGGGTATGGGGAAATCCAACCACAAAATCCATGTTCACGTCTTCTCACTTCAAAGTAGGAGTCTCAATATTTTGATCCAAACCACCGGGCCTTTGAAGTTCAACCTTCACTTATTGACAATTAGGACATTTGGATACTAACTTGCCTACGTCTTTCTTCATACCATGCCACCAATGCACTTCCCTCTAATCCCGATATATTTTTGTTGATCCTAGATATATGGAATAATAAGGGTTATAGGATTCACTCATAATTGGCTATCTAAGACCCATCAACATTTGGAACACACAACCAATCTTGATACTGACGCACACCATCTTCCCCTTTAAGAAAACCTATATCTTCTTTTCTGCAACCGACTTCTTCAACTTAACCAAGGACGGGTCAAAGTCTTGTTTTTCCTTGACATCAACAACCACAGAAGACTCAACCCCATTCTGGTTTTTAATGCCACCATCATTAGAGTCATCTAATCTAACACCCAATCTATCCAACTGATGAACATCTTTTACCAATTCTTTCTTTCCTTCATCAACATGGGTCACAGTACTCGTGGATAGCCTACTAAGACCATCAGCTACAACATTCTCCTTGTCAAGATGATATTGAAAACTTATGTCATAATCTTTAGGAAGTTCCAACTACCTTCTTTGCCTCAAAGTTTTGTGAACACGTGTTGCAAGCTCTTGTGGTCGGTGAACATATCAACATGAACCCCATATAAAAAAATGTCTCCAAATTATCAAAGCAAATACCAACCACCAACTCAAGATCATGAGTTGGTTAATTTTCTTCATGCACCTTCAGTTGCCTCGATGCATAGGTTATCAACTTACCATATTGCATGACAACACAACCCAACCCAATTTGAGAAGCATAACAATACACCACAAACCCATCTAAGCCATCCAGTAAGGTCAAAATAGGAGATGATGTAAAGCGATGTTTCAAAGTTTAAAAACTCTTCTCACACTTATTAGACCATATAAACTTGTACTTCTTTCAAGTTAAATAATTCAATGGAGATGCAATAGATGAGAAACGTTCAACAAACCTCCTATAATAACTAGCGAACCCAAGGAAGCTCCAAATATTAAAAGAAGTAAATGGTCTAGGCCAAATCTTTATGGCCTCAGTCTTCTTTGGGTCAACCTTAATGCCATCATCAGTTACCACCATAACCTAGAAAAGCTACTTTACCCAACCAAAACTCACATTTACTGAACTTGGCACACAATTGTTTCTCTCTCAAAGTCTGAAAATCTAACCTCAAGTTACCTATGGAGCTAGAATATCATCAATAAAGACAACCACAAAACTATCAAGAAATGGCTTGAACACTTGATTCATAAGATCCATAAACATATCTGGAGAATTACTCAAATCGAATGACATCACTACAAATTCAAAATGTCCATACCTAGTTCAAAAAGCAGTTTTGGGAATATCACACCCTCACCCTCTACTTATGATAACCGAAACAGAGGCAATCTTTGAGAAATGGGTAGCTCCTTGAAGTTGATCAAACAAGTCGTCAATCCTTCGCAAGTAACATTATTCACGATGATTGCTTTATTCAATTGTCTATAGTCAATTCATATCCAAAGTGACACATCTTTCTTTCTCATGAATAACACTGAAGCACCTTATGGCAATATACTTGCTCTAATAAAGACTTTCTCCAACAAGTCTTTAAACTGATCCTTCAACTCCATTAATTAAGTCGGTGCCATACAATAAGTAGGAATGAAAATAGGTTGAGTATTTGGAAGGAGATCTATGCCAAGAAAACTTCTCTTTCGGGGAAAATCATTGGGAAAGACATCTGAAAACTCATTAACCATTGATACTGACTCAAGAGTAGATGACTTGGACTCCACATCTCTAACCCTCAAAATATGATAGATGCACACTTTAGAAATCATTTTTTGGACCCTGAGATAGAAATAAATCAATTTTTAAAAGGAGAGTCACCACCCTCCCACTAAAGAATACAGTCAATGGAGGCATAAGAAGCATATAACCAATCCATCCGAGAATAATATCAAAATCAAACATCTCAAGTTTCACAAGATCACACAGTAAGACTTTATGCAAGACAGACACAAGACAACCCCGATAGACTTTTTAGGCAATAATATACTCACCCACGAGAGTATAGACTTAAAAGAGTTCCCTTAAGATTTTAAGATTCAAACAAAACATGACAGCCAAAAGTAGAGTCACAAAAGTTAAATTTGCACCTAGGTCAAGCAAAGCATAAGCATCAAGATCAAAGACTTTTAACATATCAATTGCTACATCCAAAGTCTCTTCTACTTCCAGTCGAGCATGGAAAGCATAGAACATGTTGTTTCTAAAGGGAACCACCTTGAGGAATCCTCAGTTGGACTTGATAACCCTTAGCCATTCGACCTTGACCCTTCTTGGCAACTTTAGGACAGTTAGCAATCTTGTGGCCCATATCACCATACCCAAAGCAAGCACCTTAATCTCTCAATGCACCTGAGTGATTCTTCCAACAATTTCCACACTGTGGTTTTAATGGCCCACCTCCTACCTGTGCCTTAAGAGGAGGCACTCTACCGTTGACTATCCTATCATTGGAACGTTGGCCCTGGTGGAAGAAACCATATCATCCACCACCTTTAGACTTGGGGAACCCACCATCATAAGGGGCTCTTTTGGAGTCATTTATGCTTCTCTCCTTGAGTTTCACCCCATCAATCTATTCAGCTTAAGTCAAAATCCTTGAGATGTTCATATCCAGAATAAGAATACTCATGCAACATTCTTTCACAAATAAATCAGACATCCCAGAAATAAAGTTGTGCATTCTCGCAAAGGGATCAGCCACTAGCATGGGAGCATACTTTGAGTATTTTTTAAAGTATTCCCTCATACTCATACCACCCTGCTTAATGTTGATAAATTCTACCATTGCTCCTCCCTAAGCTCAAGAGGAATAAAACGGTCCCGAGAAGAACCCCATCATCAACAATACTTTCCATCAACCACTAGGTGTACCATACTTTAGCCACATTCTTCAACTAATAAGTAGCTAGATTAGCTTTCTCTTCTGAAGTCACCCCTATGATAGTCAACGCTTTAGAGAGTTCATCAATGAAGTCTTAGGCATCCTCATCAGCTTTTGACTCATAAAACTCTAGATGGCTCATTTGAGTGAAATCTCTCACTCTAGCAGCCAGCATAGGAGCATGAGGAAGAGGATTGGCCTACCTAGCCTGGTTGGTCACCACTTTGACAAGTATGGCAAATGCAGCCCAGAATTTATCCTAAGTAACGGGCTCTCCAATAGGTTCTTGAGGGACTTGGTCCTCATTAATTGGGGCTTGCCTTTGTAGACTGACTCTTTTTATAGAGGTGTCTTCTCTAAGGCATAAAGGACATCGTCAAAATTAGGATGTTTTAAGACATGGTCCAAAGCACGACATTAGAAATGAAGAAGTGAGACAATTCCTAAAATGCCAACACAGCCTCCCACTCTTAAGTATGGTACACTTTACACCCATGAATAGGACTCTACAAGACGTGACATGTTGAAATTCGAGTATTATTTACAAATCTCGTTCTCTGATATGAAGCTTGTCATGACCCTACGCTAGGGACTATGAGTGATATGGCGAATGGAAACATAAGAGTTCCCAAAGAAGCCTCATAGCATACATATACAGGTCATCAGTTTGGAAGCGCATTATTAAATAATAAACACAAAGTTCTAAGGGATGGGTTAGTATGACTTACGCTATGGAGATGCCATACGGGTATGATTTGCATGGATTCACATAGCACATAACATATAGCATATAAGAACTAAGGAATGGGTAAGAATGTCTCACGCTATGGGGATAAAATGGACTTAGGACTTTCCATATTTCCACATATCATCATGATCACATCATCATAACATCTACATCAAGAGATAGTCATAATCAAAGTCTCCATAAGCAATGTAGCATAACACATATAAGCCTGTACATAGAGTTTTAAATGATGTCCAACAATGCCTCTAAGTCACGAAATAGGACGGGGGCCAAGACATGTCTCGGGCTCACCCTCGAAATAAAGACATAAGTGGAAATAACATAATAGGTAGATAGAAGGTTACTTGTCCTTGGATGATAAGACTCACCACAAGAAACTCTCACAATCTAAGCTAACGGTCAAAAGGTGGATGAAGATAGTCTCGGTCTCTACATGGGTAGACCATATAGGCAAAGAGTATATGTTAGTACATGTGAAAGTACCGAGTATATGGGCATGCGAATTCTTATGAACTTATTAACCTACAATTAATGTTAGATAACAAGGGCACATATACAGAATGAAGTATATAGGAAACAATATAACATCAATATGCCATGAAATTCATGATGCATGAAATGCCAAAATACTTAACATAGTAGGGATAGGACCTTAATCGACATATAGAACCAAGCACGCTATTACTTGTAATCCTGATGTTTCCTCTACACTTGAGAAAGAGTTGATTAATTGCCAAAGGTGACCCGTACACTCACCTTAAAGGGAACAACACCCATTTTAGAAAGTACCTTACCTTATAGGGACAACACCCCTTTCGGAGTGTACCCTACCTTATGGGAACAACACCCATTTCGTAAAGGATTTCCATAACATATAATAATCATACAAAAAGGTGCATAAACATGAACCTGTATTTTCCTATAGTTATGGAAATTGAGGACGAGACCTTTGGGGATAGCCCCCCTCCCACAAGTCCACTCGGTTTTAAGTCATCATCCCACAAGATTACATATACATATTCACGCTTTTAAAAATGGGAATAGTCTTTTTCAAATATTAATGCATACTTAGGCTTAAAATCCAGACATACTTCATAATGATACATACTTCGCTAAAGAGCCAAACTGTATTTCATATCATACTTTCAAGTATAGGAATAGTTCATTCATACATGCACATGTTGGGGTAAACACCCATAATTTCTCAAAGAGTCATATCATAGACATTATGTGATCACATACTTGTCATAGCCATACTTTTCTTGAAATCATAGTCGTAAACATAATTGGGTTTTAGCCCACATCATAAGCTTTATCAAAACCAATGTTTATGCATGCATTTGTAATGAATGATGAGAGAATAGCATGAGAAATGGAGATTCATACTTAAAATAACATTATAAGATAAAATCAAACAAAATCTATGAAGAAATTCTTAATTAAGGCATACTTGAGATTATCCATGCCTAGATTAACCATTTAAATAGGACATGCATATTCAACCCTTCATAATATCAATGAAATTCACATATTAGGGCTTAAATCACTTTGAAACATCAATTAAATACAGCTCATATCTCAATTGAATCAAATCAATATTAATTTAAAATACCCATATTAAAATTAAGATTGAAATTCATAATATATGAAGTAAGAAGAATTAGGGGTCTTCATGATTGAAAGGGATCATGAATCAATCCCATATAGCTTAGATAACTAGAAGAAGTAAGAAGAAATTGATTTAAGATGAAGCCCCTTTTTGAATTTCCAAGTTGAATCTTCAATGACACACTATAAAAGGAGTTCTTAGAAGAGAGATTTCTAATGTTCTGAGTGTAATGAATGAATATGGGTAATAATGAAGGATTATAAGTCTTCTCAGGGGTTTGGAATAGGTTGGAAAGTCACAAATGATCCTTAGAAATCACCAAAATTACGAGAAAGACATTAATGAAACGAGCACTAAGAAGAGCCTAGCGGTCCCGTAGTAGAGCACCATGGATCGGACGACACACCACGGACCATGCAAAGGTCTGTGGTAAGGGTCTTCAAGTGCATAGAAAAATTACAGACTAACCATGTTTCCAATGACGGTATCACGGTCCATCCAAAGGTGCACTGATCGTACAACAGTCCGTACAAATGACCCAAGTTTTGAGTTGGTAATTTTACACTTAGAACCATATTTTAGGATGAGGGCTTCATGAAACAACCCACCACTGCTCATGGTAGGTTGCACGAGACCCCATTACAGCTCGTGGCAGGTAGCACGACCCGTATAGGGTCTCTTGGTGGTTGCCTTAGCCAATTTCTTGGATTGAAGACTGGGCAAATACCAAGGGCACCTTCAATAGCCAGTGGTGAGGACCACGGCTTGTGAAAGGTTTCTTGGAGGAACACCAACCCTAAAATCCTTTCTTGATCCACACAAAGCCATACCCAAGCACCCCCATTGGTTACAAACCTCTGAAACTAGATTTTATGCATCGATAAGGTCTTATAAGATTAGGGTCCTTACATCGTGGTACATGGAGTAGTGCTACTCAGGGAGGCCCACAGGCTAGTTGTGGTCGTAGAGTTTGCTATGTTGTTCCTGACAAAAATGAGGTAGAGGTTTTTGATACAATTACCACAGGTATAGTTTCAGTGTGCCACCGTTTAGCTTCAGTTTTATTTGATCCAGGAGTCAGATATTGATATATTGTAGGAGTTTCTTGCCAATCCTATATATGTATCCATCCTGGTAGGTGAATCTTTAGTGGTAAATCACGTCTATCGGAGATGTGTTGTGACTTTTATGGGGAGAAATACTATTGTTGATCTGATATTATTGGATATGGTAGATTTTGGTGTGTTATTAGGTATAGACTAGTTGTTTCCTTATCATGTTATACTTGATTGTCATGCGAAAACCCCATGACCTTATTTTCCCCCAACTTGCCTCAGTTGATGTGGATTGAAGCACCTAGTTCCTATCCTAAGGGTGTTATTTCTTATATGCATGTTTGTCGATTGATGGGGAAGGGGTGTTTGGCATAGTTAGCCGATGTTTAGGTTGTTTCGCTAGAGTTCCCATCATCGGAGACTGCTAGGGTTGCTAGGGAGTTAATGGATGTATTTCCGACTGATTTTCCAAGTATTCACCCTGATCGTGATATTGACTTTGTGATTGATATAGAGCTGGGCAATAAGCCCATATCTATTTCTCCTTAACAGGTGGCCCTGGTTGAATTGAAGGAGTAGATGGAACAATTGGAAGAATTAGTTGAAGAAAGCTTTATTCAAACAAGTATATCTCCCAACGGTGCTCCTATATCATTTGTGAAGAAGAAAGATGGCATTATGTGTATTTGTATTGACTATAGTCATCTTAACAAAGTGACCATCAATAACAAATATCCCTTGCCTCGCATTGATGATCTATTAACAAGTTGCAGGGTACCTCGGTATTCTCCAAGATTAACTTGAGGTCTGGTTATCATTAGTTGAGAGATTGGGAGTCTAACATCCCAAAGATAGATTTTAGTATTCATTATGGGCATTATGAGTTTGTGGTTATGCCATTCCTGTTGACTAATGTCGTAGATGCTTTTATGGAGTTAATGAACCAAGTGTCCAAGCCCTATTTAGACATCTCTATGATTGTGTCCATCGATGATATCTTGGTTTATTCCAACAATGAGATAGATCAAGTTCAGCACCAGAGGATTGTACTCCAGAGATTGAGGGAAAAGAAGTGATATGCTAAGTTCACAAAGTGTGAGTTTTGGCTTGGGTTTGTTGCATTGTTTGCCATGTTGTGTCAAAAGATGGTATTATGGTTGATCCAGCCAAGGTAGAAGCTGGCCGTGAGTGGGCTAGGCCTACTTTTGTAACAGAGATTTATAGTTTCCTTGGTTTAAAGGGGTATTATTGGTGTTTTTTTCAGGGTTCATTGACTATACTTACCTAGAAGGCTGTGTCATTTTAGTAGTCGGATGATTGTGAGGCGAGGTTCCAGAAGCTCAAAGCTTTGTTGACTTCAGTACCTATTTTTGCTTCACCCAAGGAGAGAGTTCCATTTGTGGTATATTGTGATACTCTAGGTGTGGGTTTGGATGGTGTGTTGATGCAAAAGGGAAGGTGATAGTCTATGCTTCTAGACATATAAAGGTGCATTAGAGGAACTACCCTACCCATGACTTGGAGTTGGTTGCAGTTGTGTTTGAGTTGAATTTGTGATGACATTTTCTTTATAGGATGCATTGTGAGATCTTTATCGATTAGTACAGTATCAAATACATTTTTTCTCAGCCTAATCTAAATATGAGACAATGTAGGAGGTTAGAGTTACTTAAGGACTACAACATCTCTATCCTATATCACCCCGGGAAGTCCAATATGGTTGTAGATGCTTTGAGCCAGAAGGCTTCTGGTATGGGGAGTTTGGCATTCATGAGGGATGAGAAGAGGCCCTTAGGATTGGAGGTTCAGCCTCTTACTAGACAAATGGTCTGTTTCAATATTTCTTCTCCTCATAGTATTTTGTCCTTTGTTCAGGGTAGATGTTCTTTGTTGGATTAGATATGTGCTCATCAATTTAAGGACCCAAGATTATGCAAGATTCATAACAATATGTTACGAGGTGAAGCCAAGGTGGCTATTATTGATTCTGATGTTGCATTGAGGGTTAATAGTAGAGTTTGTATGCCTAAAGTTGGGGGTTGGGAGAGACTAATATTAGAAGAGGCCCATTGTGCTAGATATTCCAATCATTCGGGTGTGGCTAAGATGTATCATGATCTTAAACAACATTATTGGTGGTTTGGCATGAGGAGAGACATATCCAAGTTCGTGGCAAAGTGTTTGAATTGTAAACAAGTGAAGTATGAGCATCAAAAGCCCGGTGGAATGATGCAAAGGTGGCCTATTCCTGAGTGGAAGTGGAAGAGAGTGATTACAAATTTTTTTACAGGTTCGCCCATGGCCTTGGGCAAATTTGATTCAGTTTGGGTGGTCGTTGATCGATTGACCAAGTTGACACACTTCCTACTGGTGAGGACTAGCTATAGTGCGGAGCAGCTGGCTAGGTTGTATACCTAGGACATTGTCAAAGTGCATGGTGTACCAATTTCTATAATATCTCACAAAGGGTTTGTGTTTACTTCTCACTTTTGGCAGGCTCTACAGTGTGATTTAGGTAATAGAGTGGATTTACGTTATCTTTTCACCCTCAGACTGATGGTCAGTCAAAGGGAACCATTCAGGTGTTGGAGGACATGCTTAGGGCTTGTATTATTGATTTTAGAGCCTGATGGGACCTGCAGTTACCATTGGCTAAGTTTGCTTATAACAACTTTTGCCATTCCATATTCCAAAGGCCACCGTTTAGGGCCTTGTATGGCCGAAGGCGAGATCACCCATTGGATTGATCGATTCAGGTTCGGCTGAGGTATTGGGTGTTAATTTGCTTCAGGATGCCATGGACCGGGTCTGACAATTTATAGTAGACTTTTGACTACCTAGAGTCGCTAGAAGAGTTATGTTGATAAGAGGGTTAGGCCTATTTAATTCTCTATTGGTGATAGCATTTGGCTAAAAGTCTCACCCATGATGGGTGTGATGAGATTCGGAAATAGGGGCGAGCTTGGTCCCAGGTTCATTGGCCCATTTGAGATTTTGAGGAAAGTTTGTGAGGTAGCCTATGAGTTGGATTTTCCATGGAGATTATCTTCTGTTCAAACTATTTTTCATGTTTCTATGCTTTGCTGGTACATTCTAGATGAGCCCCATGTGATTTCTTATGGTTCTTTTAAGTTGGGTCCGGGTCCAGATTTATCATTTGAAGAGGAACGTTTAGCTATATCAAAGAGGCAAGTCTAGAGATTGAGATCCAAAGATATACCTTTTGTGAAGGTTCAGTGGTTATATCCCCCGAGCTACACCTCATTTTTTTAGGCTAAAGCAGTTGTTGTAAAGATATTTAACCTAACCAAGCTTAGGGTCAAATCCCACACAGAATATGGTAGACTTAGAAAGCTTTAATGCAACTAGTTAATTAACCAACTTATCTCCCTAAAGGGGGGTTTTTATGACCACTATAAAAAGTAATCAAAAAATAAGCAAGTGTTAAACAAGTATGAAGAGTAATTACGGTACTGTGTTCCCCATTATTTCCTAACTCAGTATTACCAGATAACCAAATTCTTTTTAAGTGTGTAGCATGTAGAATGGTAAGTTAAGTTCATCAAAACCCTTTGGCCCAAGCGAGAGGCAAATTTCACTATGTGATTTGGTCCATGCCCGCAGGGTGACATTACTAACCCTTACTTATTATTCCAGTACAATCTCCCTTTGGCCCAGTTCGGTTGATTAGATGAGAAGCATCAATCGAATCCTATTAATTAATCTCTTTTCCTATTCATTACTATCTTGATCTAGTCAGTAACACTAGGTGAGTTCTAAAATTGGCTACCATTAGAAAGCATTCAATACGAAGAGAATCAATTAATACATGCATGCAGACTTTTCAAGAATTATGAATTATCTGGTTTCCACAACTCTAGTTTTAGATTTAGCTACTCATGATCAGTGTAAATGCAAGACTTAATAATTTTAGTAACATAATTGAGCACTGACATGAGAATTAAGCACAAGAAATCCAAACTCTTCAACAAGAATCACAAGTTTGAAATCAAAAGATGAAAATAAATTTTACAAGTGTTTCTCAAGATCTCTAATGTTTTACTAGGTCCCTCTACTGATCCCTCTGAAAAATAACCTAAAAACCCTATTTATAGGGTTTAAAATACAAAACCAAAATGGAATAGGATAACTGGGTAGGCAGACTCTACGGCAGGTTCTACGGGCCCTATAACATTTTACGGCCCGTAAGCAGGCTTTTGTAGATTGCTTCATCAAAACTAGGCTTGTCTTCTATGATACCCCTCTACGACCCGTATAAAGTTCCATGGCCGAGGGAGGGTTTGTTCAAATACCTGTTTAGTAACTCTGTACTTACGACACCAAGTCTACAGCTCATAATGTCTTCTATGGCTCATCTGCTTGTTCACTTCAAAAATTCACCCTTCACTGGAATTGTCTACGAAACCATCTTTATGGCTCGTACAATTCTCTACGGCACGTAAAGGGTCTCGTGGAACCTCTGTTTTAGTAAATGTTGCACACTTAGTCCCAAAATTATGCCAACCTTGTAATCCTACTAAACAAACATAAAAACACATCAAATCTACTAATATCACACAAAATTATAAATTTTAAGCATCAAAACTGTTGTATTTTAATATCACATCAACACCCTTGACTTAAAATTGTTGTTTGTCCTAAGCGACAGACTCAATTTTTATAAGCAACACAGTAACACACAGACCTCCATCTAATGGCATACATCACATCAAATGCAAGCACAGATACCCACACAACTTCAAAACACGTCAGATAGCTAGTAAGCAAACCAACACAGGTCAATGCATCTGACAATGCACCTATGACAAGTGAGGTAGTTATCAACAAGCCACTATCACTGAGTTAATCTAATGTTAACAATGCAATGCAAGTGTCATCAAAAAAAGAAGTCTTATATCTCATTCACAATGATATTTTCAGGTACAATCTTGGGACTATGTGAAATCCCTCATTCTCACAAAAAACATTCAAATATCATGCTCAATACTATATGCTTGCTCATATACTCATTATTATGACCTTGGACTACTTAGACTAGGATCATTTTAGTACTTTACTAGCTTGTAACGTAGGCTCAGGGACTCTAGTATGATATTTTGGGAACATAGTGACTACCCTCCTTGACACAACGATTTTCTACACTTTAGCCCTACCAACACTGCTATTTTTCATCTCATTCTCCATTTTTCATATTTCAACTTTTCTGGGTACTTTATTCTTATTTTTTAAGCTTTTACCCTTGTATTTTTACCACATTTTTTCTTTTTATTTCATTGCAAAGGCATCACTCAATTTGCTTGCACCTAGTACATATTTCTTCTCCTTTTCCATGTATCACTGATTTCCCCCCTCATTTTGTGTTTACCCTTATACCAGCCACCCTCAATTTAGACTTTTGACCTTAATCGAGGTTCATAATATCCAACCTAGGAACTAGGTAAACTTTTGGTAGCCACCTTCAACTTATGCTTTTTGCCTCAGTCAAGGTGCACAATTTTCAAGGAAGGACCAGGGCCAATTTCTGATTTTATATCTAATAAGGTTGGGTCACTTAGGATTTTATAAAGAAAAGGTACATGTAAGTCTCAAACATTAGGATCAAGAGATTTTTTACACATTTAGTTGGTCACTTAGGCTAAGTGGACTATTATGAAAAATGGCCTAAGAGTCTTTCCTAAACAACTAACCTACAGTCTAGATTAGAGTATCAGGGCAAGTTCTTAAATGAAACACAATATATGAATATAGCACACTAAGCTCATACTCAAATGGCACTGATTACACTATCAACACAGACTTTCAGATCATGTTTTTCATCTCAATTTTATCCTCACTTATCACAACAAGCACTGTCAACACAATTACACATGCATGATTGCTATCGTAACGAACAAAAACTTTTGTGAGTATCATTTTAACACAAAAACTACATATATGTCATAGATATCAGTACTATATGCTACCAATACTACCTACACATCCTAAACATGCCGGTTCAAAAGAAATTAAATATCCATGGGGAAAAAAACATAGGCGAGAAAATTCCTAGGATTCAAAATTTAGGATAGTTATAGGCAAGGCTACTCAGACTTCATTGAGGCATATAACTACCCACATCCCATCAAAAAAGAAGTGCATTGTCCCTAATGCACACAAAAATTGTATAATAAAGTGCAGGGGTCAAAAAGAACATACCTCGCACCTAAGCGCTAGCCTCTACCTTGGGTTGCCTTCCAAGCCATGCCAGATTTATTATCGCGGCATGACTTGGAAAACTTGGTTACTTAAACTTCACCAAGTGCCCAAACATCCTTCTTCAGATCGTTGGCCTTTTCATTAACTGACAAATATTCAATATAACCTCTTCACCATTTAATCTAAACCTGAGTTGGTTAGCTTCAATACCCACTAGTGCTCGACCAGGGTCTAGGAAGGGCCTTCCCAAGATGATTGGGACCTCGAAATTGACTTTGCAATCTAGGATCACAAAGTTTGTGGGGAATATGAATTTCTCAACTTTGACAAGTATGTCATAGAGCATCCCGCATGCGATCAACCATCAACAACAGCATGCTCGTTGGAGTGGAGGCTCCCAGCCCTAGGTTCTTTAAGACCGCTATGCAGGCATTGAGATCACATGATGCCCTTGCAAACTCTACATCTACAATAGCACAGGGTATGGTAAAAGTGTTGAGATCTTCTCACTTTTGCACTAAGGACCTTGTGGTAACTGCTCTACAATGTTGAAGCTCTTGGGAGAGCACCGGACTCACAGTGCACTTCTTTGTGATAAGGTCCTTCATAAACTTCTCATACCCTGGCATCTTCTCTAAAGCCTCAATCAGAGGGATTTTGATGGAGGGTTGTTTCGTCGTGGAGAGAAAGTGCTTAAACTTGCCCTCCCCCTTTTTCTTTTTTATTCTTTCAGAGAAGGGAAGAGGATGCCTAGGAATGGGCTTCAGCCTTTTTTGCACCTTAGTAGCATCACTCATCCCATCCTTGACATGATCATCTTCGGTATCAGTATCTTTGACCTCAAATGTCTCCTCTTGAACATCATCATCATCTGTTGACATGGGAGAATCAATAGTACTCTTTCCACCATGAGCAATAACCGCCATGAACTGTCCTTCAATCCTTTTGTTATGAACTATGTTATTACGTAGTGTACATCTCTGATGCTACTTGAGTTGAGTTAACACTTGACCAAACTGTTGCTCAAGTTGTTTGATTGCAACAGAATGAGACTCGATTATCTGATTTATGCAAGAGATGTCAGACTTCATTTTCCTCAAAGTCTCATCATGTGTCTCAGCTTTCTTCAACAGGGGGCCAAACATCTCCTCAACTCTAGAATCGCTAGCTCTAGTATCACCATTGTGTGGTGGCACATACAAACTATTTCTATAGCCATCTCTGTGGCCCCAATATGCATCTCTATCTTGGCCCGAATTCCTGTCATAGTAACCTCTATAGTTGTCTCTTAAAGCATCATCTTTGTTATATTCTGACCAAGGTTTCCTTGACCTTAGCACCAATAGTCCTGAGTGGAACCTTGGGCATTGGTCCGAAAAACCCCCTGTCTGATAAAAATGAAGCAAGTGTCCTCTAATAATAGGGATCATTATAAATGGGTGCTCGTGAAGGCTGATGAACAACTGCATTAACTCATTCCTGATTCTGCTTAATCATCACCCCCATACCTATACGGATCTGAGAAAGCTCTTGCATTATCTCCTCATTTATTTTAGCTTGCTCCGAACCAATACTGACAGCGCATGATCTTTTGGTAGATGACTTATATCTTTGACCCCATGCACGATTTTCTTGACCACCCTTTCCATTCTCTAAGCAATATGATTAATATAAGAACATGCCCGCCATGATGGTATCAGCACACACTTGACTATTCTCATATAAGGCAGGGTAGAACATCTCCACCAAGGCATCATAAACAATTTTGTGGTCAGGGACACTCCCCAAGAACTTTATGAATCACTCATATGTAACACTGAGCGAGTAACCAGGAAGGTGCTCAAAGTTGTTTATTTGATCTTTCAACTTGAGCTTCTTCAATCTCAGGAAGTACCTCTCTAAAAAGGCCTTATGCAACTCAGCCTAATTTGTGATTGAACTTTGTGGGAGCTCAGATAGCCACAACATTGTATTTCTTATCAGAGATAATGAGAAAACACAAAGTCCCACAACATCCACAGACAGATTCTATGTTCCCATCATACTTTTATAGACAAATGCAACATTGTGTAGATGACTATATGGATCCATTGATGGAAGTCCCACGAACAATCCATGGTTTTGCAGTATTTGAAGCAACCTACTCAAAACCATGAACTTTGTATCAACTGGTAAAGGCGGTAAGACATTGGCTCCAGTAACCTCCATAGCTATAGGATTCAGCCAATATTGGTTCCACTAATAAGCTTCGGCATTGAAGTCTTGTGGCTATGGAGAAATGTCTTCAAGAGGAGGTGGGTTTTCATTATTCACATTCTCATTCTCATTTTGGTTCAGACCTGCATTTGTCGTGTTGTTTGCATTATCCTGGGCTATCTTTCTTAGTCTTCTCTAGATCTTTGGTTCATACGAAGTCAAGGAAATGCCTCAACTTCGTGTATTGGGCATACACTACACTTGTACCCTAAAATAAAATAAAAACAACAAAAATGTAAAATGAGGGAAATAAGGATTAATTCCCAAACTACTTGAATTAGACAAGTCTAGCCGTATTCCATAGCAACACCACCAAAATCTTGATGTCGCCAAAGCTACACGTCCTTTTTTACGCTAGTATGGTCATTGTGAAGGTATATAACCTAACCTAGGTTAGGGTCAAATCCCACAGGGAATATGATAGACTTAGAAGAATTCAATACAACTTGGGTTAATTAACCGACTTATCTCCTCAAAGGGGGTTTTTTGTGACAACTATAAAAAATTATCCTAAAACAAGATAAGTGTTAAATCAGTATGAAGAGTAACTAGGGTATTCTGTTCCCCATGATTTCCTAACTCGATATTACAAGATAATCGAATTATTTTCTAGTGTATAGCATACAGAATGATAAGTTAAGTTCTCTAAACCCTTTTGCCCATGCGAGAGACAAATTTCACTATGTGATTTGGTCCATTCCTATAGTGTCACATTACTAACCCATACTTATTGTTCCAGTACAACCTCCCTTTGGCCCAGTTCGGTTTATTAGACGAGAAACATCAATCGAATCATGTTAATTAATATTTTTTTCTATTCATCACTACCTTGATCCAATCAGTAATACTAGGCGAGTTCTAACATTGGTCACTATTATAAAGCATTCAATACGAAGAGAATTAATTAATACATGCATGCACATTTTTCAAGAATCACGAATTATTAGATTTTACCTTGTTAGTTCATCATAGTTCCCATAACCCCAGTTGTGGATTTAGCTATTATGATCAGTGTAAATGTAATACTTATGAATTTAAATAACATATTTGAGCACTTTCACAAGAGAATTGAGCACAAGAAATCCAAACTCTTCAACAAGAACCACAAGTTTTAAATCAAAAGATAAAAATAACATTTACAAGTGTTTCTCAAGCTCTGTTGTTCCCTCCTAAAAAATAACCTTTTATGAAACACATTTATAGTATTTAAAATGCAAAACTAAAATGGAATAGGATAACGGGATCAGCAGACTCTAAGACAGGTTCTGCAGGCTGTATAATATTTTACTAGTTTTAAACGGGCTTTTGAGGATTGTTTCTTCAAAACTTGGGTTGACTTCTACGACACTCCTCTATGGCCTGTATAAAGTTCTATGGGCCATAAGGGGTTTCTTCTGATGGCTTTTCAGCAACTCCCCACTTTTTGATCCTCAGGGCATGACACCAAGTCTACGGTTCATAAAGTCTTCTACGACTCGTTTTCGTGTTCATAGACTTAATTTCATAAATTCACCTTTCATTGGAATTGTCTACGAAACAATCTTCACGGCCCGTAGAAATCTCTATGGCTTGTAAAGGGTCTCATGGAACCTCTACTTCAGCAAATTCTACACACTTAGCTAAAAAAATTTGCCAACCCTTTAATCCTTCAAAACAAACATAAAACACATCAAATCTACTAATTTCGCATTGAGAACACACAAAATTCCAAATTTCAAGCATCAAGAGTGTTGTATTTTGAGAGCACGTCTAGTGGCGGCACTATTATGATGATCAGGCCACTTGGGAATTGGAGTCTGACATGTGGGTCAAATACCCCCACCTTTTTTAGGATTTAGGTACTCCTCTTTTTCTAATGTCCGAAGATGAACATCCCTTTTAGTGGTGAATGATGTAATGACCTGGTTGGTCATTTTTAGCATTATCTATGAATTTATGATTTTATCCTTTTGTAAGTTTCTTTGGACCTAATTTGAACCATATGAATGGTTGGAATTGGAATCCTGAGCTTTAAAAGTTAAAAATATAAATTTTGGCATTTTTGGAGGCTTAGGTTGTTGAAAAAGTGAGTTTTTGTGTTTTCAGAGGTCGGATCAGGGACCCTTCAATTCCACTAGCTCCAAAATGTCAAAACTAAACTACAGGAAGTTGCAGAACTAAATTTGGAGTAAAATGAGGTTTTTAGGCCCAAAGTTGTGATTTTAGTCGTTTTCGAAATTAAAGTTTGACTTAGGTCAACATTCAAAGTTCGGAAGCTCAAATCAAAATTTCGATAGTTCTAAAAGTTTTGAATGGTGAAACTAATGCTAAAAATGGTCTCGTCGTAAGCTTTGAAGTTTTTGAGGCAGTTTTGGTATTTTGAGTTTTAAACAAATTTTATTGACTTGCATTTGCAAATATGTCATAGAGACCTCTAATCAAATTTCAAAGATTTTTTTGAGTCTAAATCGCTATTTCTGGTATGGATATATGTAAAGTTTGAGAAATTCTGAGTTCGTATGAATTCCGGGGGTTCATATTGAGTTTTGGCAATTGATGGTGTGGGGTGTCTGGTGCAGCCCCATTTTGTTCTATGCCTTCATGGAGGTATAGGGTTTTTCCTTCTCTACGATAGTGGATAATTCTTCACCTACGTGGAGTATATTTTGGCTGAATCAGTTTTAAAGACGTAAAATCAACTTTTTTACTCCATTTTCAATATTTCAATCTTAGAGAGGTGATTTTGTAAGAGAGTGTTTGGAGAAATCTTTTGGTGGTTGATCAATCCGTGGATCATTTGGAGGTATGAGTTAATTAAAAGCTTGTCTGAGTGTGATTTTGCATTGAGGAATGTCCGAATAATCTTTTTGGTACTGGATATGAATTATTGAGCATCTTTATTTGATATTTGTGAGATGTAGATTATATTATGATCCGATATCATTATATGATTAAAATTGATGGGAATACGAGGTTGGTTGTGTCAAATATTGAGTAAATGGTGATCCTAGTGATTTATCCAAATGAAATCATGTACTTTGAGATAACTGGGATATCAGTATGATAATATGAGACTTGAGACAATTCTTGGTTAATGTTGTGACTAGTCGATGATGAGTGTGATCATCTTTAGAGTTATGAGCCCATTTGGTGTACTTGTGGATCTTGTTTCAATGACATCTAATTTTTAATGAGTTAGTGATGAGATGAGAAATGGTATAGCCGTGTAATGTTATACTCCATTGTTACATCTATGCACATGTTATATTGACTAGTTGCATTGGTATGCACATATCCTATACTCCATTGTTGCATTGTTGTGCATATATCTTATATTGACCAGTTACATTGGTATCCACATATCCTATACTCCATTGTTGCATTGCATCATTGGATTAACCATCTATAATTGCCATTATTCATGACTTTATTGTATTGTGTAATGAGGTGAAAGGATTCTTCGTTATTACATACTTCTTCGAATTCTCTTGCCCAGTCGATTGAACCTACTGTGTACATTTTGGTGTACTCACCCCTAATTTGTTTCTTCCTGCAGCTCGTGCACAAGGTTCAGGACAGGGTAGTTGATCATTCCATCTAAGTATTATTGATACCATCCAGATCTCAGCGGTGAGGCTTAGATTTCGAGTTATCCTAGATCTTTGGGTCCTCTTTTTATTTTCTTATCTCTCAGACTATGTATCATATATTAGGAGACATTATTGTATTAGCTTTTGAGACATTTGTATATACCCTTCAGTACCATTTTAGAAGCTCTTGTACTCATGACTCAAGGTTTTGGGAGATTTCTTATATCTTTTGAGTTTGTTTCGCTTTATTTATCTTGATTTACTTTCGATCCAGTTTAGGTCATGACATTTATCTCGTGGTATTTCTAAGTATAGTCTATCATCTCACTCCCTTTCATAGGTTAAGTAGTATGCATCTTATCCATTATACTTCCTTACCTAACTAAGTTCATAACACCATAAATCTCACATGACTCTTTTTTCATAATCATGAGCCTAATTTAGATCTACCACCTTATGCCTTCTAAGCTTTTCAATCTACCACAGACTCACGAACAAGAGTAGAAACACGAATAGGCCTGTCAAGTAGGTCACAATGCAAATGAAGTCCATTGTCAAAAGCAAAAGATATATATGAAAAAGTGGATCTAATATCAAATAATATAAAACTCCATGTGACCAAACACCAAAAGAGTTCCTATAATAACAATAGATGCCTCTACCTTTGGCGTCCTAAGGAAAGCATAGCAATGTGCTTTGTCACCCATCTGATCATTGCCCCTATCAAGTTATGCTTTAGTAGTTCCAACCTCTTTGACACCCTGACCATATTGATGACCACTACGACCTTGGGCACTATGCTTTTTAGAATTAAAACCATAGCTACCTCTACCTCTACATTATTTGTAATTATCTCATCGGTTGGTGGAGAGATAAATGTTCTTTCCCTAACTGGCCTAGCTTCCTGACCTCTGTCCCTAGTGGACTTACTCCCATGACCTTTACCATATTTTGGCATCTCTTTAGAGTTGGTATGTCACAAACTCAACACCAAATTGTTTTATTATATCCATCTTATGAAGCAACACATGAAAATTTGACAAGAAAATCATAAACATCCTCATATTTAATATCGCTAAAGAACAAGAGTTTCAACTTCAAGAACATAGCAAAGAGATCATATTGGCCACCAGTCATTAAAAGCTTGTATTCAATCAAGAAAACACATTTGTCTCCTAGGACGCAGCCATACGAGGATCTACAATAGTTGCATATGACTCTAGTCTAACTATTGAAAAAAAAGGTGAAGAAGATCAGATACCAATTGGATTCAAGTAATAGCACGAAAGAAATAAAGAAGTGATTTTCCTTAGGTCCTGTAGCCTTTCCAAGAAAAGTAAGGGTATCCCCATACCGTTTCGTAAGACTCTACTAGACCTATCCTTGTGGGATGAGATCAGTGAACCTAAATCCATGATACAAAGTTTGTCACAACCCAAAATGGGTCGTGAGTGACACCCACACTTACCCTCCTAGATGGGTGAACCAACGATACAAATGTCAACCTATATTAGCAGTTCAACTTACAAATATGATAATAATCAAAAGCTCAAACTTATAAAACAAGAAATAACAAAATCACTAAGTCTATTATATAGCGTTTCCTAAAAACCTGAAAGTCAGTACAACAAGGAAATCTGACTGCAAATACTAAGCCTAAGAGTACCAACACCAATAGATAAACAAAGTAGCTTATGTCTGAAAGCTAAGGACATTATTCGATGAACAAGAGAGAGTCCCATATGAGCTAGGAGGTTCTCTCACCCTGGAATCTGATGTACTAGTGACTGGCTAGAGCTAAGGTCAAGTTGAAGCCGATGGAACACTTACTGCACTCCAAAAATTAATAGAAAGAAAAATACAAGGATCAGTACAGGCAATGTGTACTGAGTAGGTATCATCGGCCGACTCAAAATAGAAATCAATATACACAAAGTAAAAGCAGGAAATCAACTATAACACTTCAAAGTGGCAACCAAAAGTAACAAGTATAAGAGACAACACAATGAAACAAATACATAATCAATCAATAATATAAAGAACACACATGAGGACTCAAGCCTCAACACCACGCTTTTTGGGGGAGATGGGTTCTTTGAGATTGAGTGTATTAAAATCATTTTAATATTCTCTCCTTTAATATTATCATGTCGGAACCTGGCAATATATTTATATATATATATATATATATATATATATATATATCAAGTCAGAACGTGACATCCAATCCCATAATTTAGTGTCGAAACGTGACACTTGATCCCATAATATTCGTGTCAGGATGTGACATCTGATCCATAATATTCGTGTCGGGATGTGACATCTGATCCAAATACATTTAATTCATCATTATACACCATTACATTCCACTTCATTAATAATATTTCATCAAGCTTTCTTTATTCAAGGCATCACTTGGAAAGACAAGTTCAAGATTATGGATTCCATGGTCTTGGGATTGCAGACCAATCACATCACATATTAATCATCTAAACCATGAAAATTAAATGCATGTAATAATTTCACAATACAACTCAATGAATATCAATTGCTATTAGGAGTCTCTCTAACATATAGAATAAACCATAACCTACCTCAATTGAAGAATTGATGCCAAGCTAGCTAATCCACCAAAGCTTTTCCTTTCTCCAATGCCGCAACATGTTTCAAATTTATCAAATATATAACATACTTAAGAATACGAATCCAATGATATTCATATTGCTACATTTATTTTTGTCTCAAAAATCGGGTCAAAAAGTCACCTCGAGCCCTCAATTCTGAATCTGAAACTTTCTTTCAAAATATGATTACCCATAATAAAATAAACTTATATGTGAAATTTTAGCTAAAACGGATCGTTATTCGACCCCCAAGTCAAGATTTTATTCTAAGAACCATATGGCTATATTTTCTTAATTTAACATAAATTATACACGCTCCTATCCCAAATATCTATTCATTATCTTATAAAAATTTTATAGAAAGGATGAGAACAATTACCTTGATGATTTAGGATAAAAATCCTAATTTTTCCTCTCTTCTTTTTCTTTCTTTTTCTTCCCCGTGTTTCTTTTCTTCTCCTTATTGTCATTAGTCGTTCTTTCAGTTCTTTTTGGTTTTCTTATGGCTACGTTTAGCAGCGGTTTTCACTTTGGATATCAGGGCGTTTCAGCCCTTTATAGGTATTGATTTTTTTATTTTTCCTTTTTTTTTCTTTTTCCTTTATTATTTATTTATATACTTATTCTTATATACTAAAAGTGATAAATTTTATCAACTTATTTTTACTAAATATGAGATAAATAATATAGGATATTAACTAAATTTTTATTTTAATCGAACAACTAAATTAATTATCTAATATTATTCCTTAACTAAATAATGAAAATTATTGAATTGTCCAAAAAGCCCCTTTAAATTCACGGGATAAATCTTTTATAACATACGAAATGCTGTATCTCAAATCGACTTAACAGGTCATTACAAATTTTCTCTCCATGTTTGCTATTTTCTCACTTGAATTATCTAAGGATAAAAAATTTTGATCTTAATAAATTGTTCATTCATAAAACATCAATGTTCAGTTTAATAAAGGTAGACCATCCACTTTTAAAATTTAAAAGATGATAAACAATTATAAAAGTAAATAATCATCTATGTATAACCAAAAAAATTTGCAAGTTATAATTTTAACTTGAAATTTGTAGCTTAAAAGATCACTCAACTTTGAGAATTTATCTAATATAATAACTTTATTTTGTATCAACAAATCACTCAATTAAGCCTTTTTATCAACATATCGTTCAACTAAATTAATCATCGAAAAAGAAAAATTGACATGAAAAAATATTTTTTGTACATTATATAAATATAAATGAACAAAAAAATAAAATTTAAAAATTTGATATAATAAATTTATTATTTTCTTATATTATGCAAATATGAACACGCAAAATAAATTACTAGTACAAACTACAAATATAAAAAATGAAATCAAGAAAAAAATGTGTAAAAGAATTTGAGGGATAATTTTATCTTGACATTTTTAAATCAATGGAAGCCATTAGAAATACCACAAAATGGAAGCCATTAGTTAATACCATGTAGTTTGTGATGACCTAAACTAGGGCCTCAGTGTAACACGACAATTAGAATTCCTGAAGAAGCTCCAACCAAGCCATTACAAGCATAGATAAGGCAAGTAAATCAACAATAAGAAGTCACATAATAGGTAAACCTCAAAATGAAGTGTAAAGATAAGGTAAAGTTTGGGCTCGATCAAATGGACTTACACATTTATTTTTGTCTAAACATGCCTCTATTATGCTAATTGAGGAAGGGGCTAAAGCTAAGGCTCAATTAAATGGACTTACACATTTTTTGTCTAAACATGCCTCTACTATACTAACATAGGTAGGGCAATTGACATGTTCCTAACTCACCCTTAAAAAAATAAAAGAAATCAGTCTCAATGTAGCAACATAGTCCAACATAACTAAGAATATAGAACTCAAATGGCTTGTCCCTGAAGCATAAGGACTTACATATTAAGTGAACACGTCTTCCATCTAGCCACGAGAGTGTGTAGGGTGATCGTCAAACCCCACATTGTAAAATAATGTGGGAGTGTGTGTTAGTCATTTGAATAAACCAAGTATATGAGTATGCAATACAATATATCATGATGCAATATGATGATGCAATAGACCAGCCAAAATCATGCAATCATTTAAAGTATTGTTTAAATTATAAAACATAATCAATGCAAATATTTGTAAGTAAGAAACATATATAATTTATGATATAGTAAATTCATAAACCATCAGAGAAACATAGACTTTGTGAAAGACATTAATGACCATAATAAGAAAACTTAACCATTGACAAAGAACTTTTGTACCTTTGTGTGAAATATCATCAATCAAACTAAGGGACACCTTGAATAGTGTGAAAGATCATATAACTTATAAAATACCATAAGTCATGATGAAAAATCATAATAAAAATAAGTGGCACGAGTCATAGAAAAATATACCATAAACCACTATAAAGAAAACCTTTAACCATTGATGGAACGCACGTGTTCACTGAGTGTCTCGGGACCAGGTTCCTTGTTAGAACAATAGTCAATAAAAAAAAAGCAAAAACAGTAAAGCAGCAAAGCAAAATCACACAAGTTATTTTACGTGGAATCCCCCTTGCTCAAGGGAGGTAAAAACCACAACCAATACTCACAAGATTTCAAACAAACTCTATTAATATCACAGGAGTGAAGTTTTTTGTTATAAGCTCTTGCAATCAAGGAATTCAACTCTAAATCCCTTCCCCCTTACTGTGACAACTCTACCATAGGTTCAAGAAACAAAGTAACTACTCCGCTACCTACTAAATTGACTAATTCTAGCCAACTTAGACTTCAACACTCATCATAGTTAACTTTAGTGTAACCACCCTAAAGTTAGAAGCCTAGAAAATGCAAAATAAATTGAACTGGAAATGCCCAAGATCAGTTCGCGAAACCATAGCACGACCCATGTTTTAGATCATGAGCCATAGACCAAGCTCGTGGATGGGAGCCTCTGGAAGTTGATTTGTTTCAAAGCATAAAGTGGTTCACGAAGGTCATTCAAGGCCCGTAAAAGGAAACACAAGTCGTGGAAAGGGTCATAGATGTGAGTTCCAAACATGAAAGAAATCTAGAGTTTCTGGAATGAGGCCCATGATAAATAGGATGCTCCGTAGTCCCATGTGTGACCCATGGTTAGCCTTTGTAGATAGGAGTCTAGAAAAATGAAGATTTTACTAAGTGGAGAAGGATTTCACGAGGCCATCTATGACTCAACATTTGTTGTATGGCCCCTGGATAGGGGTTTGATGGTTGGCGGTCGGTAACCAATCTCTGAAGATTAGAAAAGGAGAATAGAATGATGAGAACCACCATTTGTGGTTTCATCCACAGCTCGTAATCGGGGTCTCATGGATTGTGTTCGGCAGTTTTAGTGAAGGGCAATTTTTTCTTTCTCGTCGATCCTAAACCTACACTATGTAATTCTTTAGACTCCTTAGGCCCGTAATAAGACCTTAAAGCCCTAGGATCCCTATTCTTTTTCATTCTTTCACTTTAAAATTTTCCTAAGGCATTCATCCTCTCCAAAAACAAGCTAAGGAGGCTAAGGTTTTCAAGGGTCTTTTCCATAATAGGAAATTCCTTCTCCATAGACTCCATCCAAGGTTTGTGAATTAATTTGTGGGTCTCCTTTCACCTACAAAGTCCTACATTAAAGCTTTTAATTTTTCTTTAAGTTCCTTAATTTCTACCACGCATGCTAATGATTATTTCAGGACATATTATATTACTACATGTATTCAATGCTACCATATGATATTCTACTAAGTAATCATGTGTTTTAAGTTTATAGTGATGATCCCAATGATGTGAGTTTAAATTATGATGTGTGAGTTATTTTCATGTTTTGAATAAGCATATTTTTCCATGATCATGAATGAACCACATTATTTATGAATTCTTCGACTTATGACTAAGACCACTAAGCTTAAAGTCAATTTATGCATGGTATATGATGAAAAGTACTAAACAAAAGAAAAATTTTAAAGAACTGATTTGTCAAAGATATAAGCATGTTGACAATATCCTAAATGATATTTATGAAGGTCCCCAAGATGAAAGGACAATTATCACTTGGTGGTTCCTTAAGTTTCGAGCTACTCTTGAGATTGCTACTTATGATTTTAAGTGTCATGGTTTGATTAAGTTTATGTTCCAAAGAATTTTGTGGGATGAATTAAGATCGAATGAGGCATTGAGGTGGGATTCGATAAGAAAACACTAGAAGCAAATTTTCACCCCATTAACTATGTGCCACCAAAGGAGGCCTTGTAGACTAGGCTAGTGGATCCACGTAGGCCAATTTTTATATATGATAATGCATGCTAAGTGATGGAGTTCCACCCAGCAAGTAGTCTCTCTGTGCCAATGTAGGGGGTTATGTTGGATTCCATGTAGTAGCTCACATGGTCTTATATGTTGGTTATGGTCTATTCCCACAATATCTATGATCCATGTCTATGTTCCATCATATGTGATTTACTTACAGATTAATTGCATCCATATTAAGCGTAATTTCTTGTGCATGCTTAAGCTCACATAGAGGTTGTCCTTACTATTTCATGTATTAAAGTATTTAACTAATGAATGATGCCATTACAATTTCATGTTTGCATTGCATCTCACATACTTAGTACATTCCAAAAGTACTAACGAATATTTTGCATATATGATTTAACCATGTAGGCACAGGTGTTCCTCTCCAAAACACAAACAAACATATATAATAAACCAGAGACAAGGACTCAAATACTCACACTCAACAAAGAACATCACATGCACACAAATGCCACACCATAGGCTTACCCATGTTCTAAATCAATATTGACTCAACTTCATCCAGTTAGAAATCACAAAAGATTTTTTTCAAGCTTGTAACGTTGGTTTTAAGGTAGAGTGGGATATAATTTGGATAATAGTGACTAACCCTCCTTAAACTCTACAGACAACATCCATTTTTCAACTTTTCTACTTTTTGCTTCACATTTTAACTCTTCTTTTCCAACTTTGATATCCCACATGCAATCATTTTCAACTTTATGGACGAATAAATTCATTCAAGCACTTTTCTTCTTTTTTTCCTTTTTTATTTTTGAAAGAACTATTTTCTTTTCTTTTTTTTCCTCCTCTCATGACCCAAAATAAATCATGACTAAAGAAAGATAAATAAAGCGGAAACAAACTCAAATGACATAAGAAATCATCAAAAACCTAGACTCTTGAGTATAAGAGCATCTAAAACCGTACTGAAGGATAAATACAACTATCTCAAAAGAAAAATACAATGTTGTCTCATAAAATCTGATACAAGCCGTAAAAGAAAGTAAAGGAAATCCCGATAATCCACTATGACTCGAAGTCTGAGCCTCACCTGTAAGATCAACATGGATGTAGAAAAGTCAAAGAGAGTGAATCAGCTACCCTATGCGGGTTCTTGTGCTTGATCTGCAGGGATGAAGAAGAGTAGGGGTGAGTACACCAAAATGTACCCAGTAGGTTCAATCGACTGGTAAGAGAAATTGAAACAAGCATGTATTAATGAAGAACCCTATTCCTACATCCGAAAAGGTCAACACAAGATATTATATACATGATGATAATGAACTAAGATACCCTCAAGAATTCATGATTCCATATAACAACAATTTGAAATATAATGCTCAGCTCATCAATCCAAATACTAAGGGTCCCACAGCCTTACCACCTGCCCATGATAAAGTAATATTAGAATGCCATAACTTTTCCACCTGCCCGCAGTCAAGGAATGTCAGAATGCCACAACCTTGCCACCTGCCCATGGTTAAGTAATAATATGATGTCAAGTCCTTGCCACCTACTCATGGTCAAGATATATGAAGTATGCATCTCACTCTTGCCTCCTGTCCAAGTCAAGGGGGTGGTACCAATGTGAATCATAATGCCCTTGCCTCTTACCAGGTCAAGGGATATTACAAGCCACAAACAATAGATATAAATCAACAGTGCAACCTAAATATGCATATAAAATTGTAGAATAACATTACAACAAAAATATCAATGCATGAAACTCATAATTATCACATATACACAAGGAGTACTATTAAGTGTATTGGCTAATGCCCAAATCGTCATCATATTTTAGATTATCATAATTATATCGATAATCAAGAGAGCCAATAATGTCAGACCTTATTCGTCCCAAGTATGCCAGCATATCAATATTACTGGACCTAATTTGTCCCAAATATATAAGTATCACAATGATACCAGACCTATCTCATCCCAAAGATGCAAGTATGACAATGATACTAAACCTATCTCATCCCAAATATACACATATAACAGTGCAACCGGACCTAACTTATCCCAACAATACAAGTATATCAATAATATCAGACCTTACTCGTCGCTATACGTCTCATTTTGTCACATTCTATCTCAAGTTCTTATCATTTAATCATAACTCATCTCAAATCATTAACAGGATCAAAATTATACCATGATTCGGCTCAACCAAAATCACTTTTCCATAATTATATCAACACATCAACTCAATTACATGATAACCCATCTAAATCTCACAATTATCACATGACAAGATCAATAACTCAAATCCAGTCCCAAAAGAACAGACGAACCTACCTCGATGCCAAAATTGCACTTCAACAAGCTTTCAATCAACTCAAATCCTCAAATTGAACCTCCAATTGGATCAACCATTATCAACAATAGTTACTACATATCAAGAGAAGTATTTTGATACCCATATTGGCATAAGTTAGGCTTAGGGGCAAAACGGTCAAAACTAAGGCTAAAATTTGAAAGTATCAAATCTAGAAATTAATTTCGAAATCAAGTTCTATATGAAAAATAAAGTTCATGGCTGAAAATCCTATTAAAATCAAGCTTGAATTGAATGAGAAATCAATCGTTAAAGTTTAGAAAACATAGTCTAAAAATCTCCAATTTTGGGTGCTTAATTTCATGAAATCAAAGATAAAATCAAGATAAAACTCATCGCAAATAATTAGTTTAGTATTAGAAACACTTACCCAGCAAAAATCCTTGAGACCTTTCTTCAAAATTGTCCAGGTATAAAATGGATTAAAAAGTGTATTTTATGAGTTTAAAATTGTCCAGGTATAAAAACTACTTACCGATCACGGAGCCCATCCTGCGAATGCGAAGACCAACAGGTCTCAACTCCGCAAATACATGACATAATCCGCGAATGCGGAGCTCAGTAGACCCACACCTTTGCGATGGTGGAGAAGAAGTATTCTGGCATGAGATATCAGCAAACCAGCATTGCCAAGTCCAATTTTCCTACTGGAATGGACCCCCAAAACTCATGTGAACTTAGAATTTCAAAAACCAAATATGTGTCCATACCAAAAATAGCAATCCAAACTCAACAGAATTATCAGAAATCCGTTTCATGGCCTCCTCGCCACATTTTACCAATGCAAGTAGATAAAGCTAGTTTAAAACTCAAAATAGCAAAACTGCCCTCGGCAATTCCAAAAATTATTCTGAGACCATTTCCAGCATTAGTTTCACCATCCAGAACTAGTGGAACTTTCAAGATTTTTGATCCGAGCTTCCAAACTAAAATCACAACTTTAGGCCTAAAAACCAAACTTTAACTCTAAAATCAATTATGTAACTTCTCATAGTTTAGTATCAAAATTACAAAGCTAATGGAACGACGGATCTCCGATCCTACTTCTGAAACTCGCTTTTTAAATAACTTAAGCCATCAAAATGCCAAAATTCATATTTTCAACTTGTAAAACTAAGGATTCCAATTTCAATGATTCAAATAGTTTAAAATAGGCCAAAAGCAACTTATGAAAGGGTAATATAGTAATTTTCATAGATAATGCCAAAATTGACCAACTAGGTCATTACATCATTCACCACTAAAACAATGTTCGCCCTTGAACATAAGGAAAAGAGGAGTACTTGAAGCCTCAAAAAGCCTAGGATATCTAGCCGTCATGTCAAACACCAACTCCCAAGTAGGCTCATCAATCGAATGGTGTCGCCACTAGACCTTCAAAGAAGGCATATCTTTGGATCTTAATCTCCGACTTGCCTGTCCAATATAGTTATAGGTTCCTCTTCAAAGGACAAATCTAGCCTCAATTGAACCGAGTCATACGAAATTATGTTGGAATCATCTGGAATGTACCGATGGAGCATAAAAACGTGAAAAATAGGATTAACAAAAGATAATCTCAGTGGTAAAGCCAATTCACAGGCTATCTCACCAACACTCCTCAAAATCTCAAATAGGCTAATGAATCTGGGACTAAGCTTGCCCATCTTTCTGAATAACATCACACCCTTCATGGGGGAAACTTTCAGCCAAACAATATCACCAATAGATGTCTTAAGAAGCCTAACCCTCTTATAAGCATAACTTTTCTGGAAACTCTAGGAAGTCAAAAGTCTACTTTGAATAAGTCAGACCATGGCATCCTGAAGTAAATCAACACCCAACATCTTAGTTGAACTTGAATCAAACCATCCAATGGTGATCTACATCTTCGGCCATACAAGGCCTTAAACGGTGCCATCTAGATGCTGGAATAGTAGTTGTTGTTACATGCAAACTCAACCACTGGTAAATGTTGGTCCCATCGGGTTCCAAAATCAATAACACGGGCCCTACGCATGTCCTCCAACACTTGAATGGTGTGCTCTGACTAACCATCCGTATGAGGGTGAAAAGCTGAACTCAAATCTACTCTACTACCCAAACTACAATGTAGAGCCCACTTAAAGTGAGAAGTAAACACAGACCCTCTATCTAATACTATGGACACAGGCACACCATGCCATCTAACAATGTCCGGAGATACAACCTAGCCAGCTACTCCACACTATAGCTAGTCCTCATCGGTAGGAAGTGTGCCGACTTATTCAATCGATTAACGACCACCCAAACTGAATCAAACTTGCCCAAGGCCATGGGCAAAAAATTTGTAGTCACTCTCTCCCACTTCCACTTCGGAATGGGTATCCTTTGCATCGATCCATTGAGCTTTTGATGCTCATACTTCACTTGTTGACTATTCAAACACTTTGCCACGAACCCCAAATATGTCTCTCCTCATGCCAAACCACCAACAATGATGTTTAAGATCATGGTACATCTTAGCCACACCCAGATAAATAGAATTTCTAGCAAAATGGGCCTCTTCTAATGTTAATCTCACCCAATCCCAAACTTTAGGCATACAAATTGTACTATTAACCCTCAATACACCATCAGAATCAATGATAGCCACCTTAGCTTCACCTCTCAACACTTTGTCACGAATCATGCATAATCTGAGGTCCTTAAATTGATGAGCACATATCTAATCAAACAAAGAAGACGTAGCCTCAACAAAGGCCAAAGTACTTTGAAGAGGAGAAATGTCCATATGGACCATTTATCTAGCAAGCGACTAAACCTCCAAAGCTAAGGGCCTCTCCTCAGCCCTCAAGATTGCCAAACTCCCCATACTAGAAGCCTTCTGGCTCAAAGCATCTGCCACCATATTAGACTTCTCGGGGTTATATAGGATAGATATATCATAGTCCTTAAGCAACTCCAACTACCTATGTTTTCTCATATTCAGATTTGGCTGAGTAAAGATGTATTTGAGACTCCAATGATCGGTAAAGATCTCACAATGCACCACTAAAAGATAATGTCGCAATAACTTCAAAAGAACAACTACAGCCAACTCCAAGTAATGCGTAGGGTAGTTCCTCTCATACACCTTCAGCTGTCCAGAAGCATGGGCTATCACCTTCCCCTTTTGCATCAATACACCACCTAAACGCACACCTAAAGCATCACAATATACCACAAATGGTTCTCCTCAGGTATAGCAGGAATAGGTACTGAAGTCAAAAAATCTTTAAGCTTTTTGGAGCTCACCCACAATGATCGACCACTAAAATGCCACATCCTTCTGGGTTAATCTAGTCAATGGGGTTGCTATAGATGAGAAACCCTGAACAAAACACCGATAATACCCCATTAAACCAAGGACACTATGAATCACAGTCACAAAAATAGGCCTACCCCACTCACAAACAGCTACTACCTTGGTTGGATCGACCATAATACCCTCTTTTGGCGCAATATGGCCAAGAAATGCAATAGACTCAAGCCAAAGCTCGCACTTTGAGAACTTACCATACAACTTCACTTCCCTCAATCTCTGGAGTACAGTCTTTAAGTGCTAAGCATGATCTACCTCACTCTTGGAATAAACCAGATATCATCTATGAACACAATCACAAAGATGTTTAAACAGGGTTTGAACATTCAGTTTATAAAGTCCATAAAAGCAGTTGGGGCATTAGTCAACTCAAATCACGGTACCACGAATCATAATGCATATAACGGGTCTTGAAAGTTGTCTTCGGGATATCAGACTCCCGAATTCTCAACTGATGATAACTGGACCTCAAGGTAATCTTGGAGAACACTGAGGCACCTTGCAACTAGTCAAAAAGATCATCAATGCGAGGCAAGGTATATTTCTTCTTGATGGTCAGTTTGTTAAGCTAGCAATCGTCAATACGCAAACACATAGTGCCATCCTTCTTCTTCACAAATAATGTAGGAATACCCTAAGGAGATACACTCCGACGGATAAAGCCTTTCTTTAACAAATCTTCCAACTATTCCTTTAACTCCTTCAATTCAGTCAAAGCCATCTAATAAGGAGCAATAGATATAGGCTTAGTGCCCGGCTTCACATAAATAAAAAAACCCAATACTATGATCCGGAGGAACACCATGTAAATCAATCGAAAATACATCCATAAACTCTCTAGATACCCTTGTGGTCTCCAATGATGGAGGCTCCTAAGAAATAGCCCAAACATGAGCTAAATATGTGAAACACCCCTTCTTCGTCAATCAACAAGCCGCATATAATAAATAACACCTTAGGATGGGACTAGGTGCTCCAGTCCATGTCAACTAAGGAAAATTGGGGCAAGATAGGGTCATGGTCTTTGGATGACAATTAAGAATAGCATGATCAAGAAATAACCAATCCATACCTAAAATCGCATCGAAATCAACCATATCTAACAATATCAGATCAACAATAATATCTCTCCCCATAAAAGTCACAACACAACCCCGATACACCCGGTGCCCCACTAAAGATTCACCTACCAGAATGGAAACACAAATAGGCCTGACAAATGTCTCATACATAATATGAATATCAGATGCAAAATAGGCCAAAACATAAGAATAACTAGAGCCTGGTTCAAACAAATCTAAAGTCGAATGGTGACATACTGGGACCAAACCTGTGATAACTGCATCAGAAGCCACTATCTCAACTCTATCTAGAATAGCATGGCAAACCCTATGCCTACAACTTGCCTGTAGACCACCATGAGCACCACCTCTGACTATACTACAACCTCCTCTAGCACCACCTCTCATTGCTTGAGGTGTGTCCTTGGGTACCCATGCTGGAGCTGGATGAGCTGGCTAAGAACTTGAAGTTTAAGTATGAGGTATAAGGTAAGGACAATAATGAGCCAAGCACCTAATCTCATTACAGTGATAATAAGCCCTGGTCGCTTGTCTCTGCAATGGCTGCCCTGATAAGCCACCACGTCTGGGTGTACTACCCACCTGAGTAGATCTGGATCTATCAACAATATCATATGATAGAAGAGCTGCCTGAACTACCCAGCCCTGGTGGCCCTACCTCTAAATCTCTCGCTTTCGCTGTGGGTGTCCACTAAACTGTCCATGTCGATGGAACCCTTCCCGCCACCCTATCTATCCTGCCTGATATGCTCTATCATACGAGTGTGATCCACAACACTCTAGAAAGTACCTCCAGCCAACATGAAGGGAGTTGTAGCCTCTTGAAGATACTCTGCCAAGCCCTTGGCAAACTGTCGAATCCTCTCAAACTCAATAGGAATGGTAGACAAGGTTATTTGGATAAGGTATAAAATCTAGCCTCAGAGTCAAAAATACACATAGATCCCTGTTGTAGCCTATAAAACTCATCTTGACAACTGTCTCGGAGGTTGTAGGGCACGAATCTCTTCAAAAATTTCTCAGTGAACTATCCCCAAGTCATAGCTAGAGATCTAATAGGTCGACGAAATACTACTGACCTGTACCACTCCATGGCAAGGCTAGTAAACTAATATGAAGTATAGGCAACCCCTTCTGTCTCAAGAATAGCCAGATTACATAACGGGTCCTAGCACTTTGACAGAAAATCATAAGTTCTGTCACCAAGAGTGCCATCAAATCATGGTGGAGCCAACCGCACAAGCCTCTCAAAACTCTTCAGCTCTACTGTAGACATAGCTGGACTAGTCGAAGATGGTGGCACCATAAAAAAAGAGGTGCAATAGAAGGAGCAATAGCCAAACTCTGAAATTGAGTACCCAAACTCAGCCTAGATGCCTGAAGTGGAGTAATAATGGTTGCAGGAGGGTCTACTGGAGCTGAAGACAAACCCACATGAATCATATCTAGCTCTAGGGGAGTAATAGAAGGACCAATTGGTGCTGTAGAAACTAGTATCTTATCAATAGCTAGGGCTAGAGGAGCTCCCTTTAATCTAGCCACACCCTCAAATGTAACTCCTGAACCGAGGGTGTAGTCTATAGCGCTGAGGACGATGGAATATGATCCATAGGCCCCTCTAGCTCATGAACAGAATCTAGAGAAGCCGATCTAGTCTGCCCTCAAAGTAGAGCTACCCCTCTAATAAGTCCTCTACCCCTATCCTGCCCGAACTCTACCTCGACCTCAGGTGGGATCAGCTGCCTTGGGCTCTCCCACTGAACGATAATAGTCAGCATCTGTGTAGAAGGAGTACATTAGACACTTTCAAAATGGGAAATACAAAGGAGCAAAATGTGAAAACTTCTCCTAACAAGTATCTTATATCCTTCCGAAGATGGGTGTGGACGTCTACACACCACGAGACTCTACTAGATACCTTGTGCTTGACTCATGAGCCCAACGAACCTAGAGCTCTAATACCAAACTTTTCACGACCCAAAAAGGATCCAACTAAAGAATAATAAATAAAGTAGAAACAAAATCAAAACATATAAGAAATTTCCCGAAGCCTGTAGTCATGAATACAAGAGCATCTAAAACGGTACTGAAGGGTAAATACAGCTATCTCAAAAGCAAATACAATACTATCTCATAATATCTGATACATACTCTAAGACATAAGAAAATAAAAAGAGGACCCAAAAATCTATGGTGACTCGAACACTGAGCCTTACTGCGAGTTCTTGATGGTATCAATAATACTCGGAAGGAATGATCAACTACCTTGTCATGAATCTTATGCACCATCTGCAGGGAGGAAACAAAGTAGGGGTGAGTACACCAAAATGTAGATAGTAGGTTCAACCGACTGGGCAAGATAATTCAAACAAGTATGTAATAACCAAGAATCCTATCACCTGTATCAAAATAATTATTACACAATACAACAGAGTCATGAATAATGTCAATTATAGATGGGTAACCAATCCATTGATGCAATGCAATTCCATGGATGAATGCAATGGTGTTGAATGCCATAAATGAGGTAAAACCACAATTGTCACGAGTCTGATGTACCCATCTATCGAGCTGAAGCGACAAGATAGAATCCAGGGGCATCCCAAGGTATGTACTAAATATATAATAAGGCATCGCAGGCCATAATCAAAAGTATCTTGAGGCATCGCAGGCCATAAACACTGCCTCAAAATGCATCATAATATCTCAAACGATGTGGATGTAGTCATAAATATGCATAACAATGCATCTAATCATGTATTAAATGTGTGCATACCAATGCTATCATTCATATATAACATGTGTGCATATCGAAACGACCCAATCAGAAATAAGCTTTGTGCATACTAATGCACCCAGTCAAGTATAAGATATATGAATAACAATGCAATGATGGAGTATAGGATATGTGCATACCAGTGCAACAACTCAATATAAGATATGTACATACCAATGCCATAATGGAGTATAGGATATGTGCATACCAATGCAACTAGTCAATATAAGATATGTACATACCTTTGCAACAACGGAGTATAAATTATATGGCTATACATGTATCATCTCATCACTAACTCACTAATAATCAGATGTCATTGAAACAAGATCCACAAGTACCCCAAATGGGCTCATAACTCTTAAGTTGATCACACTCATCATCGATTAGTCACAATATTAACTAAGAACTGTCTCAAGTCTCACATTATCATAAAAATATCCTAGTTATCTCAAAGTACATGATTTCATCTAGATAAATTACTAAGATCGCCACTTAATCAATATTTGGCATAACCAACCTCATATTCCCATCAATTTCAATCATATTATGATATTGGATCATAATTCAATCTACATCTCACAATTATCATATAAACGTGCTCAATAATTCATATCTAGTCCCAAAATGGTTAGCCAAATCTACCTCAATGTCGGACCTGCACTTGGACAAGCTTTCAATCAACTCAAACCTCCATATGATTCCCGAATTGATCAACCTCCAAAAGATTTCTCCAAAAACTCTCTTCAAATTATCGCCTCTCTTCAAAATATCAAAATTGCCCTCAGAAGCTCCAAAAATTATGACAAGATCATTTTTAGCGTTACTTTCACCATCTGGAACTGTCAAAATTTCTATCCGAGCTTCTGGACCTCAAATGTTGACAAAAGTCAAACTTTGGTTTCAGAAACGACTAAAATCACAACTTTAGGCCTAAAAACCTCATTTACTCTAAATTTAGATATGCAACTTAATGTAGTTCAATTTTTACATTCTGAGCTAATGGAATTGATGGATCTCCGATCTAACCTCCAAAACTCAGAATGGTACCAAAAACTCACTTTTTTAACAACTTAAGCCTCCGAAAATGTCAAAATTCATATTTTCAACTTTTAAAACTCAGGATTCCAATTCTAACCATTCAAACAGTTCAAATTAGGCCTAAAGCAACTTACAAAAGAGTAAAACAGTGAATTTTATAAATAATGCCAAAAATGACCAACCAGGTCATTATGATAAAGATTGATTTCTTATCATGAGATCTAGTGGTTTAACATTTCTTGGCTTTATCTAATATTTAGAGTTAGTATAGTATGCAAAGAGTATGAATGTACATGATTAGCACTAGATCCTAAGCTTGAACTTTAGGTGAGCATCATGTAAAGAGGGATAGCATGACAAAAGCGAAACTTAGATGGAGATATACTCTAGTAGGCTGAACATAGCATAATCGAGAAATTAAGATGTTGACTTGAAAGAAGTATGATGTTATGAGTATGGTGAATGTGAACCACTTATTGTAGTTATTTGAAGTGATATATGGCGCACACCAATAATGTTTCCCTTTTGATAAAAATTGAAGCCAACAACAATTTTCCTCTAGAAATTCGCTTCACTAGAGTTTCTAAACCTCATCCCCTTCCATCCAATTATGATTTCACTTTCTTTATTAAAATTTAAATTGTGAAGAAGATATTATCGAGCAAAAAAGTGACCTTTTTGAACAACAATTATCAAATAAAAGAGGATTTCAATAACTGGAAAATGCCATTGTTGAAGGAGATTTTGGTTTTTTGCAATGAAAAATAAAAATAGGTGCATCTTATAGAAAGTTGGATGTGTTGGTTGAAGTTCAGTTGACGTTTTGGAGGTCATGTTTGGAAGATTTTTAGCTGACTTTCTAAAACAAAAGGAGAAAAAAATAAAGAGGTGATGGTAGTGACGGAGATGGAGGTGGTGGGGATAGTAGTAATTGAGTGTTTCACACGCTCTTCTTATTTATAGAACATTGTAGGTTCTAGGTGCACATGACATTAATTTCACTTCTAACTAGTTCAGGAGTATTAGAGACCCTGCTAAGTTTTGGTATTTCTTTGAAAAAGTGGTATCTCAAGGGAAAGTTTTAGCAGCTGTTCATATCTCTAAGTATTAAATAACTGGAGAATTTAAGAGTTCTTGTGTATGATGATGCCCCAACTGTGTGGAGGATTTTAATAAGAGAGTGTGTATGGAAAGTGGGTTAGTCCTTTGGATTCTTTTGGTATAACTGAGTTTAAAGTATCAAGCTGATGATAAAGTTGGCTTCAAGATAATGGCAATGGCTACTAAGCATAATGGTAATAGGAATTTGTGATGGATTATGATTAGGATGCAATCATATGATAACGATTTTTTATCAAAACAATTCGGTATGGTAATAATGACTTGTGGATCCTTAAAATTATGAATTACCACTATTTATTGAGTAATGTGATCATATAAAAAGATGTAGAATGTGTTGAGAGATTGCTCCAATAGAATTTAAAAGAAAAAAAGCTAGAGTCAAGAATGAATAAAATTAGTGAGACATAGGTTAACCTTTAGAAAGGTACAAAAATAAAGACATTCATTTTGATGGTAAAGGTCAAAGATGTATCTTTTTGTGAGAGTTGAGAATTGAATTCAAAGAGACGTGGTTCTGTTTATTCTACTTTGGTTATGGTGGTAATATTACGTATCATTGATTTGGGTTAGAAAATTATTAGGTAATATTTTTTAAACAAATCTATATATGTTCAGCTTGAATATGGTGATGAGCTCTCTTTTTTATTTTGAGTATGGTAATTAGTACATTGAAGTTTTTATAAAGGATATGGTAAGGTCCATAAAGAGGGATCAATAATAAGTTAAGATACATGAATTCATAAAGATCTTCATGGTATGAGTTAAAGTTGATAAATAAGGGGAATTAGGTTATATGATTGGAGTTAGAATTCAAGTTCTTCATAGTAAGTCTATGTTCATGGTAGTATTTTTTGTTAAGGAATGAATTTGTAAAGTATGAAGTGATCGAATTGTATTGGATGTTGAACATTTGAAAGGACTTATGCATGATTTTGATTGTAAAATTAGTTACTTTTAATTGTTAAAGGGCCTAAGGAAGGGTGTTACTTACAATTTTCATTTAGAGAAGAAAAAATATCATGAATTATTGGTTATAGTATATGATTGGTGGGGAAGATAGTTAAAGAAATAAAAATCGTATATATTGAACAGATTCAAGCATTTGAAATTGACGTTATAAAAGGAATCTCAAAAAGGTGAAGGAATACGATATCTCGTATAGATCTTTCATTCGAAGATGAAGGTGGTATGAATTTTCACCTTTGAGTTCAAACATTGTTATATAATATGAACTCAGTTGGCACAAACTTATTAGGAAATTACCCATAATTTTTATGAAGAATGAATCTAATTCAACTAACAAATAGTGATGTGAGGAAGAGGTTGCATTTATTTTAATTAGAATTATGCGAATTATGATTCATGACTTATGAGGAAACTACGGTATGGACCTAACGTTCTACATGATTATCAAGGATTTGGGGGCAATTGAAACTACTCTACTGCTGAGACTACACGTACTATTGTGATGCTCTCTCGGTAAAATAAGGTACTTGTAGAGACTCAATCATTCTAGATATGATGGAATGGATGTTTCTTTAGAGTAATTGAAGTTTTTTAGTAATTCTACAAGTGTCATCTTGATCATAAAAATTTATAGAAGAGCTACCATGAATACTTATAGTTGTTCGGCAGTCTTAAAATTCATCTTATTGTGATCATGCTTTTCCTATATATGATTGAATGTGGGGCCTTTTGAGTCTAGCTCTATTGCTCTTAAAGGTTGTTTATAGTCACTTCTATTGATCTATTATTTTTAATAGTATTGTAAGAGGTTCTATATGTTTGAATTTCTCGCTTGCTAAGTGGTTGCTTGATCATTGCCTTCATTGAATTAGAAATTCTATAATGAATATCCAATATCTAAAATCACATTTTATAACTTAATCTCATGAGAAAAGTTGATTGTAAGAATGAAATCTTGACAAGAGCTGTGATGGTTATTGCATTATGAATGAGGGGTGGTTGGTTTAGATTCATTCCTGATTGTAGCTAATATTATTGGTTCAAAATTTTATCGTAATCATGTAGAAAAGATTTGTCAAAATGGTTGTGTTATGATTGAGTGAGTTTCGGTTCTGAATGGATTCATGAGTTAGTGTGTGACTTAAAAATTATTTTTGATTGTAAATCTGCCAAAATTTAATTTAAAAGTTCAATTTTAGTAGTTGATCATGATGGATGATTTTGAGGAGCTTAAATGGAGAGATGAACACCAACTTTAGAAGATTTTAATTCATTCTTTTGGTAATATAGGTTATTCTTCCTTCTCATTTTGCTCGTTTGAGGACGAACTGTGGGTAAATTAGTATCTGATGTAACGACATGTTAAGCCGTTTTTAGATATAGAGTTTCGTATGTTATAAAAGATTTATCCCGTGAAATTTAAAGGGGCTTTTTGGATTATTCAATAATTTTTGTTATAATGGAATAATTTTGATAATTATTTTAGTTATTTGATTAAAATAATAATTTAGTTAATATCCTATATTATTTATCTCATATTTAGTAAAAATAGGTTAATAAAATTTATCACTTTTTGTACATAAAAATAAGTAAATAAATAAATAATAATGGAGTAAGGAAAAAAAGAAAAGGAAAAAGAATTTTTTTTAAAAAGTCAATATATATAATAAAGGGCTGAAACGCACTAAAATTAAAGTGAAAAAGGCTGCTAAAGGCAGCCATAAGAAAACCAAAAAGAATGATGAACAATAATACGGAGAAGAAAAGAAACGCGGGGAAGAAAAAGAAAGAAAAAGAAGAGAGAAAAAATTAGGATTTTCATCCTTAATCGTCAAGGTAATTGTTTTTGTCCTTTCTATTAAATTTTTATAAGATTATGAATAGATCTTTGAGGTAGAAGTGCATATAATTTATGTTAAATTAAGAAAATATAACCGTGTGGTTCTTAGAATAAAATCTTAATTTTGGGGTTAAATAACGATCCTTTTTAGCTCAAATTTGACATATAAGTTTATTTTATTATGGGTAAAAATATTTTGAAAAAACATTTGGATTCAAATTTGATGGCTCGAGGTGATTTTTTTACCTGATTTTTTTGGCGAAAATAAATATAGTAATATGGGTGTCATTGGATTCATATTCTTAAGTAGATTATATATTTCATAGATTTGAAACATGATGAGGTATTGAAGAGAGGAAAAGCTTTGGTGGATTAGCTAGTTTGGCATCGATTCTTCAGTTGAGGTAGGTTATGGTTTATTTTATGTGTTAGAGAGACTCTTAATAGCAATTGATATTCATTGAGTGATGCTGTGGAATTATTCTGTGCATTTAATTTTTGTGGTTTGGATGATAGATATTTGTTGTGAATTCCCTGCTATTCGAAGACCACGAAATTCATAATCTTAAACTTGTCTTACTAAGTGATGCCTTGAATAAAGAAGGCTTGATGAAATATTGTTAATGAAGTAGAAAGTAATGATAAAGAATGATTAATTTAATATATTTGAATCGGGTGTCACGTTCCGACACAGATATTATGGGATTGGTGTCACGCTCCGACACGAATATTATGGGATCGGGTATCACGTTCTGACACTATATTATGAGATCAGGTGTTGCGTTCCAACACGATATATATTGGATTGGGTGTCATGTTTCAGCATGATAATATTAAAGGAAAACATATTAAAATGATTTAATATACTAAATCTCAAAAAACCTATCGCCCAAAAAAGTGTGGTGTGGAGGTTTGAGTCCTCATATGTGTTCTTGATATTGTTGATTGATTATGTACTTATTTTATTGTGTTGTCACTTATAGTTGTTACTTGTTGGTTGTCATTGTAAAGTGTTATAGTTAATTTCCAGCTATTACTTTGTGTATATTGATTTCTATTTTGAATCGGATGATGATACCTACTCAGTACATGTTGTCCGATCTGACCCCTACTTGTAGTTTTCTTTCTTTTAATTTATGGAGTGCAGTGAGCATTCCATCAACTTCGACTCGCCCTCAGCTCTAGCCAGTCGCCAGTATATCAAAGTCCATGGTGAGCGATCCTCCTAGCTCATATTGGACTCTTACTCGGTCATGGAATAATGTCCTTAGTTTTCGGACATAAGCTACTTTGTTTATCTATTTTGGTGTTGCTACTCTTAGACTTAGTATTTGAGGTTAGATGTTCTTGATGTGATGACTTTCAGGTTTTGGAGAAATGCTATGTAATAGACTTAGTGATTTTTTTATTTCTTGTTTTATAAGTTTGAGCTTTTGATTATTATCATATTTGTAAGTTGAACTGCTAGTATAGGTTGAGATATGTATCACTAGTTCTCCCACCTAGGAGGGTAAGTGTGGGTGCCATCATGGTCCATCTTGGGTTGTGACAAAATTATTGTTCTCCTAGCTAGTTAGAAGTCATAACAAAATAATCTATTTTGACCCAATTATATGAAATTGTAATGTTCAGAAGTTGAAAATTCGTAAATCGAGATTTCATGGAAGTTTTCCCAAAAAGTTTAAATTTTGGACATTTGGTGTCCACCAATGAATCCTCCATGGATAGTTGTGCACCGCTGGCCATGGTGGGGCACCATGATGGGGACATCACTATCCAAGGACCAAAGGCATACGTCACGAGACCCTTTATGGATAGTGGTGCCCTTCAAAGGCTATGATGGGTCCCAAGAAGAGGAGGCTTTCACCTAGCTTTCCATGATTGCCCATCACGGGTTGGATCCCCACCACTGGTCGTGGTCCCCAACATGGATCATGGTTGGCCTTCCATGCAACGGTTCATCCAATAAAATTTTTAAGTTTCGTAAAGGCATTTGGGTCTTTTTCCTAATTACTAATTTTGTTTATGATGGTTTTTAGACTAAATTATCCTTCAAGTACTACCTTAACCTATCTAAGATCTTTCTCTCATACTTCAACCATCAAAACACAAATTCACTCTTCAAAACTCTCCCACAACTCTCTTCTTATTTAAGCAAGAAAATTCATTGAAGTCCAATCAAGTTCAAACTTGATTCATCCTAATGTCACACCCATACCCTGGACGTGGTCGGCATTCAAAAACCATTTTTGGTCCCAAGAAAACCATGTGGCCTAGCTAACTTACTTAGTGGAAGATATTAACATCATAAGAAATAAGAATGGGCTCAATTTTCGTAAACTCAAGCATACAATAATAAGATATACAACTCCAAGAAAATAACAAGAATAATATCATTCTAGTCTATGAAGCCTCCAAAGTACTGACTCTGAACTAGGTGTAGGCTCAAGGCTACCTCAACTAAAATAAATACACGGAAATAAAGACTCCCGAGCTCCTCTGAATGAAAAGAGACCTCACTGACTACTAATGGTGACTACCTTATTGGAGAGCTACTAACATTGATACCTGAATCTGCATCATAAAACAATATAGTGCCAAGGGCGTCAAAACGTGGAATGTACGGTATGTAAGATGGCCAAAAATGCTAAGAATACGATACTCAACTTTACTTTAAGATAGTCAATTGAGAAAAATATGTCATGCAAGTAAAACATATGTTTAAAACACATTTAAAAGTGCAACTCAACATAAAAGACATACTTACTTTAATGCATTAAGGGTAGGACTAAATATATAAAAATTGGATACTCAAATACTTAGCTCTGCAATTAGCGCAACTCCATTAAATATGCAACACAATAAAAGGAAGTACTTTAACAAAGCAATAATAAGTCTCGGTGTATAAAATAATAAATTTTACTTCTTGGGGAGTTTCTCTAATCGAAAACCAGCACTATGAGCTTTGTGATGTGACATAGCACCTTGTGCACACCGCGAGAGCCGTCTCATACTTTGTCAAGGTAAGGGACGAAAACTAGAGGAGTGGATCCATCAAAAATCTAGGACATCTCAGTGGAAAGTGAGGAGTTGTACCCTTGGTACAAATCCTATCCTACACTGGCTACATAGTTTATGAGTTCAAGTTATTATTGCTCTCACTCATAGAGGTTCTCAATACTACTCCCAAAATAACTTTTATAATTCTCATAACTTTAAGAGTAAGGATTCTCAAAAATGCCTCTTTAATCTTTTGGGACCTACCCTAACTTTAGCTTTTCTTAACCTTTCTCAACTTATCTCTTTTCTTTGACTAAAAGTTGTATCAATGTAAGTGTCTCAAAACATAATCTTATTACTTAACTATCTTGTAAATATAGAAACTTTAAGGACTTCTTAAACTCAACTCAAAACTATGGAACTAATAGTTCTCATTAAATATCTAGGGTTCTTACAATTGCAATCTTAACCCTAAAACCTTACTCTTAATAACTTAGTTTAGTAGTGAAATCAGTAAAGATTATGATTTTTATCAAGAAAAAGACATGAACAAGTATTTCAATAAAATTAACTAGTAATGGAGAAAACTTGATCTCAACTCATAAACTTGATCTTGGGTAGGGACCGGCAGTTAAAGATGTTAAAATAAACGTAGGATAACTTTTTGAGGGCCTTACTTATCTAGGAGAATTAGTTTCTTGAAGAATTTCAAGACCTAGATTTTTCTCTTTTGAGACTACGTTTTGAGTTTGGAGAGGGTTTGAACATTAATGATATGAAGAATCATGTTTTAGGGGTTTATTTAGGTTAAAATTTACTAGCTTAGGCTTATAAGGTGAGAAAGGATGAAAATACCCCTTTTTAAAATTGTTGATCGGGTCAGTTTTGAGTCCATCTACGGCCTGTAGAAGTTTATACAGCCCATAGGAACTCATTTGTAAGTTCTTGGACCAATTAATGGGTCACTGGATCAATTCTACGAGCCCATATTACGGCCCGTAGAAGGTTTTACGGCTCGTATTTGGGTCTGTAAGTTTTGGGACTCATAAATCGACCTGTAGAATGGGTTATATCTGTAATTCAGGGTCATAGAAAAACTCTACACTGAAAAAAGATGTTATCCAAATGCATTTCTATACTAACCGTAAGTCAAGGTCGTAGAAAAACTTCGCACTAATAATTTGTAGTAAAATGGTCATAACCTTTGACTCCAAAATTCAAATGAGCTGAAATTATTTGCATTGAAAAGCTAATTCAAAGAACTTTCATTTGGTTGGTCATAGGCTACCTAATTCTTTGTGTTCGGAGAGTTATGGCATTTAAAGTTTTCCCTTACATAATCCAAAGTGAAAAACTTAACCGATTGGGAGGTTTTGAACTTGACTAAGTATTAAAGGTTATGAACCTAATCCACTTCTAATACACTTCACACATATAGGGATGTGCCTTAATATATAGGGACAAGTAAGGCATCCCTAGGTTCAATCTTATATACTTACGGCAAAAAATGTCGGATCCTATGAATAGAGTTATTGGGTGTTACAATATCTCCTCCGTAGGATCATTCGTTCCCGAATGAAGGTGAGAATAAGCTGGAAGAGAATGGTTTACCCTTACTATTTTCTTTCTTATGAACTTTTCTACCAAGACAGATAGGACTGATTCATACTACAAGTTTTAAAATTGTCCATGGCACATAGGATAAGAATGATACGAGGTTAAACATAAGTCACACTTTATCTAAAGCTATTCAACATAGAACATGGGTGCCTTGGGAATAAAATAGGGTTAGGATTATGGTACTTTGAATGATATGATGGATAGCCTTTAATCCTAGCAACCCTTCTCGACTACACTTTTTTTCATACATAGAACAATTCATTAGTCGCGACTCATATATGGCTCCTACAAGGATACAAATATGTACTCTGTCAAGGTCTAAGTCTAACTGCGTACTCTTACTTTGTTCAAGCCTATCTCTAAGTCATAGGGTATTACACATAAGAAGGCCATGCAAATCTTAACAACAAGGTTTATGCTCTATGCCGTTATAGGAAACTTTATCCCAAGAGTACTTCTCCCTTCATCAACATTCAACAAGCCATGATTCCTACTCAATACGCATCTAATGCATCCTACATTAATTCAGGTGCCATAAGCACCACATTCAAGCCTAGTACTAGAATCAATCCATGGGCTCTAAGTAACCACTCTTCTTAGAATCTCCTACCTTCTTATATTTTTAGCCATCAATGTATCATGCCTAATACAAGGAGACAACATGAACGCTCTCATCTAACTCTAAGTAACAACACCTCATGTTATTCCTTCTTCCCATTTACAGCTTAATCTTAGATAGAACGGTAGATCACTATTATCACAACAAGAAACATCAACCTTCTCCTAGCTATCATTACTGGACTACTACTATTGGTATCACCGTTTAAACTAAACAAAATCATGGGAGGGATTAGAACGAGAGATCTAAAGCATAATTCTTTGAGAAACCTTTTGCTACAGGAATCCGCATGGCATATTATTACTTTGTAAGCCACTGAGGGTAAGTCATAAGTTCGTGAACTGAGCATACTCTAGAACCTGAGTACTTATATGAATAGATCCATATCATGAAACTAATCTGAGACTTGATAGAGTAAGATTGAGATCAGTGGACTAGAATCTTCATCTCTTGTTCTAGGGACTGAGAATAGCTGTGAGTTTGTCTAAAATGTATGAGCACAGATCATTGACATAATGTTGATGTGAAAGATGTCAATAATGTATTATGACATTTGAGATTTTGGAAGATGCTAGAGTAGGAGTGGATTTATATACCACTAAAACTTCTTATGAAGACGCCACCTTCTGATTCTCATCACTTGACTTGACTTCTTAGCTTATCATATCCCCCTTAGGTCTGAGGCTAACAGGCTAACACTCTAAGACCATAAACCTATTTCACCTTCCTTAAATTAGTCCATATTTTTCTCACTCTAATACTTAGAGAATTGCTGATCTCGTGTCTACCGAACTCTCCCACTACATGTACTAGGAATCCTTGTAGGGCTTCTTTTTAAGGTGCTTCGCTTAACCTTATCCTTATTCTATAGAAGTCTTTTATAGTCGCTACTTGCATTGACTTGTAAGGCCACTCTATTTAACTCTTAGTAGTCTGACTCCTCCTTCTTAGTACACTAACATCACTTCCTTAAATTTTCCTATCTACCTAACTGGAAGGCACTTGACCTATATGTAAGAGATTATCATTGTCTACATATGATACCTCCACTCAAACTCTTACGAACAACAAAGAATGCTTACATCAACTTATCCCATATTGGTAGCTCAATATACTTTCTATGCTCACATAGCAAATCGTAAGCTAAATTAAAACCTCATACTAACCATATACTCTCTTTGATGCCCTTATTAAACCTCTTCTTACCTAACGACTTAGCCATAATTCATTTTCTCATCTAAGGACACAATATCACATTGGTACAACCTCCTTTTTTTTGCAAGACAACATCTTAATTCCTCACGTACTCTATGTCAAACCTATTAGATCAAATATCAACCTATCATTATCACTTTTATGCTTCCATCCCTTTTATCATGACACTTAACACAAATTCAAATTTAGTGTCTTGTACTAAACACGTTTGGAAATATAATTTCCCACATAATATACTAACTTATGACTACTAAATGAAACTAAGAAATATTCATTCACTTAGACCTTATAACAAATAGTCAATTTATATCCTTTTTTCTACGTAGTTATAGTTACTTGTCATATCCACTTACAAAACCTAGGTGTGTTACTTACCCATTCACTATATGACATTGCCTAGTAAGCCCATAACTTTATGAATATCATAGAGATTTTCCTTTTAAAATCATATGCCTGGATTAGATTTATCAATTCACGGCTAATCTATCCTTCTATTCAAGACTTATACTTGGTTTTACTAAATAGTGACAGATCAACATAATTCCTTTCTAGTTTGAATCTACTTTGCCTTATACTAACTAACAGTTCATCCTCTACCTTCTAACATGAAAAATAAATGACACTTACTACTCTTGGTTCAAAACCAAATGGACTTGATTTACCACCCCATTACTTATCTTATAGCTACATAACTTAGCTACATGCCTTAATCAACCACGATTGCTTTTGAATTTGTACATCTTTCTAGCTCTGGGATCATTCTGCAACTTATGATTTAGAGAAGAGAATCTGAGAGTACGTCTTACTTCAACTCTAGCACATGACTTATATGATGAAAGATGGATTCTTTCAAATCAATAGATTTAGGAATAATAATCTGATTCTCTCAAGCCTGGTGTAGTATTCGTACTTTTTGAAGTCTTTATCTGAGAGTAACTCATCAACAAGAATATGAACTTTATTGTTTCAACCACCTGAATTATGAGGGGTAGCAAAATTCATCTAGCGAACACGAATTTGAATAAGTTTCTTATGGCACTACTTTATTGCACGATCTAGAGTATGAAAGAATGAGAGACATCTCCTAAATGCCCCGTAGCCTCCTGATTATAAGTGTGGTGCACAACACACCTATAAGCAAGACTCTACTAGACACGGCTTCACAAACATCCTAGGACACTTGAACTCTGTGCTCTGATACCAAATTTGTCACGCCTCAAGCATACACCCTGGATATGGCCTACACTCGAAAACTATTTTTTGTCCCAAGGGAACCACTAGGCCTGACTAACTTACTCAGCGGAAGATACTAACATCATAAGGAATAAGAATGGGCTCAATGTTCGTAAACTCAAACATATAATAATAAAATATACAACTCCAAGAAAACAACAAGAATAATACCTTTCTAGTCTATGAAGCCTCTAAAGTAGTGACTCTAAACTAGGCACCAGAGTAGGCTCATGGCTACCTCAACTAAAATAAATACAAGAAAATAACAACTCCCGAGCTCCTTTGGATGCAAAGAGGCCTCATGGACTGCTGATGGGGACTGTCTTACTGGACATCTGCTAACATTGGTACTTGAATCTGCATCATAAAATAATTCAACGCCAAAGGCATTAGTGCATGGAATATACGGTATGTAAGATGGCCCCAAAAAGTGCTAAGAGCAGAATTCTCAACTTTACTTTGAGATAGTCAACTGAAAAAAATATTTCATGCAAGTAAAACATTCTCAACTTTACTTTGAGATAGTCAACTGAAAAAAATATGTCATGCAAGTAAAACATATGTTTAAAATGCATTTAAAAGTGCAACTCAATATAAAAGAAATACTTACATTAATGCATTAACGAGCACAATAAAATATATAAAAATAGGATAATCAAATGCTTAGCCCTGCAATTAGCTCAACTCAATTAAATATGAAATATAATAAAAGGAAGTACTTTAACAAAGAAATAATAAATCTTAGTGTATAAAATAATAAACTTTACATCTTGGGAGTTTCTCTAACTGACAGCCATCACTATGAGCTTCGTGATGTCACAACGCATTGCCCATGCTGCCAGAGTCATCTCATGCTTTGCAAAGGTAAGGGACGAAACTATAGGAGAAGATCCATCCAAAAACTGGGACATCGCAGTGGGACAAAACCTCTTTTATGATACTTACTCCCAATATAACTTTTATAATGCTCATAGCTTTAAGAGTAAGGATTCTCAAAAATGCCTCTTTGATCTTTTGGGACCTAGCCCAACTTTAACTTTTCTTACACCTTTCTCAACTTGTCTCTTTTCTTTGACTAAAAGTTGTGTCAATGCAAGTTTCTTGAAACATAATCTTATTACTCAACTATTTTATAAATATAGAAGCTTTAAGTACTTCTTAAAACCAACTCAAAACTGAACTAATAATTCTCATGAAATATCTAGGTTTCTTACAATTGCAATCTTAACCATAAAAACTTAACTCAATAACTTAGTTTAGTAGTGAAATCAGTAAATATTATGTTTTTTATCAAGAAAAATACTGAAAGGCCCTGGATTATTGACATCGCTTTGAGGTCCACAAACTTGCCCAGAAATCTGCTAGGCATCACCTGACAGAAGGGCCTACACGGCCCGTGTGGAGTTACATGGACTGTGCGGCCTCTCGTGGACTGACGCCTGGGAAAATTTGGGTAAACGGGCCTCCACACAGTCCGTGTAAAGCCACACGGTCCGTGTTGCCCTCCGTATGGTGTGCTAGGTAGAGTCGCCTTTACACGGACCAAGTCACGGCCCGTGTGTCTTTAGATGGTCCGTGTGGCCCTTCGCTTAATTTCAATGTGAAGGGTAACCTGTACACTGACAGGGTACCGGTCCGTGTGGTACTACTTAGTCCAGAAAATCTTACCTCTGAGAATTTTAAGTCCAGGGCCACGGCACAGTAAACGGTCCGCGTAACACTACACGGACCGTGTACCCTACCGTATGCCCAAGACGTCCAATTTCAGGTCCGTTTCATTAATGGAATTTTTGAAATATTCGTTGTTCCACACGTGAATTTTGTTATTTTCCACCCCTCCTAAACTCCCTATATAAGCTGAACACCCTCATTTTCAGCCATTTTCTCTCATTTTTACTCCTCTCTCTAAATACTCCTACAAGAATTTCCTCCCGCTTCTCACTAGGATCATTCAAGCCAAGACTCTCAATTTGAAGTCCATTACTCCTCAAGTTTGTCTCCAAATCAGGTATGTGGGTTTTGATTCTTGGTCTCTTTCAACCAAGAAGACCCAAAGTTCCTTTTAAACTATTTTATGAAATTGTCTACTTCAAATGTGAATTTTGACTACTTGATCTTGATAGCTTTGAACCATGCATGTGCTATTTAAGACTCCGAATTTTGAGTTATGTTATGTTTTATCATGATGAACTACTTAGATTATGAAACTATGAACATGCATGTCCCTTTAAAGACGTTATTATGCATGGGTGATATCTACTACCATTTTCTAGTGATTTTGTTATGGATTTCTTAGTCTTTACATTTTATTGCTATGTTTTAGTTATTCTCTAAATTACCCATGCCATCCCTACATTATGCCTTGCATCATACTCATGGCATTGATATATGGAAATTTTGGAAATGTGGGAATAATCCCAAATTTCATTTTGAAAAGGGAATATGATATGATTTTTGGTAAGACATGGGATATGACAAGAAGTGATCACCGGTATGTCTATGATTATGGCTCTTGGAGCATTTTGGGTTCTTGCACCATCTTGTATATGTAGATGAGGTATTCCTTGTATAAACCATGTGATTTTGATCTTGTTATTTGGCATTTGAGCCTACTTGTGGATTTAACGTTCTAAAATGGATATTTGACCCTCTTGGAAGCATATGTATATATATATATATATATATATATATATATATATATATATATATATATATATATATATATATATATATATATATATATATATATATATTAGCACCGATGGATTGGGAGCGTTAGGGATATCCCCAAGGTCCCTCTCCCTTTCCTTGAACTATGTGCCAATATAAGGACGGATGTTATTCGTCTATCTGTTTATGATATGACATGTCTTAATATGATTCTGTAAATCCTTCCAGAAAGTGTGGTTATAAGGAAGGTGACCACCCACCGAAAAGCGTGGTCGCCAGGTATGGTGTAGATTACCCTTGGCAAGTAATCTTCTCCCTATCGATGGGAGGTCCCAATTTTTCCAGTTCATGTAATAGCTCGCATGGATTTGGTTTGTCGGTTATAGTCCATCCCCATTATATAGGAGCATTATCACATTGCACGCATCATGCATTCCATGGCATCTTGTATACTAAATTCCCATGCTTATGTAATCTTTGTATATTATGTGCCCTTGTTATCTAGCATCGATATGCTGGTTCGGTAAGTCATGTGCATTGCATACCCGCATACTTAGTACATTCAAACGTACTAATGCATACTCTATGCCTACATGATTTTACTATGTAGGGACCGAGCAGTTTGAGTACCAGCCGCAGGACGAATAGTCCTTCCTTGAAGATATTTTTGCGCTGAGCCCCATCTTCCGAGGGTGGGCTTTTGTTTCTTGTGTCCATTATGTATATTATTTTGTTGAGGGTGAGCCCGGAACTTGTCCTGGCCCCCGTTCCTTAACTAGAGGCATATGTTGGACGTTTTGAAAAAAAAACCTTGTCTTTTTTGCTAAATTTATAAGGAATGCTCTCTTTTTTTGGGATTTAAATTTCCGTTATTTAATTACTTGACTTTAAAAGCTCTTGAACCAAGCTTCGAACATTTTTTGGAAAGTTTGAGGCTTGTCTGGGACTCTTGGGTCCCCATTCGCCGTGTCACATCTAGGCCCCGGCCCCAAGTCATGACAAATACATGAACAAGTATTTCAATAAAATTAACTAGTAATAGAGAAAACTTGATCTCAACTCATAAACTTGATCTTGGGTAGGGACTAGTAGTTAAAGATGTTAAAATAAACGTAGGACTACTTTTGGAGGGCCTTACATACCTGTTGAAGAATTTTAAGAAAGTTCTTGAAAGACCTAGTTTTTACTCTTTTAAAACTAGGTTCAGAGTTTGGAGAGGGTTTAAACGTTAATGATATGAAGAATCACATTTTAGTAGTTTATTTAGGTTAAAAACTGACTAGTTTAGGCTTATAAGGTGAGAAAACACAAAAATACCCCTCTTTAAAATAGTTGATTTGGTCGGTTACAAGTCCATCTACGGTCCGTAGAAGTTTCAACGGCCCATAGGAACTCATTCGTAAGTTTTTAGACCAATTTTTGGGTCACTAGATCGATTTTATGAGCCCATATTATGGCCCATAGAAGATTTTACGACCGTATTTGGGTCCGTAAGTTCTGAGACTCAAAAATCAACCTGCAGAAGTTTTTCTACAAGTTGAAAGTATGGGTCGTATTTCAATTTACGACCCGTAAGTCAGGGTTGTAGAAAAACTCTACATTGACAATCTGCAGTAAAATGGTCATAACTTTTGACTCTGAACTTCAAATAAGGTGAAATCAGTTGCGTGGGAAAGCTAATTCAAAGAGATCTTATTAGGTAGGTCATAGGCTATCTAATTCTTTGTGTGCTGAGAGTTATGGTCATTTAAAATTAACTCTGACATAATCCAAAGTGAAAATCTTAACCGGTTGGGAGGTTTTGAACTTGACCAAGTATTAGAGGTCTCTTATGAACCTAATACACTTCTAATACACTTCACACATACATGAATGGGCCTTAAAATATATGGAAAAGTAAGGCATCACTAGGTTCAAACTTATATACTTACGACGAAAAATTTCGGATCCTATAAATAGTGTTGTGGGGTACTACACCTAATTGCTCAAACTGCTTCATCAATGTATGTGAGTTTTTCATCCATTGGTACCTTTTGCCCATGGAGCTCAAATATTTTTCCTATTAATCATTAATTTCAAATATATACAATGAGAGTTCTCATGACTTTGGTTTCAAATACTAAAATTATGATGCATCCTACATTAATATACTCACTTATGTATGAATTATTACAAATTACATGGACTACATGATCTACAGGGGTTTTTTTAGGTATGCTATTGAAGTTCATAGAGATTATGATTGGGTTCCTTCAATTTTGATTCAAATAATTTTTAATTGATGATTATGCACGAATATATCTAACTTTCATGCTTGAAACTTATTAATTGTGAACACATACTTCTACCCTGGTATTAATTCAGGGTTATGATTATGCACGTACAAGGCTTCAAGCAAGTTATGAATAGGGGATTTAGGATTCTTGAAGGTGACCTATGATCCTTAGGTGAGTCTTAGGATCCCAAGAGGTAACAAGGACCCTACCATGTTTATGTATAGTGCAATGATGATGGGAGCACACCTTCCACTTTACACTAGATATGAAATGAGCTACTCTTATGGATGAAATTATGAATTATGTAATTTGATCAAGCTTATGTTTATGTGACAAGTATAAATTATGAATTAGAAGTATAATTTCATGGCCTAAGTTATGTATTCTATGAGATGTTGACATAGTACAGAATGAGGCTTGAGGCGGGGACTCGACCTAAGGAATCCTTATATAAAGTTTCTAATCTCATAACTACATGACAACATAAGATTTATGAATTACCAATATGGTTTTCTACTGGATCCACATAGGTCATGACACCACATAGTGGTAGAGTTCTACCTTGGCAATTAGACTCCCTTTTTTCTCGATGTAGGTGAAATATTGGGATTTCATATGTTAGCTCGCTCGGTCTTATTGTCTGTTACGGTGACTTCTCACATATGTATGACTTATCATGTTCCATGCATCACTTCATTTATCGCATATTGGTATAATGATATCACTTTCCTTACTCTTGCTTTATTTATTTCCTGGTTCATGTCCTTACATATTTATCTATAATATAAGATTACTGTTGTATTGCATGCTCACATACTTGGTGCATTCAAACGTACTAACGCGTACGTTATGCCTATATTATTTCACAATGTAGGAATAGGTGACTATCCTTTCCCTCATTCTTGTTGCTAGATCGGATTGCTTCTTACTTTGGGAGAGGAACCTACTATATTTTGCTTTTTGTTATGTTTGAGCTATTTTGAGACTAGTGAGTAAGGGACATGTCTTAGCCTCGCCTAGTTTATTATTTTAGGGGCTTGTTGGACGTGATGTATGGATTCTATGATATCTAGTACTCCTCATGTTCTCATGCTTTAGCTTATTGTCTATATCTTAATTTTCGCTTAATGTTTACTTCTTATTGCCTATGAATGCTTTTAACATTCTAAGAAGGCTAATTTGGGGTTCCCTTGGGGATGTCATTTGTCGTGTTGCAACTAGGGCCCTGCTTGGATCATGATAGAAATAGAAAATTCCATAATAATTTAAGGATATAGTTGAAAAGAAGTTTTTTTTGTAAAATTTTTAACCAAGCACAAGATTAGATGGGAAGTATGAACTAAAATTTGATAAGAAAAATAATCCTTGCATTACTAATCTCTATATTGCTCATCTTTGTACCAAACAATCTGTAAGTGTTAAACGTGCAATTAATTTTGAGATAGAAAACGCTTCTACATTTCGTATCTAATTATTTTATAGATGGATGGGATGCATCCATAATGGCACCTACTTTTCTTCTCCCTACTTTATTCATTGTACTGTTTTGTATAGTTTTATTACACATTATCAGCACGAGACTCTACTGTCTTAAAGAGCAAAGGTTAAGTTTGAAGGCTAAGTATTATTTATTTATTTATTTTCTTTTTATTGATATAGCTAATCTTATAAAATTTGAGTTTGTTTCCCTTTATAGTTTGGGTAAAAACTACCCTTCATGGGTGTTGGGTACTATGGGTCTTAGAGACACCATTAAGAATGAAAGTAAAGCATTGAAATAAAATTGTATTAAAGTTAGATATTCTTATGTCATCATCTCGATGAAATTTTAAAATTATGAATATCTCATAATTAAAGATCCACTTATTTTGTGGAAAAGTTTAAAAGAAAAATGAGATCACTTGAAAATGGTCATACGTCTAAAAGTATGATGACAAGATGTTGGGTTCAAGCCCCATCAATTTATCGTGTAAGACGTTTTTATACGGATAAGGAATTTAGTTCAAGTCCCAATGCACTATATTAATGATATAATAATGACTAAAGCAAAATAATGGGCTTTTGGGAAAAGTCATAAATTGTTCCATTAAAATGCTCCATTCTTTAAAGTGAATGTTGTAGTAGTGCATAATGTCTGAAAGAAGACAAGTCATTGAATAATGCACGTGAACATGGAATGAGGTACTAAGCTATGATAAATTGATATGCTAAAATGATTGTGTTCCATTCTTGAAAAATGAGAACTTTTTGATAAATACCACAAATATAGATCCATTCTATAAAGTAAATATGATAGTATTCAATAAAACTTCTCAGTATGAATGTGAACTTTATTGTGATAGGATGATGACTCATCTCTAGAAGAGAGATAAATATATTGAGAAGAAATAAATATGAAAATTACTCTCTGCGTAATAAATTTGAAATTTGCTCATGTAATAGTAAATCAAAAATATACTAAAGTAAAGGCACATGTCATGTTAAACTTGGAATTTACTTATTAGACATATATATTGAAGAAATAAAAGATTCTTCAAGATTCCTTGTTCTCGTGATAAATTGATTGAATCAACTAATATTAGGATTGAATCCCCTAAATTCTGAAAGTATAAAAAGTGAATATGGGTCCATTCACGGTAATATGGTATGTGATATATATGCTTCTATAAAAGAATCACATGTGCATTTATTGTCAACCTGAAGTTTGACATTCGCAAAATTGTTTGTAAGAGCACAACTTTTAGAATATGTAATTAAGATAATCCATCTTGATAATATTGATAAATATCCAAGCTGATAGATACTAAATGCCTTATATAAATGGTCAATCATTAATCCAAGCTGGTAGACACTAAATGCCTTATATAAATTGTCAATCATTACTTATGAAAGCAAAGTTTTATGGTCTAAAATATGATCAGTTATAGACAAAGATATGGATCAATCTAATGCATTGTGATTAATTTTTCCCTCAATTAATTTATGGTCAGGGACCATATAATTTCCATCTTATAATTTTGATATGTGGTATATAATTAATAAACATACCATAATACATAAAAGATGGATTCTCCAAGATAGATTAGAATATATGTTAGTTTGTCTATCATAAGGGAGAGATAATAAGAAACAAAGAGTTGAGATGCACTTATTAAATGTTCCTGAAGGACAGAGTCTATGACACGATTGAAGCATGCAGTTTATCCTACATAAGGTAATTCTTGAAAGGAAAGGAGAAAATAATTAGAATGATCACAATTAAAAAGCAATGTGCTCTTGAAGAGGTTATGACATAACACTTCATGAAACCTCATGAGAGGGGTAGCTACCTGAAAAGAATAAAGTAGTGAGATCTCAACAAGTTACGTCACATTGTAAATCAGCAAAAATAATATTTTGTCGATGATATTTTTGATACAATATAGCGCAATATTGTAAACGATTCTGAGGATCTAAATTATCTAATATATTAAAGCATGCTCTAATTATCAAGTGGAATGATGCATCTTGGTGTAAATCTTATTTGGCTTGCAATATAGACAATACATAACTTCATGCATTTAATATTGAATATTATCACGGGAAAAAATTGATATGAAAGTATTTGAAGGATTTAAAATGCATGAAGCATATACAAGTTCCTGAAAAACTTATTTATAATCCTCATATTGATTAAATTAATAAAGAATATTTCATATTGTTATGCAAGTTGATAACTTGAATTGAAACTCTTGAAGAGTTTTTCAAAGGTAATAGATTGTTTGCTTAACGAAGTTGAATTGAGGAACTTGCAAAACTCTTTGATTCTAAAGTGAGGATTCAAAAAAAAGAGAAAGAACAAAGCACATTTGACCAAAACTTTTCTACATAGATGAGCTCCAAAAGAATGGTGGTATAAATGTGCAACAGATTCGTTCGAGTGAGAATGTGGTTGATTTGTTCACAAAATCTCTATAAATTGCAACTTTCAAGAAGATGTTACACAAGATAAGTGTAAGGACACAGACCTCGAGAGACCTTAACAATGCAAAGTATATTGATTCCAAGTGTGTTTAGCCAAAAGGCACCTCACCATGGGCACCTTCACGAGTCATGGTTCTTACTATGGTTCGTGAAGGAGGCTCGTGGGAAGGGCCTGGCCAATGCTTCCCCTGAATTGGCTAAGGAAGCCACCAAGAGACCCTATACGGGTCGCCCAACCCACCACGACCCTTGGTGGGGTTTCGTGCAACCTACCACGAGCTGTGGTGGGGTGTCTCATGAAGCCCTCTTCCCTAAACATGATTCTAAGAATAAAATTACCATCTCGGAACTTGGTTCATTTGTATGGCCCATTGTATGATCAGTGAACCTTTGTATGGACCGTGAAGTCTTCAGTAGAAACATACTTAGTCTTTATTTTTTTCTAAGTATCAGAGGACCCTTACCACCGACCCTTGTACGGTCTGTGGTCCCTTGTACAGGCCGTGATGCTCTCCCATGAGATCCCTAGGCACTTTTTAGTACCTGCTCCAATAATTGTTTTCTCGTAATTTTGGTCATTTTTAAGGGTCGTTTATGACTTTCTAACCTATCTTAAACCCCTGAAAAGACCTATAATCCTTCATCTTTATTCAAATTCATTCATTACACTTAGAACTCTAGTAATTTCTCTCTTCTAAGAACTCCTTTCAAGTGTGACATTATGATTTAACTAGGAACATTGATGTGCTTCAAAATACAACAGTTTTGATGCTTAAAACTTAGGATTTTCTGTGTTCTCAATGCAAAATTTATGCGTTTTTATGTGTTTTTATGTTTAGACTTGCAGGATTACAGGTTGGCTAGGATTTGGGAAAATAATTGCAGATTTTGCTGGTTTTTACTGTTGTACGAGACAGTCTATGTGTCGTTAAGCATTGTACGAGTCGTAGATAGGTTTTGCGAGTATTTCCAGCTAGGGACTATTTTTTGAAGTTGAAGTCCATGAACATACAAACGAATCGTGGAGCAGTTTTATGAGTTATAGAATACCCTTCATGCCCTGAGGATCAAAGAGGTGGACTTGAAGGAAAGTTATCAGACGAAACACTCTTTATGGGGTAAACCACATTACAAGTCATAAAGGGGTGCTGTAGAAGTGAAGTCCAAAATTCCAGCAGCTAATTATGGAACCATGACTACGAGTCGTAGAAGATAATATGGGTCGTAAAGTGCTTTCGTGGAGTTTGTTAACCAGTTTTTCTATTTTGGTAAGGACATGTTTTAATTATTATAAATAGGTCTTTTAGGTTATTTACGAAAGCTCTCGCAAGTTCTCATCAGTTCACGTCATTTTTGAGTAGTTTTAGGTTAAGTGCTCAGAGAACTCAATATTCTTAGAGAGAAAATTGTGAGAGAGTCTTTCAGAACACTTGTGGTGTAATATGATCTTCAAGCTTGTGATTTTCATTGACTTCGGATTTTCTTGTTCTTAGTTCAGTTGTGTAAGTGTTTAATTATGTCTTCTAAATTCATAATCTCTTCATCTACAAAAAGCATGAGTAACTAAATTCATAAATAGTGTTGTGGGAACCATGAAGAATTAAAAAAGTAAACCTGGACAATTCATGATTCTTGGAAGATGTCTATGCATGTATTAATTAACTCTCTTCATTTTGCATGTTTTCTGATGGTGGCCAACATTAGAACCCGCCTAGTGTTATTGAATTGACCAAGGTAGTAATGAATAGGAAACGAGATTAATTAATAGGATTCGATTGATGTTTTCTCGTCTAATCAACCAAACTGGGCCAAGGGGAGGTTGTACTGGGACTTATAGGTAATGGTTAGTAATGCACACTATGGAGATGGTCCAAGTCGCATAGTGAAGTTCGCCTCTCACCTTTGACCAATGGGCTTAGTGAATATAAATTACCATCATGCATGCTATACACTAGACAAGAATTAGGTTATCCGGTGATACTAAGTTGGGGAATCATGTGGAATACAACAATACCCTAGTTACTCTCCTTTATTGATCTTTCTCTCATGATAGTTTATTTTTCTCATTGATTTTTGTGAAACCCCCCCCCCCCTTTTTTGGGGGGATTGAGTTGATTAACTATACGGATTACATGTTGGTGAATTTGTCTTGAGTCTACGTATTCCCTGTGGGTTCGACCATAACCTTGGTTAGTTTCTATTTCTTGATAGGCGACTGTTTTATCCTCTAAAAAGGAGGTGTAACTTGGGCGACATCAAACTTAAGGAGGATCTTCTTCTCCAATCAATTTCTTTTTAATTCTTCTAGTTGTCTAAGGTATGTGGAATTGATTCATGATCTCTTTCAATCATGAACATTCCAAATACTTCTTACTTCTAATTTATGAATTTCAAGCTTACTTTGAATATGGGTCTTTTAAATTAGTATTGATTCGGTTAAATTGAGATATGGGTTGTACTCAATTGATGTGTTTAAAGTAATTTAAGCCCTATTATGTTGAATTGCATTGATATTATGAAGGTTTGAATATGCATGTCCCTTTAAATTTTGATTCTAGGAATGGATAACTTCAAGTATGCTTTAATTGATGATCTCTTCATGAATTTACTATTGATTCAACTATGTACTCTTAGTACTCATGTTATTTTCTCATTACATACACGAACTTTGATTTTCACGAAGTTTATAATATGAATTAAGACCCAATTATGATTATGACTATTTTTTTAAGGGAAGTATGGTTATGACATGACATGTGATCACATAATGTATATGATATGACCTTTAAGCAATTAAGGGTGTTTACACCATCATGGACAAGTATGAATGAGCTATTCCTATACATAAAAGTATGACATGAAGGATGATTTGACTTTTTAGCCCAAGTATGCATAATTATGAAATGTGATTTTGCCTTTAAGCCTAAGTATGTGTTGCTATGTTTGAAAAGACTTATGCTCCTATTGAAAGCACGTACATGTATATATATTTCTCGTGCGATGATGACTTAGCACTGAGTAAACTTGTGTAAGGGGGACTATCCCCAAGGGTCCTTATATAAATTCTAAAGTCCCATAACTATGTGCCAAACATAGGTTCATGTTTATGCCCGTTGTGAATGATTATGATATGATTATGGAAATCCTTTTTGAAATGGGTGTTTGTTCTCATAAGGTAAGGTACTCTTTAAAATGGGTGTTATTCCCACAAGGTGAGTCACTCTCTAAAATGGATGTTGTTTCCATAAGGTGAGTGTATGGGTTACCTTTGGCAAGTAATCCACTCTTTCTCTCGTTTAGAGGCAACATCAGAATTCCAAGTAACAGCTCGCTTTGTCTTATATGCCGGTTGAGGTCTCATCCCCACTATGTTGAAGTATTATGGCATTCATGCATCATGAATTTCATAGCATATTCATATATTATTCTTTCGTATATACTTTCTTCTATATATATGTGTTCCCTTGTCATCTAACATTGAATTGTAGGATTACATGTTCATAAGCATTGGCATGCCTGCATACTTAGTACATTCAAATGTACTAACACACGCTTTTTGCCTACATGATCTAACTATGTAGGGATCGGAGACAATCACCTTCCACCTCTTGACGACTAGCTTGAGTGATAAAGAGTTACTTGTAGTGAGTCCTATCATCCAAGGACAAGCCACCTTCTATCTACCTTTTATGTTATGATGCTTTATGTCTTTGCTTTGAGGGTGATCCCGGGACATGTCTTGGCCCCAATTTTAATCTATGACCTGGAGGCATTGTTGAACACCATGTAAACTCAATGTATGGGCTTGTGATGTGTTATACTATTTGCTTATGGAGACTATGATTATGTCTACCTCTTGATATTAATGTTGATGTTATGATGATATATTCATGATGAGATGTGAAATGTGGAATGTCCTAAGTCCCTTCTATCCGCATAGCATGAGTCATACTTACCCTCTCCTTAGTTCATATGTGCTATGTACTATGTGAATCCATGCAAATCTCTATCTCTACGATATCCTCATAGCGTGAGTCATACTTTTCCGTCCTTTAGAATTATGTGCATATTTTAATTGTGTACTTCCGAACCGATGACGTGTATATGGATGCTATGAGGCTTGTTTGGGGACTCTCGGGTTCCCATTCTCCATGTCACTCCTAGTCCCTAGGTCCGAGTCGTGACAATTGGGATGCGAAGATTCAAATCGTTGGATTGATGTTCTCATCAGGGGGTTAATGCGTGATGTACTCTTTTTTCCTCATAAGGTTTTGTCCCATTGGGTTTTCCTCGTAAGGTTTTTAATGAGGAATCCAATAATGCATATTATTAGATATGTGTACTCGTTTCCTTCGCTAGAATTTTTTTCCTCACGAGGTTTTATTTAGTAAGGTTTTAACGAGACACATAATCTATCAAATTGATATGCAAGGGGAGTGTATATATATATTACTTTAAAAGTATGAAGCCTCTATCTTTAAAAGTTAAATTATGAAAATACCCTCATAAATCTAAGGACCCTATTTCTAATTAAAAAATACGCAGGGCATCCACACCCAAAAGACACTACGCTTAGTGTCAACCTCCGAAGAGATGTCAGCGTTTCTAACACTGCTTATGTAAAGAGAACCTTCATACATGTATGTTTAAGAAACCATAAAAACATAATTAGCCCTTAGATTTCCTCGCCATCCTTTCTTAATGTTTTTCTCTTCGATTTTTTTTTATATTCTGTCCCTTTCAATTTCAAGTTTTAGTGATTGTTTTGCTATGTAATCTAGATGGGATATTTTGTTGATTTTGGTGTTTAGGCATTTAAATTTATTTTTATGTAAAAGAAAAATAATTGCACTAATGAGATGCACGGCCAAAGAAGCAGATGAGATTTCATAGTTTAAAAAAGAGATTTCATATCTTGAGAAATTATTCTTCGATAAACAATATCGGGTGATTTCTTTCTCTATACTATTTTAATTTTATTCTTCTTTGACAAAGGCATATCGAAAATAGTCTCTCTATCTTCATTGTATGAATCATATTTGCACAAATTTTATCGTCCCAACACCCTATTTTATGGGATTACAGTGGTATATTTTTATTATTTTATCATACATACTCAGTTATTTGCTTGAGTGGCTTTCGAGCCTTATTTCACAAGTATATGTCCTATTTCCTTTAATGTAGTTTCTTTCTTCAATCATGTTTCTTTTATAATATTTTGATATCTAATACCAAGGTCGTCTTTAAAATTGCATTGATAAAAGAAAATTTTCCTTTTGTTTGATCATTCTGCCATTGGTCCAACTATGTTAATTAGGCAAGCAATACATATTTATGTATACTCAAAATATGTGCAAAGTTCTCTTTTATGGATATAAAACTACTTTATATTTTCTCTCTTCGACTTCAGTTTTCGACCTTTTTCCTTTATAATATAGATCTTTTCTGAAAGATAGGAGTACTATTCTTTTTTGTGTGCTTGACTAATGGATACACCTGGTTAAATACTAAAATGTAAAGGGAATAAAAATTTACTTAACTGAACATAAATAAAATTCTCTCTTAAATAAAAATATAATCATACAATCAAAGACAAATTAAGGAATTAAGAAAATTTAGATATGGAGTGAGTTTTTACAAAGTTGAAAAAATTACTGATGCTAAGAAATGTTGTTTTTGTGCATTTATTTGGGCAATTTGAAAAGAATCTCATGAGTAAAAAAGAAATTTACGCATCTTAAATTTGTGTGGGTACATTTGCTATATTTTATTTTGTATGAGTTAAACAAATATCATTGTGTAAAGGACAAATTTCAGTTTGCCTCTACCTTTTTCATACTTGCCAAAATCCCTTGAAAATAGGTGTAACACCCCACATCTTATGTGTACTAGTCCTATGCATATTGAACATGATATGATTTGGTCGAAGGAGCACCAATTTTAAATGTGCCTAACTTTTAGACTGGAGGACTACATTTACATCTAACGCTTAAGATGAACGAGTGTATATAAGTTTTAAGTCAAATTGAGGAGATCGCAACCTTAAACGAAGTGAAAGAAGTGAGGTGCTTGTGGGACTTAAGAAGCTAGCAAGTGAGTTACCTACGTGCATAGCTTAAATAGGCTAGGTAGAAGGAGACGAGGCCGAACACCGAATCGGTCCAAGTCTAATAGTGAATAAGCCCAACTTAAGGGTATAATTTTCAGTATAATTTTTAGGGACCCCATTCTGATATTCCATAATTCCCAAAAATCCTGACTCTTTCCCAAATTACAAAAAATACCGACCTTTTCTATTTTATTGATACCTGAAGACGCCACATTGATACCTACAAAATTATAACCAAAATTACTGCTGTTGCGCTTAATAAGGAAAAAATATTTCTGCGATTATGTATATCCCTTGATTGACGCCTAAAACGTTACAAATGATGCAATCAACACATCAAAAGCGTTATAGTCAGTGTAATTTGAATTTCAAAAAAATGGATGATTAAACAAACAGGAAAAAAAACGCAGAGCCGCCATTGAAGCTGATTTGCGAAGAAAAAAACAAAAAATAAGGTCGTCAAAGCATGAATATTTAGATTTTGATACGTCACAGTGGAACATGGAAATCTGATGTAGTGTACAGTCGTTATAAAAGTGATGGAATTGTTGTAGGGGAGAATACGTCTTTTGTTAATCTTAGAGCCGCAATTACATCGGTATTGGGTATCAATGAACAATTGAAGAGAATTGATATTCGGTACGTTGTTGAAGGTAATACATCTTCAATTTGTATCCGGAATGACATGGGGGTGAAGTTGTATTTAGAAATAAAAAAGAAGGAACATGGGTTTGGTGTGTATCGTTTATGTGTTGATACCTTCGATATAGACGGCAGTGATCTTTTGATGATCGATGTATCAACTAGAATGATTGATCAAGAATCCATGGTTTCATGTTACCTGGCCGATGCTGACGAATCAAACATAATTGGTGACTGAACGAATTTCAATGTGAGGGTAAAAAATATGTACAAGGACAAAGCCACTTTAGTTGATATTATGGCGAGGTATAAATTACACCATGGATTCAACTTCAAGGTTAAAAGATCGGACCGTGAAAGGTATGAAATTTGTTCAATGATTTAAGTCGTATATGATTGATTTTATTTAAAAAAAATTTGCATCAATTTTTTGTTTTCACTGCTAATTTTAATGTTTGCTGCAGCTATGTGTTGAAGTGTTTTTCTGATGCTTGTTCATGGAGCATGAATTCATCATGCCGGAAAAATACTGAAATTTTTATAATAAGATACTTCAACGATAAACATACTTGTATGATGCGGGAAAGGTTGTTAACCGAAGTTGAGGCAACGCTTTCTTTTATTAGTGGCGTAACTGCTCTAAAACTTATAAATCACAAAAGGAGACATACACCAAATGATATAATTGATGACTTCAAGGTTGCTTATGGAGTTGATATTTCGTATCAAAAGGCTTGGCGTGCAAAGGAGAAAGCACTGGATATGCTGAGGGGAAAGCCAGCTGATTGATACAAATAATTGCCTGTGTACATGCACATGTTGGATAAGGAGTATCCAAATTCATATATAAGAATGAAAAAGTCTCCTGCTAATGAATTCATGTATCTATTCATTGTGTTACGTCCCTTAATTAGGGGATTTTAGTTCTGTAGACCCGTCGTTGTGGATGGTGCACATCTCAATGGTGCGTATAAAGGAACATTCCTATCGGCTAGCACACTTGATGGTGCAGGTATCTTATTTTTAACTTTATATATTTGGAAAATATGTTTCAAATTTTCCTAACTAAAAATCTCAAAGAGAATTACAGTAACTGATGTTTCAATGTTAATATAATGTTTTTCTTTTGTTTGAATCATAGTATCTGCAAAGATTAAATGTCTATATTTGCTACATTCAACAGTGATATTGTTTTGGTGAAAAATAATGTAGGATCAATATTGCCTTTGGCGTATGGTGTTGTTGATACGGAGAATTATTGTTCATGGTCGTGGTTCTTTCAACAATTCAAAAATGCATTTGGCGAGAAACAAAACATGTGTTTTGTATCGGACAGAAATGAAAGTATCATCAATAGTGTGGGTGTTGTCTTCCCTAATACTCCGTATTATGCGTGTATCTGGCATCTCTAGAAAAATATTTGCGCGAATTTCAAGAAGAGCAAGAATGTCATAAGCGATAAATTTTATGCTATGGCTAAGTGTTACAGAATTGAAGATTTTAACAGAATAATGGCAAGTGTGTATAAAGTTGACTACAGGGTGAAGGAGTACCTTGAAAATGTTGGTTACGAAAGATGGGCAAGAGTACATGCACCAGTGAATAGAGATCGATTGATGACATCTAACATAGCGGAATGTATTAATGGTTCCCTTGTAGAGGCTAGACAACTGCCAATAATAGACTTCCTCGAAGAAGCAAAGATTTTGTTTGCATCGTGGAATTGCAAAAATAGGGAAAGAGTTTTGTATACAAAAGAAACACTTGGAAAGAAATTCGAGAATATTCTGATAGAAAATACAACTAAGTGTGCAACAATGAAGGTATGTAAATAAACAAAAAGCAGTAGCAAGTATTGTATCTATGGATGTATCAATAAGTTTAATTTTAAATCTTTTTTGTAGGTCGTTCCATCCTTAGAATTCATTTATTCTGTTTATGATGTTGGTCACAGATTCATCGTATGCATTGAAAGAAGAATTTGCAGCTGTGGAAAATTCCAAATTGATGAAATTTCTTGTTCACACGCAATTGCTGCTTTGAAGAGTAAAAATGTAGTTGATATGTATCCATACTGCTCATATTATTACAAGCCGGAAGCATTACGCAAAACATGTGAAATTTCCATGATGCCCATGCCCGATAAATCGGATTGGGAGGTACCAAGTAAGGATTCCGATGAGATTGTTTTGCCACCAAAGTACAAGAGAATACCCGGAAGACCCAAAAAAAGGGAGAAATAAGAGCTTTGGGGAAAAAATGACAATTAGTTCAAACTGCTGCAGTAGGTGTGGACACGAAGGACACAATAGGCGAACTTGTTCTTTTTTTCCAGTTGAGAAATGAATGTTTAGTGTGTTATTTGGTATTTTAATGTATCCCCTATTGATCTATAACAATATTAAAAGTGTTTATTTGAGGTATCAGTGATATGATATTTTGCTATTATTTCGAAGATAAAATATATTTATGAAAAGATGACTATTTATTCCAAGTAAGTTTTTAGATACAATATTCATTGTGCAATATGGTTTTTGAAAAATGATGTTTCAAGATGTATTTATTTATGTGTATCGGTGTGTAATTTATTGTGCAAATAGTGTGGAATACGACTAAGTTTTAGATAATAATAACAAGGTATTTGTTCTGTAACATGATATATGATTTTATGAGCTTTTACATGACCCATACAATTATAAATTAAATATTGTAGTCTAATGATATAAAAAATAAATTAAATGTTTGCAGGAATAATTAATAACAATTCAATTCCTAGAGGAAAAAATGATGCCAAAACATAGTCTTAATACAAAAAAAACATATATTGTTGTCAGGTATCAAAAATAAACATATACTAAAACTTAATGTTGTTGTCAGGTATCAAAAATTAAAAAATAAAATATCCTAAAGCAAAATAGTACATATTACAAAAGCAAAGACAGAATGATAAGTTTTTCTTTGTCAGGTGTTTTGTACACTTCCTTTGGCCTTGATGGATCATCATTTTCGCTTACGTAACCATCGGCATTCTTTTCCATTCCATATTTCCACAAAAGTGCAGCGTATCTTCTCCGAATGTAATCAGCATCAAGTGCAGTCGAGGGAACTGGAATCCCGTCGCTGATGTATTCAGCGTATGCCGCGACAAAAATCCCACAGTCACTGCATGCAGTGTATCAAAAGTTTTAGACGAATTGCAAGAAAAAAAAACAATATTAAATTTGTTGAAAAAACTTAAAGGCTATCACTCTTTTGCTTAGCAATTTCTATGACAAATTCAACTGTGAATGGATATTGTTGGCCAATCAATGAACCTGTGGAATTATCCTTGTATGCATCTAAGCTGGCCCATTCGGTGCGATCAGTTTTGTCAAAGAAGCCGCTTTCTTCTAAATATGTTAGGAGCATCACTGCCAATTTTTTAATTTTGGCGTACTGATTTCTACGACGTGAACCAGAAGACGAATCATAAACACGTATCAGTCTATTCTTCAAAACAATAACAACAAGGACCCAGTGAAACTCATCACCACAGTTAACAGGAACAAACACCTCGTCAACAAGGTGCCATGGTGATGCAGCAGGTATCAAAACCCCTTTACTATGTTGGTGACAGACCTCTCACTCGCTGTATTGGCCAATATCCGCGCTATGATTTCCTGAGTACTTACATTGTCATTGTCAGTGATGTCATAGTACCTTGTGTGATTGGCGATGACGAAGTTCATGAATATGCAGTTGACGGTCGTGTATCTGTATTGGTAACAGAACTGATACTTGAATTTCTTTCGGAGGTAGTACAAAACAACGTCGATATGCTGCATGAACAAAAATGTGTGACTGGACTGAAACATGTTATTTTAAAAACAATAAATGGCATCTTTCATATCGGTAAACTAACCTCATCTGTCAAACAACAATTTTTTTGTGACATCAAGTAAAATCAGTTTTTACTAGTAGGAATGGCCACAATAAAATCACATTTTGAAAAAACAAGTGATGAGCTTCTAGCTTTGTAGTGCTCCTCAGTATCCTTCCTGTTAAATTAGAGGTATCTAAATTGATAACTGACACAAACAGAAAACATTTGTTTAAAAAAACATTTAGAATATGGAGTACCTCTTCTGATGCACTACCAGTAATCCTTTGTTCACCCATGTATCGTACTCCTTTGAAAGATCCCATGGTGGTTCGTAACAAATTCCATAGCCGTCAAAGGGGTGAATGTTATATGTCATTTTTCCCTTCCTTTTTTCATCTGAACTGAATGATTCCATAAATGGAGACTGTCGAAACTTTGTGGGTTTCTACTACGCTGTGGAGGAGTACTGGATGAATCATACAAAACAATTTCTTTGCACGGCATGGTTGTAGGTAATTGGCTGTCCCTTAAAAGAAATGGGTTATTATCCAGTTCTTCTTGCGTACAAGTTTTCAGAGGTGTTGCTGTTATTAGGTTCTTGAGTTGGTAGAGAAGAGCTTCTATGGCTTCATTTGTTCCTTTCGAGAAAGCAGATGGGTCCTTAAATAGGTATCATAGACAAATCACATTGAAGTGAACCTATAAAAATACATGTGTTGTTTTTATAGGAAAAAAATATAGTTTACCTCTGTTTTGTTCGTGGCAGCTTTGCTTTCCATTTTGTTCTTGGTTCATGATGTGTTGGCAGTATCCAACATTGGATTTTCATATACTGAAATGTCAACCTGTGTGTATCAATGGATTTTAGAATTGTCCTCAATATAGATGAAAATAACTAGATTGTTAAATGAACTCATAATTATGAAAAACCTTCTCAGATATTGTCGGAACAACGGGGACATACTCCTGCTGTTGATGTTTACTGACAACTCCAACACTGGGATATTGTTCTTCACTGCCCGTGACATCTTTAGATTCGCCTTTTTCGGCGAACATGACGTTGACATTTTCTGTGACGTCTTTGGATGATTGGATATTGACATCGTCAGCAGACGGTTGAGCGCCTTGTAGGATTTCAGTTTCTGTATCAGGTATCTTGGAGTCATCGAATACCTGTAGGTGGTAATATGTTGAGAACATGATAATTGAATAAATAAAAAAAATATAAAAATCAAATATATGATGTGTTAACCATAATGTATGGAGTTGTAGGTATCTTTACCCTTAACTTTCAAATAATATGAAAAATTAAAGTACCAAACAATATGAAAAGGCTAACTTTGATACTAGATAATTTGATACTTATAGAACATAAGTATCAATAAGCAGATGATACTCATTGCATTGTTTATTCCTTAAAGTATATGTATCAACATACAAATGCATACCTAATAAATGTTCAACTGTATGCATAAAAAAAATAAAACTTCTAAACAAAAAGGTATCAAAAAAATTCATATTTTGTGTACCTTGTATTCTCTTGGAAGAATATCTTCCTGTTGATCAATATTGGGAAAGCGGCTTATGAATCCTTCCTTAGCGAATTAACCTCGTCGTGTATTGCCTTCAATGTGGCAGTGTGATGTGAAAGCATCAACGATTCAAGAGATTTGAACTTATCGTCCACCTTGCAAAAAAAGGAAAACTATTATAAGTACAAATAGAAACAAAGATGTAACTTATGAATAATAAAAAAATTCATAGGACTTTTACGTACATATTTGATCAGGAACTCTTTCAACTCATTTGTCTCTTCCCCTTCCGTGCGTTTGTCATCAAACAGGGTGAGTGTGGGAACATCCGATGGCTTGGGAGGAGTTGCCGGTTTACCGTGAGTCTGAGAAAAATGTAAAGCTTTTTTGGGATTTGCAGATACCGAAGGAGGTATTTTTGGTGATTGATGCACTCTTTGCTTTTTGGGTGGAGGTAAAGCGGATGTAACAAAACTACGCTTAGACTTCCTAAGCAATTGTGGGGGAGGTGCAGATGTGAAGTCCTCAAAACCATGTATCTGTGCATTTTCATCTTTCGTCGATGGTCATGGGAAGATGTTTTGCTATCTGATGTTAATTTATCCAGTACGAGCATGTCATCTGGGATTGGTGGCAAATCCATAGATGCCAATTCTTTGTCGGCCGGGATTATGTTTGAACAGTCAACCTTAAAAAAAGAAAATCAGTGAGAAATTAAGAAAAGATTATAAGATAAGTCAAAAGCATTGTTACCTCGCTGAATATTGTAGACTTAAAATAATCAAATTTTGGCTTTAGTCCAATGACTCTCTAGTTTAGGATTATAGGGATGCGATGAGCAGCCCTAACAGTGATATCGTTCGGAACTGCAGATGCATATTCGTATATCCATACATTCAGAATGTATGGCATACCCGACAAACGATACAATTGCTTTGCTTTTGCACAGTCTTGCCTGAATGTATACATCAACTTGTTGTATGCCTCTTTCCCCCATGGAACATTGATGTAATTTCCATCTTCAACCATATGAAAATCGTTGGCAGATATGGGTGTTTTAGCTACTTAGGAAAAGACAAATATATGGATGAAATACAAAATAGCCATCTGGAGTGCATCCTCAACTGTATCCCAGTTTCCCATCAAAAAATGCTGAACTAGACGGTGTTTATGAATCTGCGAAACAACATCAGGGAAGTATGTTTTTAGAATTCTTTTAGGAGGAGAACCTCGATACCTGAAGTCTTCTACATTCCCGGTATATTTGAGGCCAGTAATGAGAGCAAATTCTCCGATCGAGAAACATAGAACATTTCCCTTAGAATGGCGGACGCGTAAAATTTTCATGTCTTTGTGTTTTACTTCATTCAACATAATACACTTTAGATTTTGGCCTTGAAATTTTCATGGTGGAATGTCAAGAAAGTGGCCAAAGATAGTTTCCCGAAACTTGGCAACAGCATCGTCGCCAATAGAGAACTTAATATCATTTGCGAAGTTGCAATTGTATGAAGATCCAAACTTCAAAGGGTGTTTTTGGATGCTTTTTATTACATAATACATAACCTGAAAAACAAGTATCAATAAGCAGATATCAGCATCAAACAAGGAAACTTTTGAAACATAGAACTATCCACCAAAATGGGAGGCAGCCATCTAAAGACAACTATAGTGTATCAAACACTAAATCAATATAAAAACCAAGTATCAATGTACATATATAAGCTTTAAAAAATTAGTCTTTCATACACATAGGACCATCTTAATAAAAAGTGAGGCAACCATGTACACACAACTATAGTGTATCAAATAATAAATCAACATAAAAAGCAGGTATCACTAGTAAGATATCAAACATCAAAATATGAATCTTTATGAAACATAGGACCATCATAAAAGATAGGAATCAGCCATATACAAAGAACTATATTGTATGAAATAATAAAACAAAATAAAAAACAAGTATCACCACATAAAATCAAGTATCTCAAGATATGTATCAATATCAAAAATGGAATCAGGCAGATACACAGACATTACATCAATATAAAAAATAGGTATCACTAGTTAGATACATAGCCCATATTGTAAATGATGTCAGTAATTACTCTAACAATTGTATATCAACACTTAGATTCATAGGGCACTTTTACTTAAGTATCAATTGTACTTAATTTGTTAGGTATCCACAGAAAATTTTGAAACCCCCAAAAATTAGGTATCAATTTGACCAACCAACAAGTGTAGACCTATCACTAATACTACAACAATGAGGAATCGACATTCTTTTAGTTTGTCAAAAATTATTTGTATCAAGAACTCCTAAAACCGACCAATATGTGTGATTGCGGATTTGGGAGAAAAAAATTGATTTACCTTGGGCAATGGTGGTCGCGCAGAGAGAGAAGAATGTGGTTTACTATTCCGACTTGCATGTCGTTTCCGACCTGGGGATCTTGAAGTGAACGCTACATCCTTGACTTTTTTTTCCTTTTGCAATTGAGATTTTGCCGGCCTCACCACCGGAACCGTTGTGGTGGTCGACCTTGGCAGTGTCGGTTTCTTCACCACTTTCAAACTCGTCTTGTGTAAGGCCCAGACTAAAAGAAGGGTGGGGTTCCATTGTTGATTGAAAGACAATGAAAGGAAGTTTCTGATAATGGAGGTCGGGATGGATAGGGATTGAATGAAGTAAGAAACGGTTCCTAGAAAGAGAGAAAATGGAGGTTCTAATTTGAAAATAATAAATTAAATGTTAAAAATGGTAACTGTAAGAGAGAGAAAATACTAAAAAAATATATTAAAAATGGCTTTAAAAATAGAAAATTTATAATTTAAATAGTGATTGACATTAATTAGAATTTTACACCAAAAAAATTGTACTAATTATATGTTTTAATAAAAATATAGATTCTTTAAGTATCAAAAATAAATGGATAATGATAAAAAGTTGGGATTTTTGTAATTTTTAAAAAAGGTAGGAATTATTGAAGATTTGGATAAATAAAGTTGTGTAATTTTATAAATTTTACTAATTTTAATCAATGGTTTAGAATTATAAAGGGACAATATTTGCAGCCCAAGATGAATAGAAAAAGGGACAAATTACATTCACAACAGACTTGACGATTTGGGTCAAAACTAAGTGAAGGAAAAAGAGAAAAATAGGCAGCCAAGGACCATCAAATTGGAGCTCATTAGTGAAAGGGCCAAGCAGGTGCATCACCACCTTGCTAAAATGTGGCTTAAATTGAAGTAGAAAGTTGGCCAAGAGTTGCCCTGAGGCAAATAGGGAGCCTCCAATGCCCACAGTACCAGATTTATTAGCACCTGTTGGGGCCCAAGGAGATCTAGTACGCCGATCCCTATTAGAGACTGGGGATCAGGGGATGAAGGAGGCTATTTATCTACTAACTATGATGGTTTTTATTCATGAGAGACAACTAAAGGTGAGAGCAGACTCCAGAAGGGATAAAACAGAAAGCTTAAAGGTACGAGAGTTTCTTCAATTGGCCCCTCAAGTATTTACAGGGTCCAGTCCCACTGAGGATCTACAGGACTTTTTAGACCATAGGTATAGACTATTGAGAGTGATGCATGCCTCTATCACCGAGGCAGTAGATTTGGCTTCTTTTCGACTACCTGATGTTGCCATCTTGTGGTACGAGGCGTAGGAGAGATCAAAAGGGCCTGATGCTCCGCCAGCATAGTGGTAGGACTTCTCTGAGGCATTTTTAGCCCATTACTTACCACAGGAGGTACGGAAGGCCCATCTTGACCAGTTTATCAGTTTGAGGCAAGGGGATATGAGCGTAAGGGAGTATAGCCTTAGTTTTAATTCTTTGGCTAGGTATGCACCAGATATTGTACGTACCATGAGTGCTGGAGTTCATTGTTATATGGATGGTTTGGGGGATCATTTGATCAGAGATTGCAAGATAGCCTCTTTACAAGATGGTGTAGATATTTCTCGTATTCAAGCTTTTACTCAGACTACAAAGGATCTTTCTCGTCAAATTCAGGATACCCGTAGAGATAGGGAGAAGAATAAGATGGCTCATACTATGAGGTCTTATAGGTAGCCACAGGGTGATTTTAGGCCTCCTTTCCATCGATATCCACCTCCGTCAGCGGGTAGTTCCCCGCTATAGATATAGGGCCAGTGATTTGATTATTATATTAAGTCAAGGCCAAGGCAGAATTTAAATCAGCGTGATAGCTGTCAACAGGAGCATTATGCACCAATGAGACAACCTACTCCCCCATGTACACAATGCGGTAAGCTTCATACTAGACAGTGTAGAATGGGTTCAAGTGCATGTTACCATTATGGGAAGACAAGATATTTTATTAGCAATTAGCCCTTTAGTTAGTCCCTACTGTGAATGAATTTATGATAATATTCCCCAGTTACCTTCCTAGGATCCCCCGAAAGGGATATCAATTTTTCTTTAGATTTTCTCTCTGATATGCAACCTATACCCATTCATCTCTAAGAAAAATGGCTCCTGTAGAGCTAAGAGACTTGAAGGAACAACTGAAGAGTTTGCTTGATAGAGACTTTATTAGGCCAAGCACATCTCCATGGGGTGCTCCAGTGCTCTTTGCTTGAAAGAAAGATAGCTCTTTACGGATGTGTATCGGTTATATAGAGCTAAATAAAGTCACTATCAAGAATAAGTATCCTTTTATGTGGATTGGTGGTTTTTCAAAGATTGACTTATGACCCAGGTACTACCAGCTACAAGTCAGGGGTGTTGATATTCCAAAGGTAATATTTAGGATGAGTCAGGAGTTGAGCATGCAAGACCACTTGCGAGTTATATTATAGATTCTCCAGGACAACAAGTTATAAGTTGAATTCTCTAAATGTGAATTTTGGTTAACTTCTATAGCGTTTTGTGAATATGTTATTACTAGCGATAGTATCAAGGTCAATGGATAGAAAATTGAGGCAGTAATGGCCTGGCCGAGACCATTGAATCCGACAGAGGTCCATAGTTATTTGGGCTTGGTAGGATATTATAGGAGGTTTGTTGAGGGATTCTCCAATACCTATACACCACTAACGAGGTTGTTGTATAAAGCAACTAAGTTTCAGTAGACTGAATCATGTGAACAGAGTTTTCAAGAGATAAAGAAAAGGCTTACCACCGCACTAGTCTGGCTCTTTCGGAAGGAACTGAAGGCTATGTTGTATATTGTGATGCCTCGAGAATTGGCCTGGGTTGTGTTCTTATGCAGCATGGTAGAGGTATTGCATATGCTTTCAAACAGTTGCGAAAGCATGAACAAAACTATCCTACCCATGATTCTGAGTTTGTCGTAGTTGTTTTTGCCCTAAAGATTTGGTAGCATTATCTATACGGAGTTCATGTTGATGTTTTTACCGACCACCAGAGCCTCCAATATTTATTCATGTAGAAGGAGTTGAACCTATGACAAAGAAGGTGGCTAGAATTACTAAAAGATCATGATGTTGACATTTTGTACCACCTTGGTAAAGCGAATCTTGTTGCTGATGCACTTAGTTGAAAGTCCATGGGAAGTCTAAGTCATGCTGAAGCTAATAAGATTGAAATGACAAAAGATTTATGTTAGGTAACTAGTTTGCAAGTGCTATTAGCAGATGCAAAAGGTTAAAGTGTGATTGTTCAAAATACAATTGAATCTTCCTTGTTACTGAAGTAAAAGAGGAACAACATGAGGATCCTAAGCTTATGATATCGAGGGGCTCAATTAACCGTACATTTTTGGAAGTCTTTTCAGAAGGGTGTGGGCACTCAAGTAAATCTCAGCACCACTTTTCTCCTACAAACTGTTGGGGCAAGCAGAGCGTACAGTCAAAAAAATTGAGGATATGTTACGTGCCTATATGCTGGACTTTAAAGGAAATTGGGATAATCATCTACTTCTTATTGAATTTTCTTTTAATAATAGCTTCCATACTAGTATTCAAATGGATCCTTAGGGAGCACTATACGGGCGAAGATGTAGGTCGCCGATCGGTTGGTTTGAGGTTGTGGAGGCAAAATTTCTAGGCCTAATCTAGTTCTGCATGCATTAGACAAAATGAGACTTATTAGAGACCAATTGCAAACAGCCCAGAGTCGGCAAAAGTCTTATATAGATGTTCGACGATGAGACTTAGAGTTTGATGTAGAAGATTGGGTCTTCTTAAAGGTATCACCTATGAAGGGAAGCATGAGATTTGGAAAGACAGGAAAGCTCAGTACTACATATGTTGGACCGTATAAAATTATTAGAGATATTAGCAAGGTAACATACTAGCTTAATTTTCCTTTAGAATTGAGAGCAGTCCATCCAGTGTCTCTTGTATCTATGTTATGGAAGTACATTAGAGATCCTTCGTGTATTACTCACATTAAGGATACCCCCATTGCTTAAGAAACTGCTCATTAAGTCATTCTAAACTTGGAAAAATTTTAGATTTTGCAAAGTTACTTTGTTACTCTTTCTTGACATTACAAAGCAACCACAAGAAACCTTTAGGGTTCTTGGATAAGCCCTACTCCTTGAAGATAAAGATAAGCAACAATACGTATATGTTTAATATGATTTTTTTTCATGAAAGCAAGAAAAATAAGTTGGTTGTGCTTGTGTTGGAGTTTTGGATAACATGTGTTCTAAAGATTACTGCACACTTTTCTTGGTAATAAAAAAGCTTTTCTCTTCTTGGTTGGCTTGATTATGAAGAGAGGTTGATGATTTTTTTAACAAGGTTTAGGTCTGAAATGGTAAGGTTAGGTCGTTGCACTATTTTGTTTTACTTAAATAATCGAGTTTTACTGTGTTATCCTAAATGTGTTATTAGTAGAAATTGTGGCTAATTGATTGAGGACTATGGTCTCACGTCCTGCATATATTTTAGAACTTTTTCAGGGCTGGTTTGGTATGTAAAATGTCGAGAACAGTTTGGCTAAAGTTGGAACATATGTGAATGGTTAACGTTGAAATATAGGGTAAGGGTGTAATGTTATGCTACCTATTGTGCGTGGTGTAGAATTTGTATGTGGTGTACCTTCTGAGCTGTTGTAAGCATATTATTGGACTATAATAAGTTGGATATGTCATGTAAAGAAAGGCGAGTATTACAGCAATGTGCTTAGAGAAGGAAAAATCAAAGAAACACCTTTGGGTTGATAGTTGCGAATTTGCTGCCAAAGGACTTATTTTTTTAATGAGATTAGACTTTCAAGATCTGCATACATACTTTGGATACCAAGATACATGAGTTCCATTTTTTTTGCTAAATAAAGTCCATGTATTGTTTCATCTCATACGCATTTCATTGGTTGTATAACCTACTCTTTTCATTATGGTATTGTTTTATATGATTTTTTACATGTCACATGTTATATCTATAGTCCTGCAACTCAAAATGTAATGTCCCCCAAAAGAATCATCTCAAAAGTAAATAAAAGATATAAAGTGAAGTTGCTTATTGATGGGTGGTATCCCGGAGGTGGAAGAATCACCTAGCGTGGGTCGATCCCATATTACGGGGGGTATCCCAAGGGTGAAAGAAAAGCCTACCATGGGTCGATCCCGATGTTAATTGACCACTAATCAGTTGGTCATTTTTATTATATATTGTGAACAGATTATAAAGTAATGAAAGGTAAAGTAACAAAAAGGACTTAAAGTGCATGATTCCACAATATGACTAAAGGTGCTCTCTTATCCTTACACCAATGCATGACTTCATTTGAGTCTTTATTTCATATATAGTACTTCTTGCCTTACATATTCAGTACATTATCTCGTACTAACATCCCTTACAAGAGACCTTCATTTCATGTTGCAGGTACAGGATCTAGTAGATCCCTCCAGTAGGTGTACAGGGTATCCAGCTACTATTACTGACCTCCAAGTTGCTTTGGGGCTTTGTGTGTCTAGAGCATATATTTTTGTATTGCATAGTAGTTAATCATGAGGCGGGGCCTGTCCTGACTCTTATCGGATAGTGTTCTTTATATAGAGGCTTTGTAGACTATATAAAGTAAATTGTGGTCATGTCTCATACTTGAGACATCGTGGCTCCAACGGCCTAGTTATATGTATTTCCTTTTGGCTTGTTATTACTGTCTACTTTCCTGAGAGCATATTGAATGTGGAAACCCCTTATAATGTACATAAAAAGTGCATGGTTACAGGTTAGTTCTCTCGAGCTTTGTCGGCAACAGGTGTCAATCCACCTTAATGGGACTTTAGGCATGACAAAAGTGGTATCAGAGCGGGTCATCCTAGGGAGTCTACAAATTCGTGTCTACGTCGAGTCTTGTATATGGATGTGTTGTGCACCACATTTATAAGCAAGAGGCTACGTGGAATTTAGGAGCTATCACTTTCTTTTCATTCTTTAGATCATGTCGTAGAGCCAAATGTTGTAGGTGGATCATGTTTAACCTGTAAATTGTTTTGTACAGCAAGTATGCCAGAAATAAGGAAAAGCAAAGAGAAAGGAAGAAGAAGTGGTAGTTGGTATACCCAGTCAGGTGAGACAACGAAATAAGGCTCAAGATGAGTCTCTGTCACAAACATCTCCAACCCCTCCATCTCCTAATGAAACAGGAAGTAGTGAAATTTCCCCAAAACCACCTACCGATGCTACCGTGTTAGATCTAAGGAATGCAGTCCAATTATTGACTCGTACAGTTGTTGGACAAGGTTAAAGACAAGAAGGCCCGGTTATAGGTACATGTGGTACAGGTAGGGTAGCTAGCATGAGGATATATGATTTTCTTAATCTAGACCCTCAATCATTCACCGGGTCAAATCCTAATGAAGATCCACAAGACTTTATCGATCAGATCCAATGCACTTTATATGTTATGCATCTGAGTGGTTTATGGAGCTAGCAACATATAGATTGAAGGGTATGGATATATTGTGGTATGAAGCTTGGAAGCAATCTAAGGGTATAGATATACCTCCAACTACTTGGCAAGAGTTTAAAAAGACATTTCTTGACCATTACTTGCCATTAGAGATTCGAGAAGCCCGTGCATACCAATTCCTAAACCTATACCAAGGGAATATGAGCGTGAGGGAGTATAGTCTTCAATTTAATTCCATGGCCAAGTATGCTCCTAAGTAGCTGCTACTATGGAGGATAGAGTTAATCGCTACGTGGATAGAGTGGATTCGTATTTGGTCAAAGATTGTACCATTGCCTCTTTGAAAAAGGATATGGATATAACAAGGATGAAAGCTTTTGCACAAAAACTGGAGGATCAAAGGGAAAGAAAAAGGACACAAGAGTTAGAAAGGGGGCAGTCCAAGAAGTGCAGATTTATAAGGCAGTTTACACCATCCCAAGGTGAGTTCAGGCCTTGGTTATCTAGTAGACCGCCTAGGCCATCATCCTCCTACTTTGAAACTAGTTCTTAACCATAACTTCAAGGGTCTAGAAGTAATCAGTTTGGTCAAAGAAGTGAAGGCCAAGGTGCACGAATAGCAGGATATTCAGCAAGCCAACAAATGCGTCTTAGGCAGCCTTGCAAAAAATGTGGGAGGATTCATTTAAGTACATGTTGCATTGGGACAGATGCTTGTTATTGGTGTGGCGTGCCAGGGCATATGATGAGGTCGCCCGAGAAGATGCATGGGTGATATAACATAACCTACTGAATCAATTGTTGCATCATCATCGTTAGTGCCTCCATTAGATAGAGGTCAAAAAGCTCCTATAGGTTGTGGTAGAGGTGCTAGAGGGGCAACTAGCTCTAGTGGAGTCCAAAATCGCACCTATGCTCTAGGAAGTCGACAAAATTTGGAAGCTTCCCCCAATGTGGTCACAGGTATCTTCTCCATCTTTTCACATAATGTATATGCATTGACTGACCCTGGTTCTACACTGTCATATATTACTCCACTTGTTGTTGGGAAGCTTAAGAGAACACCTAAGTTATTGAATAAACCATTTGAAGTGTCTACACCAACCAGGGAATCTATTATAGCCCGAAGGGTTCATTATGACTGTGTAGTAACTATTTGTAACCGTGACACATTGGTTGACCTTATTGAGCTAGAAATGGTGGAATTTGATATTATAATAGGTATGGATTAGTTAGCTTCTTGCTACGCCACCATGGATTGCCGAACTAAGAGGGTGTACTTCCACTTTCCAAATGAGGCAATTTTTGAATGGGAAGGCAATGATGGGGCACCAAAGGGTAAGTTTATCTCTTATTTTAAGGCAAGGAAAATGATTTCAAAGGAATATATATATATATATATGTCATCTAGTTAGAGTGAAGGATATGGAGACGAAATCACCAACTTTTCAATCTGTTCCCTTAGTGAATGAATTTGTTGATATGTTTCCTGAAGAGCTTCCGGATTTACCTCCACAACGAGAAGTAAATTTTTGTATTGACTTACTTCTAGGCACTCAACCTATCTTATCCCTCCACATAGAATGGCCCCGGCAGAATTATATGAATTAAAGGAGTGATTAAAAGACTTGTTGGAGAAAGTTTTGTAAGGCATAGTGTGTCCCCTTGGGATGCACCAGTGTTATTTGTACATAAAAAAGATGGCAACTTGAGAATGTGTATCGACTACCAATAATTAAATAGGGTGACAATTAAGAACAAATATCCGCTCCCCAAGGTTGATGATTTATTTGATCAGTTACAGGGTGTCAAATACTTTTCAACAATTGATTTGAGATTAGGTTATCACCAAGTGAGGGTGAAGGAGGAAGATATACCCAAGATAACCTTTAGGACACGCTATGGTCAATTTGAATTTCTTGTTATATCATTTGGGCTGACAAATGCACCAACAATTTTTATGAATTTAATGAATATTCAACCCGTTCTTGGATGTATTCGTGATAGTATTTCTAGATGATATTTTGGTGTATTCAAGATCAGAAGAGGACCATGTTAATCGCTTACAACAAGTATTACAAATTCTTCATAATCAACAGTTGTATGCCAAGTTTTCTAAATGTGGATTTTGGTTGAAATTAATGGCATTCTTGGGTCATATTGTATCCTATGAAGAAATAAGGGTTGATTCACAAAAGATAGAGGTTGTGAAAGATTAGCCAAAGCCAACAATACCCACAGAATGTCGAAGCTTCGTAGGGTTGGTAGGTAATTACAAAAGGTTTTTTGAGGGTTTTTCTTCTATTTCTGCACCTCTAACTAAGTTGACACACAAGACGGCTAAGTTCCAATGGAAACGATGCATGTGAAGGAAATTTCAAGAGTTGAAAGTACGCTAACTTGCGTACCTGTGTTAGTACTTCTAGAAGGTACAAAGGGGTATGCAGTGTATTATGATGCTTTAGGAGTTGTCTTAGGGTGTGTGCTGACACAACATGGTAGGGTAATTGCTTATGCCTCGAAACAACTATGACCGCATAAGAAAGTCTACCCAACACATGATCTTGAGCTAGCAACATCAATATTTGCTTTAAAAATATGGTGCCACAACTTTTTGGGGTCTACGTTGAGATATATACTAATCATAAGAGCTTGCAGCACATTTGTAAGCAGAAAGACCTAAATTTAAGGCAGCAGAGGTAGCTAGAGCTAATAAAAGATTACTAAATTGATGTAGTATACCATCCAGGGAAAGCAAACGTGGTAGCTAATGCTCTAAGTCGTAAGACAAGCATGAATATTAGTGATCAGACCGAGGTAAGTCAAGGAGTAGCTAAAGATCTATATCAACTTGCACGTTTGGGAGTTCGCCTTTTTGAAATCCCAATGGAAGGGATTGTTGTGCTTAATGTTGCAGAGTCTTCATTGGTAATTATGGTGAAAGAGAAGCAATTCAATGATCCTATTCTATGACTCCTTAAGAAAAAGGTAATCAAGGTATGATGAAGAGATTTGAACTTACAAAAGATAGAGTACTTTATTGCCAAAATAGATTATGTGTGCCTAATGTTAATGGAGTAAGAAGGAGGATAATGGAAGAAGCCCATCATACAAGATATTCCATCCATTCAGGATTAACAAAGATGTATCATGACCTGAAGGGAATGTTTTGGTAGGGAAGCATGAAGAAGGACCTTGCAGAATTTGTGGCTCAATGTCCAACTTTGCGGCAAGTCAAAGTGGAGCACCAAAACCAAGGAGGGTTATATGCACTATATAGAGCTTTCAGCGTGGAAGTGAAATATGATCAATAAGGATTTTGTTATAGGGTTGATTCGCTCATTTCATAAGTTTGACTCCATAGGGGTAATAGTTGATAGACTCACAAAGTCAGCACACTTCCTACCAGTTAAGAGTGATTATACGGCTGAAGAGTATACAAATTTATACCTCAAAAAGATAGTTAGGCTACATGGGATCCAAATATCTATTATATCTGATCAGGGAGATCAATTCACCACGATGTTGTGGATGTCCTTCCAATGGAGTTTAGCAACACAAGTGAATTTGAGTATAGCTTTCCACCCTCAAATAGACGGTCAAGCAGAACGCATCATTCAAACACTTGAAGATATGTTACGGGCTTGTGCATTGGACTTCAAGGGTAGTTGGGTGGACCATTTTCCACTTATTGAATTTTCCTATAATAATATCTACAATTCAAGCATCAAGATGTCACCTTATGAAGCTTTGTATGGAAGTAAATATGGGTCACCAATCGGATGATCTGAAATGGGTAAGACCACCTTGCTTGGGCCAAAACTAGTCCATCAAGCCATGAAAAAAGTTAGGGTAATACAACAGCGGCTAGAAACAACCCAAAGTCATCATAAATCATATGTATATGCTAGGAGAAGAGGGCACGAATTCTCGGTAGGAGATCGGGTATTCTTGAAGGTGTCACCAATGAAAGGGCTTATGAGCTTTGGTAAGAAGGAGAAACTGATCCCACGTTACATAGGGCCATATAAGATTATTAAAAGTTTTGGACAAGTTGTGTACGAATTAGAGCTACCCTAGGAACATTCAATGGTTCATCTAGTGTTTCATGTCTCAATGTTTTGAAAATGCGTAGGTAACCCATCTCGAATCCCTCCTATTGAAAATATGCAGGTTACAAAAGATCTCACCAATGAAGAGGTACCTATTTCTATTCTAGATCATCAGGTTAAGAAGCTATAGAATAAGGAAATAGCTTCAGTAAAGGTACATTAGAGGAACCAGCAAGTAGAAGAAACAACGTGGGAGACTGAGGTAGCGATGAAATCTATGTACCCTTATCTATTTGAAGCTAAGGAGGAAGTACGAGATATAGAATTGGGGCATTACTAGGTACATGTGTGTAACACCCCACATCTTACATATACTAGTCCTATGAATATGAAACATGATATGGCGGGATCAAATAAGCACACATTTTTAAAGTGCTTGAATTTCAGATTAGAGAGCTATATGTATTTCTAACGATCAAAATGACCAAGTGTATATAAGTTTTAGCTCAAATTGAGGAGATCGCGGCATTAAATAAAGTGAAAAAAATGACGTGCTTGTGGGACTTAGGAAGCTAGAAGGTTAGTCACCTACGTGCTTAGCTTAAGTAGGCTAGATAGATAAAAACGAGGCCCAATATCGAATTTGTTCAAGTCCGATAAAGAATAACCCCAAGTTAAGGGTGTGATTTGGGCCCATTGTTTAGCATACAATATGTTTAGCCCAAGACGAATAGGAAAAGGGCCAAATTACATTCACAACCCACATCACAAATAAGGCCCAAACTAAGTGAAAGGAGAAGATAAAAATTGGCAGCAAAGCCCATCCAATTGAAACCCAATAAGGCCCAAGTGAAAGGGCCAAGTAAGTGCATCACCACCTTGATAAAATGTGGCTGAAATTTGAGGAGAAAGTCGTCAATAATGGCCCTTTAAAAGGGGTTAAAACCAGCCACTTCAAGTCATTTTAACAAAGCCAAAAATCAGATTTTCTTCCAAGTTTTTCCTTGAACTCTCTTTACTTTGCAAAGCAGCCAAAGCACATATTTAAGGTTCCCAAAGAAGCCCTCAACCTTGAAGGTAAAGGTAAGTAAAGATACTTGTCTATTTGGTATGGTTGTTTCATGAAAAACAAGAGAAATAGGTTAATTATACTTGTGCTGGAATTTTAGACAACATGTGTTCAAAGGATTGTTGTACACTTTTCTTATTTATTAAGAGGCTTTTCTCTTCTCGGTTGGCTGGATTATGAAGTAATATTGATTTTTTAAAAAGGATTAGTTCTGTAGTGATGAAAGAAGGCTGTTGCACCATTTTTATCATCCGCAAAAATGAGTTCTTGTATGATATCTTAATGGTGCTCTTAGAAGGAACTTGTGGGCGAATAATTGGAGATTGTTGTCTCAGGTTTTCCATCTACTTTGGGACTGTTTTTGGAATCTTTTAAGACTTTTTTATATGTAAATATGTTGAGGACAGTTTGGTTGAGATTGAAATAGATTTGGAATTGTTGACGTCGAAATGTAGCGAAAGGACGTAATGTTACGTTGCCTGCTTGGGTGTTGTGTAGAGTCATTGTATGTTGTACTCTATGAGCTGTTGTAAGCTTGTTATGTGACTAAAACAATCTGGATGTAACATGTATATGAGAATGTTTGCTAAATGAAAATATGATTAGAGGTGGAAAGGTTGAAAGAATACTCGTGGATTGATAGTTAAAAGCTTGCTGCCCGAGTGTTTCTTATGAGATTGGGCTGCCATGACGTGTTAATTAGCTGCTAATACTAGTTTTATCACCTACTATATTGTTGATAAGTATTTGGAGGAAAAGAAGACTACTTCGAGGTAATAACGACATAGTACAATGAGATATGTAAGGCTACTCGTTTTCGTACTATTTGGCATGAATCTAGGTTCTTCCTTGGCACATAAAGGTACTTACAAACTCCGACCTAATTAATAACCATGTCTCCACTCTTCAACATATTCATATTCTCCAACACATAGCCATTGTCAATTATGCATACATACTTTGGATACAAAGATACATGAGTTCCTTTTATTGCTAATAATGTCCACATGTTGTTTCACCTCCTATGTAATTCATTAGTGGTGTAACCTACTCTTTTCATTGTGTTACGATCTTACATGATTGTTACATATCACATGTTATGTCTATAGTCCTACAGCTCTAAATGTTATGACCACCAAAAAGAATCATTTTAAAATTAAATAAAAGATAAATTAAAGTTTCTTATTGATGGGTGGTATCCCAGGGGTGGAAGAATCACCTAGTATGGGTCGATCCTACATTAAGGGGGGTATCCCACGGCTGAAAGAAAAACCTAGCATGAGTCGATCTCACGATTGATTTACCCCTGATCAGCTGGTCATTTATATGATGTACAGCGCACAGAATATACAATAAAGAAAGGTAAAGAAATAAAAAAAGACATAAATTACATGATTCCACAGTATTACTAAAGGTGGTCCCTTATCCTTACACACCAGTGTATTATTTCATTTGAATTCTTATTTCATACATAGTACTTCCTACCTTACATATTCAGTATATTATCTAGTACTGAAGTCCCTTACGGGGTACCTGCATTTCATGCTGCATGTCCGGGAGTTACTTGATCTCCCCGGTAAGAGTATAGGATATCCTACTGTTGTTACTGAGCTTTAGGTTGCTTTGGGGCTTTGCGTGTCTAGAACTTTTATTTTTGTATCGTATAGTTGGTCATGAGGCGGGGCCTGTCCCGATCATTATAGATATTGTTCCTTATCTAGAGGCTTTGTAGACTATGTAAAGTAAAGTGTGGTCATGTATCGTACTTTAGATATCGTGACTCCAACGGCCTAGTCATATGCATTTCCTTTTGGCTTGTTATTACTATCTACTTTTTTGAAAGCATGTTGAATGTGGAAACCCCTTTACAATATTCATAGAATGAGTATGGGTATATGTTGGTTCTCTTTAGCTTTGTCGGAAACGGGTGCTAGTCCGCCTTAATGGGACTTTGGGCGTGACAATAGTGGTATTAGAGCGGGTCGCCCTAGGGAGTCTACAAAGCCTTGTCTATGTAGAGTCTTATTTATAGATGTGTTGTGCACCACATTTATAAGCAGGAGGCTACGTGGCATTTAGGAGTTTTCACTTTCTTGTCATTCTTTATATCGTGTCATAGAGCCCAAGTGTTATATGTTGATTGTTTCTAACCTCTTAATTGTTTTGTCGAGCGAGTATGCAAGAAACAAGGAAAAGTAAAGGCAAAAAGAAGGAAGTAGAAGTGGTAATTGGTTTACCCAGTGGGGTGAGACAATGAAATAAGGTCCAAGATGAGTCTCTGTCACAAACATCTCCAACTCCTCTAGCTCATGATGATCTAGGAAGTAGTGAAAATCTCCCCAAACCACCTATTGATGCTGCCGTATAGGATCTGAGAAATGCGGTCCAACTATTTACCCGTATAGTTACTGGCCAAGGTCAAAAACCCCCCAGTTATAGGTGCAGGTGGTGCGAATAGGGAAGCTAACACGAGGATACGGGATTTTCTTAATTTGGACCCTCCATCTTTTACCGAGTCAGATCCTAATGAAGATCCATAAGACTTCATCGATGAGATCCAACGCACTTTAGATGTTATGCACGTAAGTGGTACAGAAGTTGTGGAGCTGGCAACATATAGATTGAAGGGTGTGGCTATATTGTGGTATGAAGCTTGAAAGCAATCTAAGGGTGTAGATTCGCCTCTAACTACCTAAAAGGAGTTTAAAGGGGCATTTATTGACCATTACTTGCCATTAGTGATCCGAGAGGCTCGTGCAGATCAGTTTCTGAATCTCCACCAAGGGAATATGAGCATAACGGAGTATAGCCTTCAATTTAATTCCCTGGCCAGGTATGCTCCTAATGTAGTCGCTACTATGGCAAATAGAGTTCATCGATATATAGATAGGTTGGATTCGTATCTGGTCAAAGACTGTACCATTGCTTCTTTGAATAAAGACATGGATATAGCTAGGATGCAAGCATTTGCACAAAAACTAGAGGATCAGAGTCAAAGAAAAAGGACACAAGAGTTAGAAAGGGGGCAGTTCAAGAGGGCCAGATCTACGGGGTAGTTTATACCATCCCAAGGTGACTTTAGGACTCGGTTTTCTAATAAACCACCTAGGCCATCATCCTCCTACTCTGCAGCTAGTGCTCTACCATAACTTCAAGGGTCTAGAGGTAATCCGTTTAGTCAAAGAAGTGAAGGCCAAGGTGCACGGACAACAGGATATTCGGCAAGTCAGGAAATGCCTCCTAAGCAGCCTTGCAAACAAAGTGGGAGGAGTTATTTAGGTACATGTTGTGTTTGGACAGATATTTGTTATTGGTATGGTGTGCTAAGGCATATGATGAGAGATTATCCGAGGAGACATATGGGTGATATAGCACAACCCACTGGGTCAGCTGTTGCATCATCATCATCAGTGTTGTAAGGACCTAGAATTTTGTATGACCTTAATGAAGCATGCAAATTTGGTTTCGGAAAAATTTTAGACCAAGGTGACGCTTCATGGGAGCCCTCACGGTCCTTATGAGGTCACACGGCCTTTGTGGAACCTCCATGGAGTGGCCCTTGGCCTTTGACAGATGATTGGCCCTTAAAAAGGGTGTTTTAAACTAAGGAAAACCACACTTGGACACCTCACAATCCGTGTGACACTTCACGGACCGTGTGGTGGCCTTGGCTTGGAATCCCACAGTTTTGGAACCAAGTATGATTACATGGCCAAGTTCACGTCCCGTGTGGGGTGTCACGGCCCGTGAGGCCATCCATAAGGCTTTTGAAGTGAAATTTTTCTAAATATGGAAGTACCATCTCGTAACTTTGTCGCGCGAAAATTATTTCAAGTACCATCACACGGTCCATGTCACGACCCGTGTAGCATCACAGGGGTTATGAAGTCTTCTATGTGGAACCCCTTAGCTTCGAATAGATTCTCACTGCGAAATTATCTAAGTGACGGTTCATGGTCACTGTTCATGATTTGTGTGATGTCTCACGGACCGTGTAGGGGACCGTGTGGACCTGACAGTTCCAATTTTTGCCCGTTTAATTAATGGAGTTTATGTAGTTTCGATTTATTTTAATTATAATGTATGACGTTTTACCCATCCTAAACCCCTAATTCAGTTGATATCCCTCCCCTCTTAATTCATTCTCCTAAAACCTTCTACTCCTCATAAGATCACCTCCCAAATAGTCTCTACTCTCCCCTCTCAAGGTTCAAGGCTAGGGTCTAATTGAAGTTCAATTCAAGCTAAGTCCTTCCCCAAATTCAGGTCCTCAATCAAGGTATGTGGGATTGATTCTTGGTCCCTTTCAACCAAGAAGACCCAAAACTCCATTCAATTGATTTCATGAATTTTAGTTTATTTTTAATATGGGTTTTCATTATTTAATTTTTTTTAAATCCAATTGATATATGGGTTGTACTCTACCTATGATTTTAAATTACTTTGAATACTATTATGATGATTTACATTGAGTTATGAAGTTATGAACATGCATTTCCCTTTTTAAAGTTTATTTATGCATGGGTGGCATATATTATGGCTTAGATGTTGATTTAACTATGGATTTATTCAATTTCATATTATGATGTTTATTTTCACTTGAATCTATGTTATCCATGCTATTCTCATATCATGCATTCAATTTCATTCATAAGCATTGGTTTATATGAAAATTATGAAGTGGGTTAAGCCCAATTATATTTTATGAAACTACTATGATATGGTTTTGGTAAAGCATTTGTTATGACAAGAATGTGATAACATATATGTCTATGATTATGGCTCTTTGAGCATTTTGGGTGCTTGTACCATTCCATATATGTCAATGAGTTATTTCTTACATGAGCATTATGATTATGATTTATGATTTGGCATTTGAGCCTAAATGTGCATTGAACGGTTTGAAGTGAGATGAGCATTGTATCTCTTGAAAGCATGTATATTTATAAGTATTCAAGTGGGATGTTATTGACTTAGCACCGATGGATTGGAGGTGTCAAGGCTATCCCCAAGGGTCTCTTCCTTTCCTTGTACTATGTGCCAACATAGGAACGTTAGCCATTACGAAAAATATCGGGTCGTAAGGAATGGTTATTCATTTATTATATTTATAATATGATATGATTATGGGAAATCCTTCTAGAAAGCGTGGTCGTAAGGAAGGTGACCATCAACTGAAAAGTGTGGTCATAAGGTGTGGTGTAGATTACCTTTGGCAAATAATTTTCTCCTACCGATAGGAGGTCTCTATCGGACTAATTCATGTAATAGCTTGCATGGATTTGATTTGTCGGTTATGGTCCATCCCTACTATATATGAGCATTGTTGCTTTTCATGAATCATAAATTTCATGGCATCTTGTATATTTCTCCATTGGATATATGATTCTTTCTATATTATGTGCCCTTGTCATCTAACATTGAAATGCAGGTTTGGTAAGTCATATGCATTGCATGCCTGCATACTTAGTACATTCAAATGTACTAACACATACTCTATGTCTACATGATTTTACCATATAGAGAACGTGTGTTACAACCATCCACCACTTGATGGGTAGCTCGAATTCAGAGAGTTGATATTGTGGTGATCCCTATCTTCCAAGGAGAAGCCACCTTCCTTCTACCTATGTTGTTTTTTATTTATCTTCTTAATTGAGGGTGAGCCCGATACATGTCTTGGCCCCTGTCCCATCTTATGACTAGAGGCATTGTTGGACATCGTGTAGACTCTCGTAGATTCTACATGTTATGTGTTATATGTGAAGCTTATATTTTAGTTATCTATTGGATATGGCCATCATGGATTGATTATGGGTATTATGATATGTATGTATGTTTGATGTGGAAATGTGGAAGATCCTAAGCCCTGTATTGCCCCCATAGAGTGAGTCATACTTATCCACCCCATAGTTCTTATGTGTTATGTGCTATGTGAATCCATGTAAGTCCCTTTCCCTTCGATATACCCATAGCGTGAGTCCTATTTTTCCATCCCTTAGAACTATGTGTTTACTATTTGAATGCGCTTATGAACCTATGATGTGGATTTAAATAGTTTGAGGCTTGTTTGTGGACTCGGGTTCTCATTCGTCGTGTCACTTCTAGACCCTGGATTCGGGCCATGACAAAAGATAATATCAGAGCCCTAGGTTTATAAATGGTCCTCGGAGTCCAATATTTCACACCAAGTAGAGTCTTATTCATGGGTGTGAAGCACGCCACATCTATGGGTAGGGGGCTACAAGGCGTTTTAGAAACTGTTTCACTTTTCATGATTCTAATCGTGCCATGGTGCGTATCTTAAGATTTTTTATCTCCATCCCTCCCTATCAAATAGGGAGAGCTACTTTGAGCTCGTATGCAATCCAACGGAGGAAGATGTTGTAGCAATCTTATAGATGAGGTCCAAAAGGGGGTTGGTAAAGGATGTGCATTGTTTGACATGTTTGCTTCTTTAGGTATTCGAAGTTTTCTTGGGTTGGCTGGCTATGATGGAAGGTTTGTGGAAGATTTCTCATCTATTGCATCTCCATTGATCAAGTTGACTAGAAAGAAGGCCAAGTTGTATGGTCGGATGAGTATGAGGTGAGTTCTCAGACCTTGAAAGGTCAGCTTACATCAGCTCTAATTTTGGCATTATCGGATGGCTTAGGTATGTTGGTGGGGTATTGTGATGCTTCTCGATTTAGGTTGGGGTTGTGTATTTATGAAACATGTTAGGGTGATAGCTTATACATCAAGGCAATTCGAGGTGCAAGAGCATAACTGCCCGACTCATAATCTTGAGTTAGCGGCGGTAGTGCTTGCCTTGAAGATTTGGAGATATTGTTTGTATGGGGTGCATGTCGATGTCTTCACCGACCACAATAGCTTGCAATATGTATTCACTCGAAGGGATCTTAACTTGCGACTAAGAAGAGGCTTGGAACTCTTTAGGGGCTATGACATGAGTGTACAATGTAATTTCGGTAAGGAAAATGTTATAGTCGATGCTCTGAGTAGGCTATCTATGGGAAGTGTGGCTCGTGTTGATGAAAGGGAGAAAGAGTCGACGAAAGATGTTCACCGTTCGACTAGATTGGTAGTTAGGTCAACCGACTCTAATAATGTTAGTGTTCATGTTCAGAATGGGGTTGAATCTTTTGTGGTTATTGATATTAAGGATAAGCAAGATCTGGATCTATCATTGGTTGGATTGAAAAGCTTGGTTGCCAAAATAATGAGATAGAGGCTTACTCCTAAGGGGAGATAGTGTGTTTTGGTATCAAAGTCAGTTATGTGTTCCGAAGGTGGGTGCCCTTGGGGAAAATGATCATGAGTGGAGCCCATAACTTTCTCATTATTTGATTCACTCGGAATCTACTACAATGTGTTAGGATTTGAAGGAGGTGTATTGGTGGCATAGTATGAAGAAGGACATAGCCGAGTTCGTACCCGAGCGCTCGAGTTGTCAACAAGTGAAGGTAGAGCACCAAAGGCCCGGTGGTGTGGCTCAAGACATTGAGATCTCTACTTGGAAGTGGTTTGAGTTAAGATGAAATGACTTCTATAGGCGTGGGTTTAGTGTTGGAGGATACAAAAGAGTGAAATGGATTAAGGAAGGTTGAAGATGGTTCGAAGTCATCAAAAGTCTTATTTGGATGTTAGAAAGGGAGATATTGAGCCTAGTATTAATAATTGTGTGTATGTAAAGGTCTCACTTATGAAGGGTGTGGTGCATTTCGGGAAGGAGGGAAAGCTAAATCCCTGGTATGTACGTCCTTATGAGATTATTGAAGCAGATTGGCAATGTAGCTTATAGGTTGGATTTTCCTCCGAAATTGAGCTCTTGTCACTCGGTTTTGCATATATCTATGTTAAGGAAGTTGTTGGTGATACTAGTGTTGTTTTGCCTTGGGAAGGTGTTGAGGTTGAGGAGAACTTGTCTTATGGAAGAAGCTTCGGTTGAGATTTTAGATAAGACAAGTGAATCGGCTTCACAACAAGGATGTGGCTTTGGTGAAGGTACTTTAGAGGAATCAACATGTGGAATGTGCTACGTGGGGAGTGGAATCAAGTATGATACGACGATACCTTTATCCTTTCCAATCTACTCAAGCCTATGATATTAGGTTCTTCCTATTTTCAGTGGTCCTTATTCTTTCACTCTTGAGTTTCATGACATGACATGCATACATGTGCATGAAAATGATCTTTTATGTTGTTTTGAATGATTTGAAATACATTTTAATATGGGTTTTTAAAAGGCTTTGTGATTTTCAAATGATGAGCTATGCATTGTACCTTGTGTTCGGACGTTTCATGTTCTAAGTCGAGCCTTTCAAGCCTTGTTCTTACACATTCGAGGACGAATGTTCCCAAGGGGGAGATGATGTAAGGATCCTGAATTTTGTACGACCTCAATGAAGCTTGAAAATTTGGTTTCAAAAAGTTTTGGACCAAGGTGAAGCTTCATGGGAGCCCTCACGGTCCGTGTGAGGTCACACGGCCCGTGTGGAGCCTCCATGGAGTGTCCCTTGGCCTTTGACAAATGATTGCCCTTTAAATGTGGTGTTTTAAACTAAGGCACACCACACTTGGACCCCTCACGGTCAGTGTGACTCTTCACGGACCGTGTGGTGGGCCATGTGGTGGCCTTGGCTTGGAATCCCAAAGTTTTATGACCAAGTATGGTTACAAGGCAAAGCTCATGGCCCGTGTGGGGTGTCACAGCCCATGTGGCCATCTGCAAGGCTTCCGGAGTGAAATTTTTCTAAGTATGGAAGTACTGTCTCGTAACTTTGTCGTGCAAAAATTATTTCAATGTCACGACCCATGTAGCGTCACACGGGTCGTGAAGTCGTCCGTGTAGAACCCCTTAGCTTCTAATAAATTCCCACTGCAAAATTATCTAAGTGAAAATTCACGGTCCGTGTGACGTCTCACAGACCGTGTAGGGGACTATGTGGACCTGGCGGTTCTACTTTTTGCGCATTTCATTAATTGAGTTTATGTAATTTCGGTTTATTTTAATTCTAAATTATGACCTTTTGCCCATCCTAAACCTCTAATTCAGTTGATATCCCTCCCCTCTTAAGGTTCAAGGCTAGGGTCTAATTGAAGTTCAATTCATGCTAAGTCCTTCCCCAAATTCAGCTCCTCAATCAAGGTATGTGGGATTGATTCTTGGTCCCTTTCAACCAAGAAGACCCAAAACTCCTTTCCATTAGTTTCATGAATTTTAGTCTATTTTCAATATGGATTTTCATTATTTGATTTTATTAAATTCAATTGATGTATGGGTTGTACTCTACCCATGATTTTAAATTACTTTGAACACTATTATGATGATTTACATTGAGTTATGAAGTTATGGACATGCATGTCCCTTTTAAAGTTGATTTATGCATGGGTGACTTATATTATAGTTTAGATGTTAATCTAACTATGGATTTATTCAATTTCATATTATGATGTTGATTTTAACTTGAATATATGTTACCAATGCTATCCACACATCATGCATTGCATTGCATTCATGAGTATTGGTTTATATGAAAATTATGAAGTGGGTTAAGCCCAATTATGTTTTATGAAGCGATTATGATATAATTTTGGTAAGGAATTGGTTATGATAAGAATGTGATCGCATACATGTCTATGATTATGGCTATTTGAGCATTTTTGGGTGCTTGCACCATTCCATATATGTGAATGAGGTATTCCTTGCATGAGCATTATGATTATGATTTATGATTTGACATTTGAGCCTAAATGTACATTGAACGGTTTGAAGTGAGCATTGTATCTCTTGAAAGCACATATATGTATAAGTATTCAAGAGAGATGTTATTGACTTAGCACAGATGGATTGGGGGCATCAAGGCTATCTCTAAGGGCACTCTCCCTTTTCTTGAACTATGTGCCAACATAGGAGTGTTAGTCATTACCGAAAATACAGGGTCTTAAGGAATAGTTATTCGTTTATTATGTTTATGATATGATATGATTATGGAAAATCCTTCTGAAAAGCGTGGTCGTAAGGAAGGTGACCATCCACTGAAAAGCATGGTTGTAAGGTGTGATGTAGATTAATTTTGGCAAGTAATCTTCTCTTACCGATGGGAGGCCTTTATCGGACTAATTCATGTAAGTCAAGGAGTGGCTAAAGATCTACATCAACTTGCCCATTTGGGAGTTCGCCTTTTTGAAACTCCAAAGGAAGGGATTGTCTTGCTTAATGTTGCTGAGTTTTCATTGGTAATTATGGTGAAAGAGAAGTAGTTCAATGATCCAATTCTATGATGCCTTAATAAAAAGTTATGATGAAGGGATTTGAACTTACACAAAATGGAGTACTTTATTGCCAAAATAGATTATGTTTTCCTGATATTAATGGACTAAGAAGGAGGATAATGGAAGAAGCCCATTATTCAAGATATTCCATCCATTCAGGATCAACTAAGATGTATTATGACCTGAAGGGAATGTTTTGGTGGGGAGGCATGAAAAGGACCTTGCAGAATTTGTGGCTCAATGTCCAACTTTCTGACAATTCAAAGTGGAGCACCAAAATCATGGAGGTTATATGCCCTGTATAGAGCTTTCAACGTGGAAGTGAGATATGATCAATATGGATTTTTCTACAGGGTTGATTCACTCATTTCAGAAGTTTGACTCCATAGGGGTAATAGTTGATAGACTCACAGAGTTAGCACACTTCCTGCCAGTTAAGAGTGATTATACGGCTGAAGAATATACAAATTTATACCTCAAAGAGATAGTTAGGCTACATGGGATCCCAATATCTATTATATCTGATCAGGGAGCACAATTCACCGCGAAGTTTTGGAAGTCCTTCCAATGGAGTTTAGGAACACAAGTGAATTTGAGTAGAGTTTTCCACCCTCAAACAAACGGTCAAGTAGAACGCACCATCAAACACTTGAAGATATGTTACGGGCTTGTGCATTGGAATTCAAGGGTAGTTGGGTGGACTATTTGCCACTAATTGAATTTGCCTATAATAATAGCTATTCAAGCATCAAGATGTCACCTTATGAAGCTTTGTGTGGAAGGAAATGTAGGTCACCATTCAGATGATTTGAAGTAGGTGAGACCACCTTGCTTGGGCCAAAACTAGTCCAACAAGCCATGAAAAATGTTAGGGTAATACAATTGCGGCTAAAAACAGCCCAAAGTCATTATAAATCATATGCAGATGCTAGGAGGATAGGGTTGTGATTCTCGGTTGGAGATTATGTATTCTTGAAGGTGTCACCAATGAAAGGGCTTATGAGCTTTGGTAAGAAGGAGAAATTGATCCCACGTTACTTAGGGCCATATAAGATTATTAAAAGTTTTGGACAAGTTGTGTATGAATTAGAGCTACCCTAGGAACTATCAATGGTTCATCTAGTGTTTCATGTCTCAATGCTATGTGCAGGTTACAAAGGATCTCACCAATAAAGACGTACCTATTGTTATTCTAGATCGTGAGGTTAAGAAGCTTAGGAATAAAGAAATAACTTTAGTAAAGGTATATTAGAGGAACCAGCAAGTAGAAGAAACAACGTGGGAGGCTGAGGAAGCGGTGAAATTTATGTACCCTTATCCATTTGAAGTTAAAGAGGAAGTCCAAGATATATAATTGGGGCATTACTAGGTACATGCGTGTAACATTCCACATCTTACATGTACTAGTCCTATGCATATGAAACATGATATGGTGGGGTAAAATCAGCACACATTTTTAAAAGTGCTTGAATTTCATATTAGAGGGCTATATGTATTTCTAACACTCAAGATGACCGAGTGTATATATGTTTTCGATCAAATTGAGGAGATCGCGGCCTTAGATGAAGTGAAAGAAGAGAGGTGCTTGTGGACTTAGGAATCTAGCAGGTGAGTAACCTACGTGCTTAGCTTAAATAGGCTAGGTAGACGAAGATGAGGCCCAAGACCGAATTTGTTCAAGTCCAATAAAGAATAAATCCCAAGTTAAGGGTGTAATTTGGGCCCATGATTTAGAATAATAAAGGGACAATATTTGCATCCCAAGATGAATCGGAAAAGAGAAAAATTACATTCACAACCTACTTCAGAAATAAGGCCTAAACTAAGTGAAAGGAGAAGATAAAAATTGGCATCAAAGCCCATCAAATTGAAATACAATAAGGCCCAAGTGAAAGGTCCAAGTAGGTGCATCACCACCTTGATAAAATGTAGCTGAAATTTGAGGAGAAAGTCGGCCAAGAATGTCCCTTTACAAGGGGTTAAAACCAGCCACTTCAAGTCATTTTAACAAAGCCAAAAATCAGATTTCCTTACAACTTTTTCCTTGAACTCTCTTTACTTTACAAAGCAGCCAAAGAACATATTTAAGGTTCCCAAAGAAGCCCTCGACCTTGAAGGTAAAGGTACGTAAAGATACTTGCCTATTTAGTATGGTTTTTTCATGAAAAACAAGAGAAATAGGCCGATTATCCTTTTGTGTTGGAATTTTGGACAGCATGTGCTCAAAGGATTGTTGTACACCTTTCTTGTTTATTAAGAGGTTTTTCTCTTCTTGGTTGGCTGGATTATGAAGTAATATTGATGTTTCTAACAAGGATTAGTTTTGTAGTGATGAAAGAAGGTTGCTGCACCATTTTTATCTTTCGCAAAAATGAGTTCTTGTATGATAACTTAATGGTGCTCTTAGTAGGAACTTGTGGGCAGATAATTGAAGATTGTTGTCTCACGTTTTCCATCTACTTTGGGACTATTTTTGGAATGTTTTAAGACTTTTTTTATATGTAAATATGTTGAGGACAGTTTGGTTGAGGTTGAAACAAATTTAGAATTGTTGATGTCAAAATGTAGCGAAAGGATGTAATGTTACATTGCCTACTTGCATGTTGTGTAGAGTTGTTGTACGTTGTACTCTATGAGCTGTTGTAAGCTTGTTATGTGACTAAAACAACCTGGATGTAACATGCATATGAGAATGTATGCTAAATGAAAGTATGATTAGAGGTGGGAAGGATGAAAGAATACTCGTGGATTGATAGTTAAAAGCTTACTGCCCGAGTGTCTTTTTATGAGATTGGGCTGCGAAGATGTGTTTATTAACTGCTAATACTAGTTTTATCACCTCCTATATTGTAGATAAGTATTTGGAGGAAAAGGAGACTACTTCGAGGTAATTACAATGTAGTACAACGAGGTATGTAAGGCTACTCGTTTTTGTATTATTTGGCATGAATCGAGGTTCTTCCTTGGAACATAAAGATACTTACAAACACCGGCCTTATTAATAACCATCTCTCCTTTCTTTAACATTTTCACATTCTCCAACACATAGCCATTGTCAATTCTGCATACATACTTTGGATACAAAGATACACGAGTTCCTTTTGTTGCTAATAATGTCCACATGTTGTTTCACCTCCTGTGTAATTCATTAGTTGTGTAACCTACTCTTTTCATTGTGTTACGATCTTGCATGATTGTTACATGTCACATGTTATGTCTATAGTCCTATAGCTCTAAATGTTATGACCACTAAAAGAATCATCTAAACAGTAAATAAAATATAAATTGAAGTTTTTTATTGATGGGTGGTATCCCAGGGGTGGAAGAATCACCTAGCATGGGCTGATCCCATATTACAGGGGGTATCCCAGGGGTGAAAGGAAAGCCTCGCATGGGTCAATCCCGAGATTGATTTACTACTGATCAGCTGGTCATTTATATGATGTACTGCGCACAGATTATACAGTAAAGAAAGGTAAAGTAATAAAAAAAGACATAAAGTACATGATTCCATAGTATGACTAAAGGTGGTCCCTTATCTTTACACACCAGTGTATGGTTTCATTTGAGTTCTTATTTTATATATAGTACTTCCTGCCTTACATATTCAGTACATTATCTCGTATTGACATCCCTTACATGGGACCTGCATTTCATGTCGCAGGTACATGAGCTACTAGATCTGCCCAGTAGGAGTACAAGATATCCAGTTGTTGTTATTGAGCTCCAGGTTATTTCGGGGCTTTGTGTGTCTAGAGCTTATATTTTTGTATTGTATTTTTGGTCATGAGGTGGGTCCTGTCCCAATCCTTATAGATATTGTTCATTATCTAGAGGCTTTGTAGAATATGTAAAGTAAAGTGTGGTCATGTATCGTACTTTAGACATCGTGGCTCCAACGGCCTAGTCATATACATGTCCTTTTGGCTTGTTATTAATGTCTACTTTCTTGAAAGCATGTTGAATGTGGAAACCCCTTTACAATGTTCATAGAAACATGCATGGGTATATGTCGGTTCTCCTAAGCCTTGTCGGCAACCGGTGCCAGTTTGCCTTAACGGGACTTTGGGCGTCACAATGTGCTTGAATATTTGTTACGTTGTCCAAAGTTTGTTTAAATGAAGGTTTTAACTTGTTTAAGCTATTCAGTTATGCTAACATTCGGGGATGAATGTTCCTAAGGGGGGAGGATGTAACACCCCATATCTTGAGTGTACTAGTCCTATGCATATTGAACATGATATAATTTGGCCAAAGGAGTATCAATTTTAAATATTCCTAACTTATACATTGGAGGGCTATATTTATGTCTAACGCTTAAGATGAACAAGTGTATATAAGTCTTAAATCAAATTGAGGAGATCGCGGCCTTAAACCAAGTGAAAGAAGTGAGGTTCTTGTGGGACTTAGGAAGCTAGCAGGTGAGTCACCTACTTGTGTAGCTTAAATAGGATAGGTAGACGAAGACAAGGCCCAACACTGAATCGGTCCAACTCCAATAAGTAAAAAGCTCAAGTTAAGGGTGTAATCTTAGCCCATGGTTTAGTGTTATAAAGGAACAATATTTACAGCCCAAGATGAATAGAAAAAGCGGCCAAGTAGATTCACAACCCACTTGACGATTTGGGCCCAAACTAAGTGAAGGGAAAAGAGAAAAATGGGTAGTCAAGGCCCATCGAATTGGAGCCCATTAAGGCCCAAGTGAAAGGGCCAAGCAGGTATATCACCACCTTTCTAAAATGTGGCTTAAATTTAAGGAGAAATTCGGTAAAGAGTGGTCCTTTAAAATGGATTAAAAACCAGCTCATTAAGTCATTCTAAACTTGGAAAAATTTCAGATTTTGCAAAGTTTCTTTGTTACTCTTTTTTTACTTTACAAAGCTTCCACAAGAAATCTTTAGAGTTTTTGGAAAAGCCTTACTCCTTGAAGATTAAGATAAGTAACAATACTTATTTGTTTAGTATGATCTTTTCCGTGAAAAGCAAGAGAAATAAGCTGGTTATGCTTGTGTTGGAGTTTCGGACAGCATGTGTTCTAAAAATTGTTGCACACTTTTCTTGGTTATAAAAATGTTTTTTGCTTCTTTGTTGGCTTGATTATGAAGGGAGTTTGATGTTTTTAACAAGGTTTAGGTCTGAAATTGTAATGTAAGGTCACTGCACTATTTTGTTTTACTTAAAAAATCGAGATTTAGTGTGTTATCCTAAATGTGTTATTAGTAGAAATTGCAGGCTGATTGATTGAGGACTATGGTCTCACATCCTGCATCTATTTTGGGACTGTTTTAGGGCTGGTTTGGTATGTACAAATGTCAAGAACAGTTTGTCTTAAGCTGGAATAGGCGTGAATGGTTGACATTGAATTATAGGTAAAGGGCATAATGTTATGCTACTTATTGTGCATTGTGTAGAATTGTTATGTGTTGTATTTTGTGAGCTGCTATAAGCATAGTATTGGACTGTAATAAGCTGGATATGTCATGTAAATGAAGGTGTGTATTAGACCAATATTCTTAGAGAAGGAAAAATCGAAAAAACGCCTTTGGGTTGATAATTACGGGCTTGTTGCCCGAGCCTTATTTTTTTTTTATGAGATTGGACTGCCAAGACGTGCTTATTAGCTGCTAATACTAGTTTTATCACCTACTCTATTGTAGATAAATACTTGGGGGGAAAGGTTACTTCGACGTAATAACAAGGCGGTACAGCAAGGTATATAAGGCTACTCGATTTCCTATTATATGGCATGAAATCTTGATTCTTCCTTGGCACATAGAGGCATTTACAAACTCCAACTTAGCTACTGACCGCATGTCCACTCTTTAACATGTTCATTTGTTCCCATATATAGTCATTGTCAAATCTGCATACATACTTTGGATACCAAGATACATGAGTTCTTTTTTTCTTTTTGCTAAATAAAGTCCATGTGTTGTTTCATCTCCTATGCATTTCATTGGTTGTGTAACCTACTATTTTCATTATGGTATTTCTTTACATGACTTTTTACATGTCACGTGTTATATCTATATTCCTACAGATCAAAATGTTATGACAACCAAAAGAATCATCTCAAAAGTAAACAAAAGATATAAAGTGAAGTTGCTTATTGATGGGTGGTATCCCGGGTGTGAAAGAATCACCTAGCATGGGTCGATTCCATATTACAGGCATATCCTAGGGGTTAAAGGAAACCTTAGCATGGGTCGATCCTGATATAGATTTACCACTGATCAGCTGGTCCTTTGTAGTATATACTATGCACAGATTATAAAGAAAAGAAAGGATAAGTAACAAAAATGACGTAGAATACATGATTCCACAATACAACTAAAGGTGGTCTATTATCCTTACACTAATGCATGACTTCATTTGAGTCCTTATTTCACATATACTACTTCTTGCCTTACATATTAAGTATATTATCTCGTACTGGCATCCCTTGCGGGGGACTTGCATTTCATGTTGCAGGTACAGGAGCTAGGAGATCTCCCCCAGTAGAAGTACAGGGTATCCAGTTGCTATTACTGAACTCCAGGTTGCTTCGAGGTTTTGTGCGTCTAGAGCTTATATTTTCGTATTACATAGTAGTTAGTCATGAGGCGGGGCCTGTCCCGACCCCTATCAGATAGCGTTCCTTATCTAGAGGCTTTATAGACCATATAAAGTAAAGTGTGGTCATGTCTCATACTTTAGACATCGTGGCTCCAACGACCTAGTCTCTTGTATTTCGTTTTGGCTTATTATTACTATATACTTTCCTGAAGAGCATGTTGAATGTGAAAACCCCTTATAATGTTCATAGAAAGTGCATGGTTACAGATTGATTCCGCCGAGCCTTGTAGGTAACGGGTGCTAGTCCGCCTTATTGGGACTTTGGGCGTGACAATAGGTGCTTTTTGATACTCCGAAATCAGGTGATGATACGTATTAAGAGCAACATTTTTCTTTCATAAATGAGTTGGATTAATGAATATTTGGTTCTTTTCAAGAAAAAACTTCTCGTATTCTTGCTGAAAAAGAGGGATTATTTTTTAATCATAAATTAGGCTAGTTAATATAGATACACATATTTTTAATAAAAAATAATTAAATTTTTCCTTCAGGAAGAGAAATTTTAAAAACAAGCGTGAATTTATTTTAAAAAACACAGAAAACCCAAAAAGGTGCAGTTGATTCGCAATGAATATATATATTATGTCGAGGCATTCTAGAGTTTGAGAACGAGATATTTATTACTCAAGATACAAGAGTGATGGCATAGCGATTGGACAGACAATTTCGTTTGCAAATCTAAAAATGACCATTGCAGCAGAGTTGGACATCGACGAGGGGGAGAAGAATATAGAAATAAGGTACATCATCAAAGGGGATTCTTATCCTATGATCATTAGCAACAACATGGGAGAAGAATTCCTTAGATGATGTATCTTATTTCTATATTCTTCTCCCCCTCATCAATGTCGAACTTTGTTGCAATGGCTGAATTTAGATTTGCAAACGAAATTGTCTGTCCAATCGTTATTCCATCACTCTTGTATCTTGAGTAACAAACATCTTGTTCCCAAACTCGAGAATACCTCAACATAATACAGATATTCATTGCGAATCAGCTGCAACTTCTTGGTTTTCATGTGTTTTTAAAAATAAATTTGTGCTTGTTTTTAAAATTTCTCTTCCTGAAGGAAACATTTTAATGTTTTCATTGGAAATAGGTGTATCTATATTAACTAGCTTAATTTATGATTAAAGAATTAATCCTTCTTTTTCAGCAAAAATACGAGAAGTTTTTTCTTGATTTAAACAGCCGAATATTCATGAATCCATGGAAGAAAGATGTTGCACTTAATATGTATCACCACCTGATTGCAGAGTATCAAAAAGCACCTATTTCCAAGGGATTTTGGTAATTATGAAAAAGGTAGGGGCAAATTGAAATTTGCCCTTTACACAATGGTATTTGCATAACTTATACATTTTTTTTTTATTTACAATGACAATAAGGAAGACTCATTTGTGTTGTACTATTCTAACTTATTATATATTTTTTTAATTTGGAGATAAAACATTAATAGGCCAAAGGGAATTGAACATGCTAAGATTTTAGTATAGTCCTACTAAAACATTAATAGTGTTGCAAGTATTTCAAAATCTAAAATATGAAGATGCTAGCATTCTGAAAAGGCGTCGAGAAATAAAATCTCAAAATTTGAAAAGAAGATGGAGTTAGATGAGTATGTGTCATCGTGAGAGTTGTTTTTAAAAGGAACATAACAAATTGATAGCAATGCTTGAACAATGATGTTTTGAGTATGATTACGGATGAGGTATCATTAAGGACAACCTATCACAAAGGATGCAACTAAACAAAGAAGCCACAATAGCTTGCGATGAAGCATTTTGAAATGATGCATAAAATTGATTGTGAGTATCAGATATGTTTACTTTTTAACAATTAAAATACATAATTGTATTTGAAGTGAAGGAATTGTTGGTTAAAATGATATTTGATTCATTGTCGATTGATGTTTCATTCATGCCTTTTTACGTACAAATAATATTGCTTGGGGTTCCACGTTGATCTCTGTACATATAAATGACATTATAGATGAGTGTTATTGGCAAAATATGTTTCTTAACATAAAAATAGGAGATAAAGTTCTCTACTACATGTTTTTGTATCCACATGTTGAGAAACTAGAGTGTGTATATATACCCGATTGTCTGATGCAATTTGAACCTTCTACATCATCTTATTAATTTACAATTTACAGTTATATGAATCATAATATGATGTGTATGTTGCTTTAGCTTACCAATTTTGTCAGAGTAGTCATTCTCAAACTCATCCTCAGGAAGGACTATTGGAATCGAAATTCATCCTAATCACCTTTATTGTTACTATGAATTTCAACCTATGCCTTGAAGCAAGCAAAACACTGTCGAAGGAAGCAATAAGTCAAGTCTATCGCGGCCCATGCCTAGCCCGGGAACCATTTATTTAGTTTTAAAACAAAACTGAAATTTGACGTAGCTTAAGCTCAGACAGTTTTTGCATGAACATATGGGTGAAGTTTATCCATTTTGCCTGCACTTTGGTCCATTTTACCTGACTTGTCGTTTCTCTGGAAATTTCATGCATTTTCTCCCAACTTCAGCAAACTTTTATTTCAAATAGATTTTGTCAAATGTTATCTTCAAAATTCAAATATTGCATATCCAAAGTTATTCTGGAAAAGCTAAACATGTCAGAATCTTTTAAAGGCTGAGACAAATCAAATAAAAGTGATCAAAATAAAATGTACATAATGCTTTTACCTCGCCACATCCTAGCAGGAACATATTATCGTTTTCTGAAGGAGCGTCTGATCATTTTCTCTTTACTTTTTTCGACTTAATCGAGTTCTGTTCAACAACAATCTACTAGCTGTTTTGATAAGAAATCTGATTTGTATATAAGATCTGCAATAAGCCTGTCCTTTTGAAAGGTTTCAAAGAGCTTTTAATATTTGGAGTCCAAATTTTGGACAAGTATGGATCCGCATCACAGTATGAAGAAAGGAAAATCAAACAAATATAATGCGTTTCAACTGAATAACATCCACAGAAAAGTTATGTAATCTGGCATATACCAGTAATAATGTTTTCTTGAATTGAAATATTTACAGTTTCTCTCCGGCCATCAATTATCAAGGTAAGGGCTCTTGTGAATCTCCCAACCTCGATAGATGCAGATAAGCATCCGTACCTGTAAAGACATCACGAATTGAAGCCAACCAAAGTAAATCTTGTTATTCCATATGCATACCACTGCCACAAATTTATTTAAGTCCTACTCCATGTTGTCATAATCATCTGTCATTCATATATATTTAATTCTCTATCTACAAGATAAAAGCTATTAGGGTGGACTCATTATCCACATAATATCAGATCGTGCATTATTACCCCCTACAAAATAGGACACCAGAACTGCACACATAGCAGCTTCTTACAAACTTCACAAACACTTGTCCTAAATAGTTAATCCGACTTTAACAACACTAGCGCAAGACCTTAAAGAATGTATCTTAATTCACAAACCACAGAAGATATTTCCAGGATTTTAATAAAGTCATAATCACTATTTCACATGGTTTAGCCACACCTAAACTCTGTCAAAGTCTTTTAAATGCCTCTGACCATGTGTGTTGCTCACTCGCCTTGACATGAAGGACACATCAAATCCACCTCAGATAAACTAATGCCTACAATAATTTGTTTTCATAAAATGTTATTTTTTATAAAAAAGAATCACCAAATCCTTTTCTCTTCTACCCACCACCATCACACAAAAACATTAAAAGAAAAGTTGTTTCTTTTTGCTACAGTAACTGTTCTAAATAGGATAAAATCAAAAGGGCAATGCACATATTTTGGTGTATTAGCAAGGTGGATCTTGTTTTTCCTATCTTCTTTTTGTGGTTTTCCTTGGATAATGCTGTTTCAACCCTCCACAAAATTTCTTCATTATCTCTAGTTACTAGTTAGTCTTTATTTTAGGTGATTGCTGTAGCTAGGTATGGGTTTTCTTCTTGTGTTTTAGTTAAGAACTTTCTTATCAAATTTGATAAGATATGGTGTACTACAGGGTTAATGCTTTAGATTTGAATATTGAAGTTGTCAAGTTTGATTCTTTAGATTGCCCTCACCATGTTGGGTGTTCTTTGTTGTGGACGCCGATTATGGAAGGGTAGGAAGTAAGAGTATTGCTTTTTCCATTTTTCATGTCCCTTTTTTGGTTCCCATTTTATTCATTTCTTATTTCTATGTTTGGTATTCATGCTCGCTACACGTGTGTAATACACATTTTATCCAACTTAGTCGTCAAGTTGCAACATATGCTCAATCAATGCTCAAAAGGGTTTAAATTAGTGTGCTTCAACAACTATAGGCGTTTGGATGAAACTCTGTTGTGTAAAGGTGGCAGGATATCAAATCGGTACAAGTAGAGGTGTGTATTAGATTATTCAGCCTTTTAATTATGGTACCAAATTATTTATATCTATGTGAGGTAATAAACATCTGAAATTTGTATAGGCGCGCCAAGCCAAGCAACCAATTCTTTTGTTAGTAACATGATAATTCTAGGGCCAGGATTAGCAACTGTGGTAACACAACTAAACAGAAAAACATCTGCCAGAAATTTATTCCAGTCTAGTAATCTAGAGATTGAAATTCATGCAAACAAGGGCGACAGGTGTGTAACATACCATAGCCTTCCATGGAGATAATTTGCAAATCTCCACCAAAGTAGCGAGCATATAAACGACTTATTGGAAGTCCATATCCATAACCGGCTAACGTAGACACAGTAGCCACATCAGTTGTCTCAAGGTCTGAATGCTCATCCAATGGATTCCTGGCAGTGCTGTAGAGATAAGTAAAAATTTTGGGAAGGCCACTTCTTGGAATACCACCCCCTTCATCTGAAACCTACACAGCACATAAACCATACTTGATAGACCCTTAGAACAAACAAGAAAAAAGTTCCACAACAAAATAATACAGCTGTTAGATAGGATAGTTGAGAAGGGATCATGCCTTGATGGTAACATCCTCTAGACCATCAGCAACAATTAATCGAATAGGAGGGGCAACTTTGTCCGAGTCCACAAATCGCTCTTCTACAGCACGCAAGGAGTTCTTAACCAACTCAAAAACCATCAAATGCAGATGTGTTGGCACATAGCTGTCATTAAACCCCGAAAAAAAATAAGGATAAATGTATGGTATAGAGCAAGGAAAACAGACTTTCCACAACAATTAGAGTCCATATTATGTTTAGAACATTTGCATCAATAAATTTTGGGACTAACATAATAAGAGAAAGACATAGACATCACAGAATACTATGGAACAAAAATGGTGGACAAGATACGTCTAGCTTACTGGATAATAAGAACGAGTGAGGAGCAAGTGACTTACGGGAATGTAAAGTTTGGGTCCCCATAAATGTTGACATTAGGTGCACTGCCATATTCACGCAAGCAAATACAACGGGCATCTTCACTAGCACTGCGTGCAACTTCGAGGGGAGACATTTTTGTATGTATATAGCCCACACAATCAGGAGGTGGATTAGGATCATGTAGGGCGACATGCTGTCCTGTGTTTGACAGGACTTCAACAAGTAAGAAATGCCCCTATATGTATAAATAAAATAAAATGGTAGTAAAGAGAAGAGAAGAGTGAAACCGATAAGCATGCGGATGCCAATCCTTGACATGTAAAAGCGATCAAGAAACTGGTGTATCTCATCCAAATCCTTATAATCAATCTTAGGGTCTAGATCTTTCTTTAGTTGTTGAACTCCCAAAGCCATCATAGGAACAACATTGTTGTGTCGGACTTTAACCAAATTAATCATTCGCGTGAATTCCAACTCGTCATTTTGATCCTTTATATCCGGAAAGGATCTAAGGTCACGGAAAGAATCCAAATACCAATCTCGGACCTAATTAAAAGATGAGACGTTTTAGCGTTTGTGTTTGGGAATGAAATAAAAGCATTTCAAGTAGATGGGTACCTTTAGAACAGCAGGTTTGAGAGATAAACCATAGGGAAGGTTTTGTAGCTCAATAGCCCTCCGAGCAATGCGTATAGGGAGTTCCTTGTGAAGGAATTGAGAAGAAATGAGTAAATTGCGGGGAGTGGGTTTGGAACCGAACTCCATCATGTACTTGAGACTCACACCAGTCTGCTTCATCGAACCCCATCGATGCACTTCCTCAATCAATCCCTTAGAAAACGACTCGGATAATTTCTTTGCCGCCATATATAACTTATCTTGCCTTGAGATCTTAATAACTAATCTATTGAAAATGGAAGAAGCCGTATTTACGAACAAGTTTGAGCCTTTTTATCCATCCATCCATCTCACCACATCCACTTACTTACCCCCAGCAACAGAGAGGTTGTTCCGATCCATCATCATAATTCAGATAACGATAAAAGACAAAGTGTTTCTTGCTCGGGCGGCTGTTGCCTAATATTTGCCTAAATCGGATGGATATGGCTGACAAGAGTGTGCAATGAGACCACTCCCGAAATCACTATTCCTTACCATTTGGGTCTTTCTTTCCCTTCCCTCCTTTCATTTTCAGATAAACTAGTATGTGTGCCGGTGCATTGCGCGAATATTTTTAAATTAAAAAAAGTCCATCAAAATTTTGAATATTGTAATGAATAATTTGATATCTTCTATTCTGATATAGTTTGACATATTATCATGGTTCCTATAAAGTTAGAATAATATATGCATAATTATTTAGCAAAGAATAAAATAACTAATAATTTAAATTCTTATGCTTAGCCCTCTCTCTCTTTTGCTTGTACACTTGAAATAACAATTAACCAATATATTTTACATTGATCACAATATTAATTTATCAAACTTTTGCAACATCTCATTATTGCAAATGTAAACTAAGTCTTTCTACGGAATCAAAGGTCACTATTTATTGAATTAAAAATTATCAGGAAAAAAATTATACTACTAGACTAACAAAGAGAAAAGTTAAAAATAACTATAACGAAGAATACTTAATATACAAATGAATAGTTTCATGTGATTTTTTTAGTAAGGTAAATTTAAAAATATAAGTATTTATTTGTAAAATATCAAATGAATAAAGTGAATTTTATCTTTCATGGTATAATAATTTATAGAAGATGAATTGTACAAAATAATTTTCAAGGTAAAATATAACGAAAAAAATACTCTTGTGGTTACTCTTCATCAATCTAAAAAAGACCATTTTTCAAAAACTAAAAAATATCTCAAAAAGAGAATCATTCTATATTTTTACCATTATTATAATTTAACAAAACATAAACAAACTTTTATATTAAAAAATATAAAACATTTGTTGAAAAAAAAAATCTGCAAGCATAAATTATTAGCATGTAGAAGTGAAAAGTTTTACTTTTAATTTGCAATCTTATCCAAGGTGAAAATTTTTAATGAAAATATATAATGGTGAAAGTGATTGCTTGTGTTTAAATTTTAAAAGATTTACATATAATTAGGAGTAAAAGATAATAGTAATGGATGAAGATCATTTATCAAAAATTAATGTGGCTAATTTATTGAGATATTTAAGGTCAAATGGTTGTTTGGTTTATGTATTAATTTAAACATTCAATTTGTTTTATTTATACATTAATGGTTAGTCTTTTAAGTTAGTATAGTATTAGTAATTTTAATTTTTTTGATGGTAAATTTAAATAAAAAATATAATTAAAACCAATAAATTTATTGTAGTTCCATAATTCATGGCTAGTAGGACTATCATGGGAAGTTTTAAAACTTCTATTTACTTGGACATATCTTTATTTTTAAAAAGATTAATTCATAATTAATTCTTAGTAACGTGCAAAAGCGGGAAAAAAGATGTATTCATATATTTGTTTAACTTAATTTTTTTAATTTTAATTTGTTTATCATTCAGTTTTTTTTAATTTAAGAGCAATAACAAAGTTATCTAATTTACTATCAAATCAAAAATTTAATGTGAGAAAATTAAAACTTACTTGGATACTTACAAAATTAATTCATGTCTTAAATGTAACAATTTATTTAGTATGTATTTTTTTAAGGAATTATTTTTCACTTAAAACTTTTTAAGTTTATTTATAATTAGAAGTGTTGTGAAGTTGTAAAACTCCTATTTAATTGGATACACGTTCATTATTAAAACTAAAGATAAACTTGTCTAGGGAAAATAGTTGGATGCATTTATTTAAAACATAACATTTATTATTTAAATTTTTTCGACAATAAATTTAAAAATATTTGTATTTTTCAAAATTAGCAGTTTTTTTAAAAAAAAATATTAATTTATAAGTATTTCATAATTAATTCTTTTCAACGTGTTAAATAGGGACATAAGATGTGTTTATTTTTTTAAACAACATATTTAGTATTTAATTTTTTTGGCAATCAATTTTAAAATTTATTTTTTTTAATTTTAATTTGTTTGTCATTCAGTTTTATAATTTAAAAATATTAACTAAATATAATTAATCGTTAGAATAAAATTTTAATTTGAAAAAGTAAAAATAGTTTCAATGTCGGAGTAATTAGTAGGAGTTTGATAGAAAGTTGTACAAACTTCTATTTACATGGACATAAATTTTTTATAAAAAATAAAGATAAATACTCTTTTAAAAAATTTAACTTTTTAATTCATAACTTTATTAATTTTAAAAAAATTCATTTGTTTAGTAATGAGAAGTTTTTAAAATCCGTATTTACTGGGTATACAGTTTTTTTTTCCTGTGTACTTTTTTTAAAAAAATAAATAATATTCTTCTTTTTTATAATAAAAATTCTAAATACACGTAAGTTTTAAGCAGTTTTAAAAGTGAGAACTCAATTTCAAATGTTCAAAAAAATATGGGAAAATGGGTAATGGGGAGTGGAAAGTGTAAAGAGGTTATTGTGGTGTTAATTTATTTATTTTCATTTTGACTTAAATAAATGTAATAATGGCATAACTTTTCAGTCTTTTTTTTTATGTGTGTTTGTATTTTTAATTTTTATTTTCAGATGTTGTTAGCGCAATGATAAATATTTTCTTTTGTGCCAACAAATATCAATTTAGTAAGAGTGGATAATGTTTAGATTAATTTTAATTTAAATAATAAATAATGAATTTGAGTTTTTTTTTTATGAGTTTGATATATAAATAAATAAATATTGAAGAAGAATAATCTATTTTACAAATTTCAAAGTAATTATTCTCTAATTATATTGTTGTAGATATATACAGTTCGACATTGTAGCTAATAATCTTAATCAAAATATTTGAAATAATTTAATTATTAAAATGAAAAAATGCAAAGAAAATTGGAGCATTAGAATGAAAATAAAAGCCGTTGAAAATTCTTCATTATTTTTTCGTTTACATTTTTACGAAGGGAAAAAATTAGTTGTCATTTTTAATTTTTTCTTATTTCAATTATTCAGTTTACAATTTTTATTTTTTAGATTGTATTATGTCATTAATAAGCATAAATACTGTACTAATATTAATCTCATAGAATTAATTTATAAAATTATTCATTAGTCATTATATGTATCATTAAGTTTACATATATGTACTATTGAATTTATTAGAAGATGATCAAAGAATGTTTATTAAGGAGGTAAGTTATGTATACAACAATATACACGTGACATACTAATACACTTTGTAGTTTTTTTTTATGTTATATGTCTTACTAAAAGAACTACGACAACTATACTAAAGAATAATTTTGTCAAAAAAAAACTATACTAAAGAATAATTAATTATACGTAAATATAAAGTACACAATTTGCTTTTCAAACAAAATATAAGATGGTTTTTTTTTTAAAAAAAATCACATGATTGTTGTAGTAGTTAGATATAATTTGAGGGTTTCTCTTTCTTAGATTATATAAATTGTCCTGTAGAACAATGCATAATGTTAAATAGTTAATGCGTTTTCATCCGAGAGAAAAGAAGAACAATAGTGAAATTAAATATAGAAAGAATTTATATTTTCATGAATTGTAAGAATAAATGTAGCCTTGACAATCAATTGAAAAAACTTACAAAAGGATGAAGGTATGAGAAATTATTTCGAGAAAATTTCTGTTTATCTTTTGTAGAAACAATGCATTGTTTAATTTATTGGAGAATACGGTAGTTGAGTTTTTGGAAAAGAAGTTAGTGGGTGGATGAGGAATTTTAGGAGTGGTTTTGGGTAGTTGATTTTTTGGGGGCTCTTTATTTTATTTTTATTGGTTTTATTTTAACTGACTTTTCACTAATTTATTTTTTTTATCACATTTTAGATTATTTTTGTTAATTGATATTCTGAATTTTTGTGGTGATACCATGTGTCAAGTTGGCTATAAAATAAAAATTTAAATAATTTAAAGTTATTTTAAAAACTTACAAATTTAACTTTTTATGCTACCTTGTAGTAATTTTTGTAAAATATAAATTAATTCCTTTAATTGTTATTTATGAACACTATTTATTAATTTTATAGAGTCAAAATTTTTCTGCGCAAATTTAATAAAAATAATGGAAAAATATGTATTTTTTTTTGCTATAACTAAGGAGAAGTTATGGGGAAATAGTTAAATAATTAAATAATTAGTAATAAAAGTATGATAACTTTGGAAAAAAAGGAATCACACGTACTTTAAAAACTTTTTTTAAAAATGAACAATATATAATCCTATTATGCATGTTTATTTAAAAAAATCTATTTTTTTTATAGTGCTGACATGTGGTATCTTTTGCTTCTCCTATATAAATATAAAATATAGTTATAGAAAGTAAATATAGTCATAATATTGTTTTATGTTTTGATTTAGATTAAATTTATTAAATTGACTTATAACTAAAAACTGTACTAAAGTTTTATGAAATATGAAATTTTAAATATGTAATAATAATAATTATTTAGTAATTGGGTATTATGGCAAAATATTAGACTAAAGGCCTAAAAAAATATAGATAATGTGTAATCCGTTAAATATGTATATTTAATAATTAATAATAATATTAATTAATATATAATAATGTTTTAGTTAAGGTTTCACATCAATTTAAAAAAATTGATTTTAAGATTTTGGTTATTGCTTAAATACTTATTTAAAGTTAGTTAATATATTGATTAAATACTTATTTAAAGTTAGTTAAATATAGATTTTTAAAATTATTTTAATTTAATTGTAGAAAATATTTTATATTTATGTATGTTGTTTTTATAATTGAATTTGATTTAATTGTAGTAAATATTTTATATTTATATATTTTGTTTATATAATTGAATTTAATGTAATTGTAGAAAATATTTTATATTTATATATGTTGTTTTTTTAATTGAATTTATTATTTAAATTAACTAATAACTAATCTAACTAATTTTTTTTCCTAAGATGCCACTTGGCATATTTATATGTTGCCATTTGGCTTAATATGATGGCTTTGTCCTCTCCTTTTAATAATATATAGATATAGATTATCCAAAAGTTATATGAGATACATTTGATTAACAATTTAAAATATACATAGTTTTTAAACTTGATAAAATTAGAAGGATGTTAATGGTGAGTTTGACGAAAATACAACAAATAAGTTTGTCTTTTTACTATTTAATTAGATTCATCGTATGTGTGTTGCACATGTAAAAATAATTTAATATTTGTGGCATGGCTTATAGTTTTATAAAATAATAATCCTTGCGCCACATTAATTTACTATCATACATATTTTGTTTCTTGGTAATAGGGAAAGAATTTAAGAACACCTTATTCAAAGATCTTTATTAGTTTGTCCATCAAATTTTCGTTACGTAACTAATTATCTAAAATTTATATTTTTTTAAGCCGAATACTGAAATACAAATCATTTTTTAGTATTATTCAAACAGTTATAGCCCAATTGTAATGCATTTTTTTACTCGATAGTCTTGGCTCCGTTGGTATTAGTCTAGTATTAGGCATATCATCTTTTCTTGTCCCAAACCTACTAACACAACAGATAAAAATTTCATTAACTTCATGTAATATTTATATTTTAGCAGTGAGATTACTTTCAAATAAATTATTAGTTGTGATTCACCTAATACTTTCTCCTAGATGATATTTTTTTGTGTATGTCATCATCTTTTGATCTAATTGTTAAGTCATAATCAATTCTTCCATTATTAGCCATTGATATTCCTCTTGAAAGTGCTATGTATGGTTGGCCATGTGGAAAAACATGTTGTGGTATGTACAACAACAACATACCCAGTGAAATCCCACAACTGGGGTCTGAGGAGGGTAAGATGTACGCAGACCTTACCACTACCACATAGGTGGAGAGACTGTTTCCTGGAAACCCTCGTCACAAAAACCCATCAGCAGAATAAGCTAGATATGCTAAACAGGCAAAAAAGAGAAGAACAGTACATGATAACACGTATATATAGAATAGTAAACATATAAGACAGATAAATAACATATAAAAGGCAGACAATAACCACTCCTTCCTATCCACCCTATTAGCCTACTACTCTAATTCTCGACCTCCACTCCTTCCTGTCTAAGGTCATGTCCTTGGTGAGATCAAGTTTCACCATATCATATCTAATCACCTCCCCTCAATACTTCTTTGGTCTACCTCTACCCCTCCTTATAGCTCCCAAATCTAGCCTCTCTCACCTTCTAACAGGGGCATCGGTACTCCTTCTCTGTACATGTCCAAACCATCGCAGTCTCGCTTCCCTCATCTTGTCAGCTACAGGGGCCACCTCTAGCTTCTCCCGAATGACCTCGTTCCTAATCTTATCACTCCTGGTGTGACCACACATCCATCTTAACATCCTCATTTCTGCGACCTGCATCTTCTGAAGATGTACATTTTTTATTGGCAAACACTCCACCCCATACAACAAAGAAGGTCTAACCACCATTCTATAGAACTTACCTTTAAGTTTAGATGGTATCTTCTTATCACACAATACTCCAGAGGCCAACCTCCATTTTGTCCAAGCCGCTCCAATACGATGTGTGACATCATCGTCGATATTCCCACTACTCTGGATGATAGACCCTAGATACTTAAAGCTTATGTTGTGGTATGTACAGTCCAATATTTGAGATTGTTTAATATTATGCTTTACTTATCATCATTGCGAAGCATAGATGTGTTAAAAAATTATTTTCCCATAAATTCAAATGAATAACCTTCATTTTCATGTGGTGATACTTGTATTCTTGAGATAAGCATTCGCTTCGGAACATATTCATCTGTTGTTATTTTAGAATGTATGACAGTTTTGTTGAAACCTCGACAAATTAATCGTGTCCTATTGCATAATTCATTTGATAGTCAAGATTCATCAACGTCATGACGGACACATTTTTTAGCACTAATTTAATATATAGTATTTTATCAATCATCAATTGTTATACATTTGTAATCACCTAATTTTGTCATTCTCTTTTGCGTTTTTCACTGACAAAATACAACTAATATAAAATTTTGAATCGATTTCATGTGTACCTATATGACGGTAGTCCATTTGGTGTTAAGATGTTCAAGTATTCTTCTTGATTGTAGTTAATGGTATCACCTTTCGCCTAGTCAAAGCCAAATAAGTTTTGCTTTCTCTCGGGAATTTGCCAAGCAATATTTAATTTGAATTGTCTTTTATTGCTTTCGTTCTCTGTCTTTTCTAAATTTTATTACACAATTTCTTAAACATTGAATACAAATCATAGCCTCGGATTTTTCTTGCTTATTCAATTTAGCTTTTCTACTCTGTTTTTTTCTTTTCTCTTTTTTTTTCGCGCCAACAGGAAGAGGATTTGAGTACACACTAGTGAACATTTTTATATATTTTCAACTTTTGTGAAGTGAATCAAATTTAATCAAGCTCAATATATAATTATGTCACTAAGTTTAATAGTGAAGTGTACTGACAAAATATTAATTTATTTATTGTCGAAATGTAGGTGGTCTGTCATATTTAATTTCAGTTTATTTGGGAGTTGGTTTATAGTTTTGTATTTTTCTCTTTGTTTGTGTCTGTTGTGGTCCATTTAAAGATTAATCTGTCATTTCGGCCTCATCCTGTGAAGTTATTATTTTTTTTGCTAGTTTATTTGAGGATTTAAATAAATGAAATTACTATTTTTTTCTTTTCGAGATGGTAGTGCTAGTTTGATTAAGAAATTTACCAATGTCGTCAACACCTCTACCTTTTTAAACAACCAAGATGATTCTTTGGTATCCTATTATTCTGGATTGATTTCTGTTTATATTTTTTTAAAATTGAGAATGGAGAAGGAAAAATGGGAGGACATTACAATGTAGGGATCGAATGTTATTTTTGTTTGTATTCACTATGCACATATAGACTTCTTTTTGCGGGTCTATACTTGACGTGCCTTAAGTTCTTTTCGCCTCCAAGTTGGTACTTTGGTTAAATATGTTGCAAATTATCCAGATTGAGGGTGTTCCATGGACAATTATAGAGAACGATGGATTAGTTTTCATGGAAAAGATTTATTAAGCCACATCTAAATTTGAACACGATCTGAGAAGCAAGACTGAGTAAAATACCTTAAAAAAGTAATAAAAAAGGGCCAATTACTCTGCTATGGAGGATGTTAACAACGTTATTATTTTGGTTGAAATAGTGTTTGTATAAATTGCAATTCCCAGTTGTTGTTGTTGTCTTTTCCTCAGATATCGTGTTCTTAGTTGATAGATGCCTTGGTGTGTCCAATCAGTAGGTAATGCATGTAATTTAGCCGTTGCTAAAAATATATGTAAACACTAGTAATTGTTAAAAACGGAAAATCAAACTAAAGGGGATAAATCTCAAAATTGTTTAATTTATAATGGCTGAAAAATATATGCCTGAACATTTGTTCTAGGGAATTAGTGGATTCTTTTTTCATACATTGTATCTATCAGGAAAAATTCTATTAGAGATCAGTTAGGGAGTATTAAACACAAATATAATAATATTTGTGAACGAACAATGTGTTAACTTTTTCTACTCTTCGAAAATTGGATGTGCATTTAGCTCAAACACCAACTATCATCGAAACAATATTGACCCTTATATTATTACTTTCAAGCGTATACTAATGAGTTACATAAGAATAGCATAAGGTGCTAGTAGATACATGTGAAATCAACTCTATTTAGGCATTTTATTATAATATTCTTCTCATAAAAAATTCAAGTATAATAATTTTTAAATGATGTCTGTAATATTTATTGTATAAATGATATTGTTAGTATGTTGCTTGACCTTTTTAAAAATGATTATCAGTAATCCAGTTAAATATTTTGGCATATTCTTACAATCTTGTTTTCAAAGGACCCTTGAGAGACTGCTAAAAGTTTCCATGTAAGAAACTACATAACTTTAATAATTTCAAGCATCCTACATCACACATTAAGAACAAAATATTGAAGGGTACTTTGCCATGTGATACATATCTTTCATTTTAACACACATAATTGAAAGGTGTCGTTTACTTTATTAATTTTTGTGTTCGAAAAAATTATGAAAACTAAAGCAAAACAGAAGAGCCGAGGACACATCTAATTCAGATTTTGAACAATAATAAGGATCAAAGTCTCATTGCCTCAATTACAAACTTCAATGACTAAACTGATAGCCTTGATGATCATTCCTTAAAGCCAATAGCAAAAGTGAGAATGCAAGTGCCAGAAAATAATTTATCATGAGCCCGATAATAGCAAAGATGAAATGTAGACCAAGGACTACTCATTGGTAAGAAAATTAATAGTCATTAGTGTGTCATTTTGGTTGCGTAGTTGAACTGATAAGAACCTCATGATCAACTTCTTCAATCTTTCATATGTATAGAGTTGGTATCCCATTAAGCCAAATAGAGGATAGTAGGGCACTTTGACCCTTTTGAAAGTTTATTACCAGCACAAATTATAAAATAGATAGATATTCACGTGTTTACGAACTGTGTATCGTAGTGGGTTATAATATATGTGAGTGATCAGATACAATTTATACGGTAACACAAGTGTTGGTTAATCAGGTGGGAACTTACTGTTGGGATATATACTATTAACCATGGAATATATATTATTAACTATGAGTTTAGATATAGTATTTATTATAGAACAATTATTCATCCAATTTTAATAAAAGATTTAATAGATCATATAATCGTTTATGCGTCCATTTACTTATATAGTAGATGATTTAGTGTATAGAGTTTGAGCTTATACACAGAGGATTAAATCATCGGTTCTTATAAGTATAAAGTTTTCGTTCACAATCTAAGATGGAAATTGGACAAGCCATCGGTTTGATTGTAACACAAGACTATATATAATTTATCTTGATTATGGGAACAGTGCAGTTCCAACTTCTTGTGCTAGTGCATATTGTGTGTATTGAACGGGACCTAGTAGAGATAGTTCTTTTAGACTGACTAATTAAAATATATTCTTTAAATTGTTAAATGTACTTATATTCTCAATCCCGATATAACTATTATGATCTGTATATACTATTTATCGTTTTGATTTATTAAAAGGTGAGATTCTGAGATGGGTCAATATGGCTGGTAGATTGGATGATAATAATATATATTGGTGAAATAATAAGTTAGTTGACGGAATCCATGTCTCAATATAGAGATTGATGATATGCCTTTGGAGAAGCTTATAAGTTTTCATCGTGTCAAACCTTGCAAGTGGATTTATGAATCCGACACATGAAATAAGTTAAGCAGTGCTCTAAAGAAAATTAATCTTTAAATTAAATTTGTCAGTAATTTAATTTATTGATTAGTATCTGTAATCTTAACATGGGGAATTACATAAGTATTTAATGGGGAATTTCAAAATATAAATAGAAGAGTGCAATTATGAATTTTTAGTGGAATGATTTGTAATTTATAATGGTAAGAATAATTTCAAATTAATTATTTTAATTATTTCCATAATAGGAAGCCTCAACAATTAATTTTGTGGTCCCGTGCCCAAATTTAACTAGAACTCAGAATCCTATTTCTAATAAAAGAAGGACACATATTAGTTTCTTGTTTTTCAAGAAAAGTAGGTTTCCTTCTTCTTTTTGGATTTGGAAAGATCCTCTATAAATAGGGGTTTTCTTAATCTAGAAAAAAAGGTGATTTGGATAAAAGAGAATTAGGTTTTCTATACAATGCTTGCCCACCAAAGTATTGAGAGAGTTCGGATGTGAACTTGGGATCACTCTAGTAGATCGCAAAACTGCAGTCTAACTCGTGGATTCGCTTGAAGGAATATGCTCACGCTTCAAGAGGTATTTATCTAATTAATTTTCGTAAAATTTATGTGTTCTAGCATGATTATTTGTGTTCTAGCATAAACATGTGTTATCTATTATTCAGGTAAGCAGTACGATCCTTATATGCTTCCGCTGCGCGTATAATTTTCCAACACTTACAACTGTTGTAGGGAAGAGCAATTTTTTTAAGGCAAAACAATTATATTTGTGGTTTACAGGTGAAGCCACTTTGTGAATGATAATATGCGGAAACAGGCATAAACGCATAACATTGAAAAGTTGCTATTTTGATGATATATTTTTTAAGCTTTTTAACATGGGATACCTGGTCAAGTCTACGCCATAGATGGTTGCTTGCTGGAACTGTGGCATCTGTGTAAGTGTCTAATATATAAAAGAAATCGATACATAAGTAGCAACTGATGAAGATTTATTCGTTGAGGCAGCCCAATGCAGGATGTTAGAAAAGGTGGTCTGCAGTTAGTTGTTTTAAAGGGAAGAAAGTGAAGGGTGCATCTGTTTAGGATTAACTTAGTTACAATTGCAATTGTTCAAAGAGTGGTGACGATTCTCGCAGTGCAACGTATTAAATTTGGTAAAAGGGTAAAATAAATAATGTAACAATTGCAATTTGAGAGTTCATGTTAATATTGATTCATTTTAGGTATAAAATAATATATCTAGACATTATATTATATATTAATTAGCCAGGCAAGATTTTAAATACAAATCAAATATGATTGTAAACAATAAAATTTACCACGAAAAAATAAATATCATGACAAAAAAGTATCACAAGAATTGTAATATTTGATTTCAAATATAGTGGATGCTACTGCTTCTTGAGTTATTCTTCTTCTCAAAAAATAAATTCAAGTCCCTTCGAGCTTGATTAAAAAAAATTTGATGGGCTGGAGCTTAATTTGTACTTGAATTCGAGGGTGGAAGCTTGATAATTGTCTTATATTTAGTTGTCTTGATCTTCATTTGTGTTTGAATTCACAAATTTTTGAACTTGACCTTAAATCTTCACTGTGATTTTTAAACTTGTAGAGAAATACTTGAGTGCTTGAAGCTTGTAGAGAAATTTGTGATGTTTGATCTACGAAGTCTCTCTGATTTCTTATTAAATTTTTTTATGTCTTTTTTATTTTGAATCATGCGAACCCTTTTTATAGTTCTTGGGTAGAAGAGTTATGGTAAGAACAAATTCCTTTTGGCCAATCAAATTGAAGTAACATGATCATATTTGATTAGCTGAAACATGACATTTGTTCACGTGGTACATTTTCATTGGCCTTGGATTTGACTTTGTGTGCTATGTAACTTTGACATGTGTTATGACTTTGTTGGCTCTTTCATTTGACTTTACTATGCCACATTATTTTATATGTGACACCAAATTAAGCTTCTCGGATAAAAGGACATCTTAGAACTTAACAATGTAGGTTCATTATTTGTAGCCCAATTTAACGGATTAGCTCAATAAAATTGGAATTTATTAAATCCTTATTTACTAGATTTAAATAATCAATTTATAATAGTTTTTAGACTAATATATTTTGTATATGATTTAAATTTCTTATAGCTTTAGATTCAATAAAATTTTGGTGTCCCCAACTATTAAAAATCAATATAAAATTTTATACCATAATTATTTCATCATACGTCAAACCAAGCGCGTTCGCCAGGTTTCAATTAGTATTATATTAAAATTGTCGTATTTTTGCATTTTACGATAATTGAACTTATAAAGAAAAGGAAAACTTGATTGGAATGACTTATTTTCAGACTCTAATAATTTAATGTCTAAAGGAGTCAGGTAGAAATGTTGCTATTGGGTATAAGTTTATCCATTAGCTTATTAGTTAATCATTTCTCAAATTTTAATTGTTTGCAAGTAAATATAATGCTATAAAAATAGGAGAATGTAAGAGTTTAAAATACTCTATGCACCCTTTGAAGTGTGATATAAGCGGAAGACATTCAACTGCTTGTGTGAGTGTTTAAGTCGATCGACAATCCAAATTACTTTTCATTTGTTTAAATGATTAGTATGCAATAAATGATGTATAGATATTTTTGTATTACCCCAACTCTTATTGTAGAGTCCCGTCAAGAGTTTTCCAATGACAATGATAATTTATGACCATTTATTTTATCCATAGTTAGATCTAAAATTTTAGAGTTCTATTATTATGAATTTTACTTCGAATGTTTAATAATTCGTGTGTCATGTAATTTTTTGTGGATTGAATTAGGTAAATACGCTACACATGTTTTTGAGCAAAACTGATTAATCTTTTCATAAAAAATTTTGGCTTGATTAAATAGGGTGCAATTGGTATTAAGGAAAATGATTTCCTAGAAAAAGCTAACATGGAAAACAAATGGAGTCTTACTTATGTTTTAGTATTATGTTTTAGTATTTGGTAAGTAAGTGTAATACTCGGAAGCTGGAAAGTTAGAATAAATGAAAAAAAATTTCTAGTGCTGGTTCTACAAGCACTATTACGGCTTGTAGATCACTTTACAAGTCGTGGACAGGACATCTGTGATGACCCGGACCTAGGGTTTAGTCGTGACATGACGAATTTGACACCCGAAGGCATCAGATTCAAGCCTCGTGTTCATATCATAACCGTTTATAAGGTAAAATAAGACTACATAAAAGAATAGGCAAGCGAAAGTACATAAAAGTAAGAAGGCTATAGTTCTCATGAGGGATTATACATCAATTCATTAGATCCAAATCATGCCTCTACATCATAGATCTTGGTGGGATCTAGCACATAGCTTACTAGCTCACGCTCAAGATATACATCAAAGGAAGAAAATGTTAAAGTCTCAACATAAAAGAAAGCATCATAACGGGCTTGTTCCCGAAGCATGGAAACTCACCAAGTCATCTTCAAGCTCAAAATCCGAATCTAGCCATGGAATGGAATAGTCACCTCATTGTCTGTTCCTACATGGTTAGGTCATGTAGGCAAAGAAGTATGTGTTAGTACATGAAATGTACTAAGTATGTAGGTATGCCATGAATCAAAAGACATTACAATAATATCACTATGCATAGTCATAATCAATAGGATAAGGACACAATATGTGTGACGTGCAAGTTAAAATAATGGGAAGAAACATCATAAAATTCTTTTACAACCTTAACATACATATGTGAGAATAAGAATATAACTGATATATAATATCATGCGAACTATTATATGGAATCATCATGTTCCCTCTACGTCAAGCAAATAGGGGTCTGCTTTGTAAAGGTAGACTCGATCCTCACCTTATAGGCGCTATCCTAGCATGGTGAGAACCCACCATTTGACCCCTACCCTTTAGGCTCTATCTAGCATGGTGAATGTCCATCACTAATGCTAACTGGATTCAATAGCACACCTTTAAGGTATAAAACACGAACATAATTGCGATCATGACACATAGTTATGGACTATGGATTTTATCAAAGCCCTCTTGGTGCTAAGTCATATCCACGGAATATATAAATCATGCATATACATAGCTTTCAATATAGTTCATACTTCATTAAAATCATACTTCATAATTCGTAAATAGTCATCATAGTTTTTATGAAAACATCATCTCATAAGAATAGTCTATCTACTTTGCTTTTCATCATAGTATGGGTAGATATTCCCACTTTAACATCATCATAAACATTAGGGTTTTTATCACCCTCCTTATCATAGCATCATCATATCATTGTTATAACATCATCATTAAATCATGATTTTACACATTTGAGATCATAATCATGAAATTTCATAACTTCATCGTAGGAGATTAGGGCTAGGATTCTTAGAGGAAAACATGCAATGAAAATCAATTTGAATTATTAGTAAAAGAACCCATATCAAATCATTAAGCCCTAATCATGCATACTTTGAAATCACATACCTTTGCTTGAAAATAATATATATCATGTTGTTCATCATAATTCATGCATAGATAGTTTCAATAACCATGGAATTATCCTAATTCATACATTAGGATTCATAGAATAAAAGCTCATAAGAAATCATTATGAAACTTTGACAAAAAAGAGATTTTTGATTACGCTTCGTGGATGAAACTAATCCATGAATGAAGCCCTACGAAACTCAAGTAGAATTCTTAGAATCGAGAAAGAAAATCTAGAAGAACCTTGGTCAAACCTTCAAGCCCTAGCTTCAATGGAATCCTTGACTTAGAGAGAGAAATATTAAGAACACTTGAGAGAAATTTGAGGATTAAAGACTTTGAATGATTTTGGAATTGAACTTATAGGGGCTAGGTCGGTTAATTCAGTTTGGAAAGGCAAAACAACGTAGCTTAGAAATTAGATAAATTAGAAATGTCAAAAATGCCCTTCATTAAAAACTTCCATAACCGTCCATAAGACCGTTCCTATAGGTCGTGGTTCGTCCAATGGTCCATACCTAGTCCCGTAGAACTTCATGTCACAAAAGTTGAGTTTCTAGAATTTCCAGCTTCTAACTTATGAACATGCATAACGACCCATCGTTCCACTTACGGGCCATAAGTCCTTCCGTAGTAGTGTTCAAGACATAGAAAATTTTAGGTCCTTCAAGGCCTCTTTCTACGAAACCTTTTGATAGACCGTGGTTTCTTATACAGTATATCCTAGTAACAGGTAAGTCAACTTCCAAAATTTCTTCAATTTTCCACTTTCACTGGGCGAATTCCACAAACCCACCTACAACCTGTGGTTCTTTCTACGGGCTGTAGATGGGGTCGCAAGATCAAACCATCAGTAAAATTCTCGTCTTTCTATTTTCCCAGCTTAAAACACGAGGGGTGTTACAATATCTCCCCCTTGGGATTATTCGTCCTCAAATGAGATGGAAATACGCTTGAATAGAGTAGGAACACAATCATCATCATAACATAGATGCAAAAATGCAACTTAGTCATCATTTTTGTAAAAACATCAAACTTATGCATCAAATGTCATTCAAAGACAATTTTATGATATACATGTATACAACTTATCAAGAGATACATATTTGAGAGAATTTTGAAGGAATGGATAGCATTAAATACCTTATGCTTGACTAGAAGGAAAGAGGTAAAGGTATCATTTTATCATGTCTGCCTCAGTCTTCTAAGTAGCATTTTCAACTTGTTGATTTCTCTATAACACTTTGACGAATGCAACCTCTTTATTCCTTAATTTCATCACTTGCCGGGCCAAAATCTCAACTGGTATTTCTTCGTAAGTCAAATCTTCCTCAATAGACACATCTTTCAATGGAACAATAGAATTAGGATCACCTAAGTATTTTTTTTTAACATTGAAATATGAAACACTGGATAAACCATAGCTAATTCATTAGGCAAATCTAGCTCATAGACTACTCTCCCAACTCTCTTTACTATCTTGTCAGGTCCTATATATCTAGGACTCAATTTGCGTTTCTTACCAAAACATATCACTCCTTTCATTGGGGAAACTTTCAAATATACTTAACCACCTTCATCAAACTCTAGTTCTCTTCTCTTAATATCAGCATACGACTTTTGATGACTTTGGACAACCTTCAACCTTTCCTTTATAACTTTCACCTTCTCCATGAATCAAGTACCAAATCTGGTCCAATCAATGATATTTCTCCAACTTCAAACCATCCACCAATCAATGATATTTCTCCAACTTCAAACCATCCCACCGGTGATCTATACCATCTACCATACAATGCTTCAAATGGAGCCACACCAATACTTAAATGAAAACTATTATTATAAGAAAATTCAATAAGAGGTAGATGATCATCCCAACTTCCTTTGAAATCAAGCACACATGCCCTTAACATATCCTCCAACATTTGTATTGTCCTTTCAGCTTGTCCATTTGTTTGAGGATGAAATGTAGTACTTAACTTCACCTTCATGCCAAGGTCTTTTTGGAATGACTTTTAGAAATGATAAGTAAATTGAAAACCTCTATCCAATATAATGGACAATGGTACTCCATGCAATTTCACGAACTCTTGGATATAAATCTTAGCATAATCCTCTGAACCATAAGAAGTCTTCACTGGTAAAAAGTGGGTTATATTTGTCATTCTATCGAAAACCACCCATATTGAGTCAAATTACTTTCTAATATTTGAAATCCATGATAAAATCCATATTCACTATCTCCTATTTCCAAGTTGGTATCTCAATATCTTGAGTCAAACCACTTGGTCTTTGGTGTTCCACTTTTACTTGTTGACAATTAGCACATTCCATCACACACCTTGCTATGTCTTTCTTCATGCCATTCCACCAATACACTTCTCTCAAATCTCTATACATTTTGGTGGATCCCGATGAATAGAATACTTGGAATTATGAGCCTCATCAAGTATCTTTTCCCTTAAGCCATCCAATTAGGCACACATAACCGCCCTTGATAATGTAGTACTCCCATCTCCCCCTTGTGAGAAGACTTCTTCCTTCTTATCAACCATCGATTTCTTCAATTCAACCGAAGTAGGATCTATGTCTTGTTTTTCTTTAACTTCCTCCATTAAGGATGATCCCCCCGTTAGGTTCCAACATATCACCATTACTCAAGCTATTCAACCTTACTCCCTGATAAGCCAAACTATGGAATTCTTTGACAAAATCTTTATTTCTAGTCTCAACCTCTGCCCCATAGACACTCTACTCAATGCATCATCTACAACATTAGCCTTGCCAGAGTGGTACATCACACTCATGTCATAATCCTTCAGTAGTTCCAACCACCTTCTTTCTTAAATTCAAATCCCTTTGGCCCTCATAGAAAGAAGTCCTATATCTCTCTCATCATGATATTTTCAAATCATGGGTCTATGATAAATCACTCACTCTCACAAAAGACATTCAAATACCATGCTCAATACCATATGCTTGTCCCTATACTCATGACTATGACTTTTGGCTACCTGGACTAGGATCACTTTAGAACTTTACTGGCTTGTAACGTAAGCTCAGAGGGCTTTGGTATGATATTTTTGGAACATAGTGACTAAAGTCCCTCCTCGACACCACGTTTTTCTACACTTTTGTCCTACCAACGCTGTTATTTTTTATACCATTCTCCCTTTCTCCTATTTCAAGCTTTTCTAGGTGCTTTATTCTTATTTTTTAGCTTTTAGCCTTATATTTTCACAACATTTTTTCTTTTTAGTTCATTGCTTAGGCATCACTCATTTTTCTTGCACCCATTACACATTATTTTCTCTTTCTTTTCCATGTATCACTAATTTTTCCCCTTATTTTGTGTTTACCCTTACACCAGCCCCCCTTCAACTTAGGCTTTGGCTACAGTCGAAGTGCACAATATCCAACTAGAAACCAGGGTCACTTTTGGTATCCATCCTCAACTAAGACTTTTTGCTTCAGTCAAGGTGCACAATGTTCAAGGAAGTACCAGGGCCAATTTCAGGATTTTACATCTAATAAGGCTAACTTAGGTTTTTACAAAGATCACGTACATGTAAGGCTTAAACATTAGGATCAAGGGATATTTCACACATTCGGTTGGTTCATTTAGGCTAAGCGGACTATTATGATTTCTTTTTCTAAACAACTAACTTGCAGTCTAAGTCAAAGTAATAGAGCAAGTTCTGAATTGTAATATAATACATGAATTCAGCAAAGCAAGCTCATACTCACATGAAACTGATTACACTATCAACACAAACTTTCAGATCATGCTTTTTATCTCAATTTTATCCTCACTTATCAGAATAAGCGCTGTTAACACAATTAAACATGCATAGTTGCTATCTAGACCAACTAACAAAAATTTGGTGGGTATTATTTTTCACACAAAAGCAAAAAACATATAGATGCCATAGATATCAGTACTATATGTTACCAATGCTACCTACATATCCTAAATATGTCAGTTCAACAAAAATTAAATATCCATGGGAAAAAGAACACAGGCAAGAAAACCCCTAGGATTCAAATTTTGGATAATTATAGGCCAAGTCTACTCAGACTTCACTAAGGCCTATAACTACCCACACCCCATTGAAATAGAGGTTTATTGTCCTTAATGGACACCACAAAATGCAAAATAAAGCACAGGGGTTAAAAAGAATATACCTAGGCGCCTAAACATTAGTATCGATCTTGTGTTGCCTCCCAAGCTGCCTGATTTATTGTCGCAGAATGAAATAGACAACTGGGGACTCAGACTTCACCAAGTTTCCAACCATCATCGTTAGCCATCATGGAAGGATCAATGGTACTCATATTATCACAAATAATAACCATCTCACATTATTCATTATTCTTTAGGTTCTGTACTGTATTGCTGGGCAGTGTGCCTTCTACATGCTGACTGAGGTGAGTTGATATTAGACCAAACTATAACTCCAACCATTTGATAAAAATATAATGAGATTCAATCTTCTGGTTTATATTGGAGATGTCAAACTTAATCCGCCTCAAAGTCTCAGCATGTGTGCCAGCCTTCCTCAACAGTTGGTCAAGCATATCCTTAACCCTAGAGCTATTGGTATCAGTATCACGATTGTGTAGTGGAATGTAATGACCGTTCTTGTACTTGCAACCTCAATCTACATATCTATCCTGTCCCCTATGCCTGTAGTAGTAACCTCCATAATTGTCTCTAGAATTAACAAGTTCCTACGTTTGCCTTATCAGTATCTTCATGTTGGTAATATTCTGAGAAAGCGCTTGCATGATCTTCTCATTTATCCATGCTTGCTCTAAATTTATGCTGACTTCACATGAGCTTTTGGCAGAGGGTCTAGTCCTTGTCCTTCATGCGCGATTAATCTTGGCCACCATATCCAGCTGCTTAGCGATCTCTACAAATGGTTGATCTAAGAACATGCCCCCCATGATGGTATCAACATATGCTTGGATATTTGCATCCAGGGCATGGCAAAAGATCTCCACTAAGGCATCATCAACAATTTTGTGGTCAGGGACACTCCTCAAGCACTTTGTAAATCGCTCCCATGTAGTACTGATCGAGTCACCAGGAAGTTGCTCAAAGTTGTTGATTTGATCTTTCAACTTGAGCTTTTTCAATCTCAGGAAGTACCTCTCTTTAAAGGCCTTCTGCAACTCAGCCCAACAAGTGATCGAACTCTGCAAGAGCTCAGATAGCCATAGCGCTGCATTGCATGTCAGAGATAATAGGAAGACACACAGTCCTATAGCATCCATAGACATATTTTGCATTCCTATTACACTCTTATAGACAAATGTAACCCACTCAAAACCATGAATTTTATGTCAGCCGGTAGTGGCGATAACACAATTGCTCCAGTAACCTCCATAGCCCTAGGGTTCAGCCGGTATTGATTCCACTGATTTTGACATTGAAGTTCTGTGGCTGTGGATCAATTTCCTTAAGATGAGGTGGGTTGTCATTATTCACATTCTCATTTTCTTTTCAGTTCAGAGCTGTTTTCGTCGCGTTGTTTGCATTATCTTGGGCCATCCTTCTTAGTCTTCTCTGGATCTATGGGTCAAATGGAGTCAAGGGAATGCCTCGACTTTGTGCATTGGGCATACACTACACCTGTATCCCGAAATAGAACAAAACAAATGAAAAAGCATACAATGATGGAAATAAGGATTAATTCCCCAAACTACTTGAGTTAGACAAGTCTAGTCGTATTCCTCGGTAAAGACGCCAAAATCAAGATATCGCCAAAGATACACCTCCTTTCTGAGGCTAAAGCGATCTTTGTCAAAATATGTAACCTAACCAAGGTTAGGGTCGAATCCCATAGGGAATATGATAGATTTAGAAAAATTCAATGCAATTCGGATTGAATAACCAATTTATCTCCCCAAAGGGGGGTTTCGCAACAACTTTGAAAAGTAATTCTAAACTAAGTCAAGTGTTAAATCAATGTGAAGAGTAACTAGGTTATTGTGTTCCCTATGATTCCCTAACTCAGTATTACCAGATAATCGATTTCATTTTCCAGTGTGTAGCATGTAGAATGGTAAATTAAGTTCACCAAACCCACGAATTTCACTACGTGATTTGGTCCATCCCGTAGTTTGACATTACAAACCTTTACTTATTGTTCCAACACAACCTTCCCTTGGCCCAATGCGGTTGATTAGATGAGAAACATCAATAGAATCTTGTTAATTAATCTCTTTTCCTATTCATTACTACCTTGATCCAATTAGTAACACTAGGTGATTTCTAACGTTGGCCACCATTAGAGAGCATTAAATACGAAGAAAATTAATTAATACATGCATGCACACTTTTTAAGAATTGTGAATTATCCAGTATTACCATGTTAGTTTTCATGGTCTCCACAACCCTAGTTGTGGATTTAGCCTACTCATGATCAGTGTAAATGCTATACTTATGAATTTGAATAATATAATTGAGCACTTACACAAGAGAATTAAGCACAAGGAATCCAAACTCTTCACCAAGAATCACAAGATTGAAATTAAAAGACGAAAAAAAGTTTTACAAGTGTTTCTCTCAAGCTCTCAAATATCCTATCATATCCCTCTTCTTTTCCTTAAGAAAAATAAATAAAAATCATATTTACAGTGTTTAGAATACAAAACAAAAATGGAATAGGACAACTAGGTTAGCGGACTCTACGTGCAGTTCTACGAGCCATATAATATTTAACAGCCTGTAGATGGGCTGTAATAGATTATTGCTTCAAATTTGGGGCTTACTTCTACGACACCCTTCTATGGCCCATATAAAGTCCTATGGCTCATATGTGGTTTCGTCTGATGACTTTTTAGCAACTCTCCACTTTCTGATCCTCAGGGCACGGCACCAAGTCTACAGCTCGTATAAACTTCAATGGCTTGTCTACATGTTCGTAGATTTTACTTCAGAAAGTCACCTTTCACTGGAATTGTCTATGAAACCATCTTTACGGCCTGTAGAATTCTTTGTGTCTTGTAAAAGTCTAGTGGAACCTCTGCTTCAGCTATATCTAGACACTTAGCCCAAAAATTGTGCCAACCCTGTAATCCTGCAAAACATACATAAAAACACATCAAATCTACTAACATCCCATTGAGAACACATAAAATTCCAAGTTTTAAGTATCAAAAGTGTTGTATTTTGACAGCACATCACGTAGGCAATGAAATTTCCATATTGCATCAACACACATCCCAAGCCTATATGCGAGGCGTCATAGTACACAATACAACCATTTGGACCTTCGGGCAATGTAAAAATAGGAGCTGAAGTGAGACGATCCTTCAACACTTGGAAACTCTTATCTCATTCTTCAGTCCATTGAAATTTTACCTTCTTTTGGGTCAACCTTGTCAAAGAAGAAGCAAGAGATGAAAATCCATCAACGAACCTTCTATAATATCCGACCAAACCCAAAAAGCTTTTAGTATCGGATAGAGACAAAGGTCTAGGCCAGCTCTTCACTGATTCCATCTTCTTTGCAACAACTCTAGTACCAAATAATGTGACTAAGAAAAGCCATCTCTCTTAGCCAAAATTCACACTTGCTAAACTTAGCAAAGAGTTGTCTATCTATCAACGTTTGCAACACTATCCTCAAGTGATCTTCATGATCCTTCACATCTCGTGAATAAACCAATATATCATCTATGAACATGACTACAAACATGTCCAAATATAGCTTGAAAACCTTGTTTATCAAGTCCGTAAAAGCGGTAGGAGAATTTGTTAGTCCAAATGACACAACCAAAAATTTAAAATGACCATACCGAGTTCTAAATGCTAATTTTGGGATGTCATCTTCCTTCACCCTCAATTGGTGATATCTGGAACGAAGGTAAATCTTAGAGAAATAGCTTACGCCTTGTAGTTGATCAAACAGGTCATCGATCCTTGGAAGTTGGTACTTGTTTTTGATGGTTTCCTTATTCAATTACCGATAATCCACACACATCCAAAGTGAATCATCCTTCTTCCTTACAAACAATACAGGAGCACCCCATGGCAGCAAACTAGTCCTTATGAACCTTTTATCAAGCAAGTGCTTTAATTGTTCCTTCAATTCCTTCAACTCTGGAATGAGACAAATTTCCCTTTGAATATGGAATTGGTTCTCCTTCATTGTAGGATGGGCATATTAGGGACTTGGAATATGACCTTAAATGTCCTACAATCAATAGAAACATAGGATGCGTGCAATCAATCCATACAAAGAATAACATCAAAACTAAGTCATATCAAGTCCAATTAGATCACATGGGAAGAATTTATGTAAGACTGACACAGGACAATTTCAATAGACTTTCCTGGCAAGGATTAACTCACCAATAGGAGTATAGATCAAATAGGGTTCTAACAAAACTTTTGGAGACACATCAAACTTTATGAAAAGGTAAGGAGTAACAAAAGACATATTGGCACCGGGGTTACACAAAACATATACATCATGATCAAAGACTTTTAACATATTGATAACCACAACGAGAGATTCATCAACTTTTTGTTTAGCATGCAAAACATAGAATTGATTAACACACGGACCACCACCTTGGGTTTGGGCACCTTGTCGCACTTGCCCTCGTTGGGCTACTTAACCTTCCGAATGCCCTTATTTACCCTTATTAGCAATATTAGGACATTTAACGAACTTGTATCCCATCTTCCCACAACCAAAGCAAGTATTGGTGCCTCTCAAACATTCACCCACAAGGTTTCCCCCACACCTGGGGCACCTAGGAGGAACAACACCACCTTTCACAACATCACCTTGGGCCTTAGGGTTGACCCCGTTCTCTTTGTCAAACCTTTGATGAGAACCTTTAGAGGACCCTTGGCCATGTTTCAATCGGCCACCACCAGACTTACCATAAGAAAATCCACCGTCATTTCGAGCCCTCTTGGACTCCCTTTTCCTTTATCTTTTGGAGTTTCTCACTCTTCACTTGTTTGGCATATTTTATGAGTCTAGGAATATCAATTTCCTTAATAAGCATGACATCCTTGCATTCCATATTCACTAAGTTGGACACACCCAAAGTGAATTTGTTCATACGAGCCCTAGAGTGGACCACCAATGCAGGAGAAAATTCGGACAACTTGGTGAACTTGAAGGCATATTCCCTCACACTCATACCACCTTGCTTAAAGTTCATGAATTCCATCACCTTAGCTTCCCTTAGCTCAAGTAGAAAGAAATATTCAAGGAAACTAGCACTAACAATCTCCCAATCAATAACACCTTCATCTACTCTCTTGGACTTCCATTGGGTGAACCAAGCTTGAGTAACTCCCTTAAGTTGATAAGCTGCCAATTCAGACTTCCCTTTGGAAGACACCCCCATAATCTCCACCACCTTATACACCTCATCAATGAACTCTTGTGGATCCCCATCTACCATCAAATCATGAAACTTGGGGGGATTCTAATGTCGCCCAAAGTTACACCTCATTGTTTAGGACAAACCAGTCGCTGTTAAGAAATAAAACCTAACCATGTTTAGGGTCGAACCCACAAGAATATGTAAACTCAAGAAAATTTCACCAACATACAATCCGAGTAGTTAATCAACTCAATTCCCTAAAGGATTTTTCTTTTGCAAAAATCAATAAGAAAAATAAACTAACTATCACGAGAGAAAATCAATAAAGGAGAGCAACTAGGGTATTGTGTTCCCCATGATTCCCCAACTCAGCATCACTAGATAAGCTAATTCTTGTCTAGTGTATAGCATGCAGGATTGTAATTTAAGTTCACCAAGCCCTTTAGTCAAAGGTGAGAGGTGAATTTCACTATGCGACTTGGCGTATCTCCATAGTGTCATTACTAACTATTACCTATAAGTCCCTGTACAACCTCCTCTTGGCCCAGTTTGGTTGATTAGATGAGAAAACATCAAGCGAATCCTGTTAATTAATCTCTTTTTCTATTCATTACTACCTTGGTCTAGTCAGTAACACTAGGCGGGTTCTAATCTTGGCCACCACTAGAAAACATGCAAAACGAAGAGAGTTAATGAATACATGCATATACATCTTCCAAGAATTGTGAATTATCCAGATTTACTTTATTAGTTCTTTATGGTTCCCCCAACCCTGGTTGTGGATTTAGCTACTCATGCTTTGTGTAGATGAAGAGATTGTGAATTTAGAAGACATAATTAAACACTTACACAACCAAATTAAGAACAAGCGAAACCAATGTCTATGAAAATCACAATCTTGAAGATTAGATTGAATCACAAGTGTTCTCGAAGACTCTCTCACAATTTTCTCTCTAAGAATATTGAGTTCTCTGAGCACTAACCTAAAACTAAACTAAATTTACGTCAACTGGTTGTATCCTACGTGAACTGCTCAAAACTTCTGAAAAATAACCTAAAAGATCTATTTATAATAATTAGAAAGAAGTCCTACACAAATTAGGAAAATTGATTGGTAAGCTCCATCGAAAGCGATTTACGACCCGTATTGTATTCAACAACTCATAGTCAGGGTCTCATAGTTAGCTGCTGTAATTTTTGGACTTCACTTCTATGTCACCCCTTTAATACTCATAAGGTAGTTTAAGACCCATAATGGGGTTTCATTTGATAACGTTCCTGTAAGTCAACCTCTATAATCCTTAGGGCACGAAAGGTATTCTATGACTCGTAAACTACTCCACGACTCGTCCGCGTGTTCGTAGAATTCAACTTCAGCAAATAGCCCCTCACTGGAAATCCTCACAAAACCTATTTACGACTCATAGAATGCTCTACGACCCGTAGACTGTCTCATACTTCAGCAAAAACTGGCAACTTCTGCAATTTTTCCCAAATCATGGCCAACTTGTAATCTTGCAAATCTAAACACAAAAACACATAAAACCCACAAATATCGCATTGAGAACGCACAAAATCCTAAGTTTTAACCATCAAAAGTGTTGTATTTTGGCAGCACATCAACACCCTTAGCTTAAAATTGTTTCTTGTCCTCAAGCGACATACTCAATCTATATAGACAATATAGTATCACACAAACCTCAACTCAATTGCATACATCACATCCATCTCAGACTCAAATACCCACACCGACTTTTCAAGACAGGATTAGATAGCTATTTAGCAAACCAAAGTAAACTGGTGCATGTCATAACATAACTATGGCAAGCAAGGGGTTACCAACAGTCCACAATTACTAAGCAAGTCAACTGCTAATAATGCAATGCAAGTTCCCTCCCAGAAAGAAATACCATATTTGACACTAAATGTATTTCATTTTGACCTTGGGACTATGCAACCACGCTTACTCTCACAAAAGATATTCATACATGATGACTAATACCATAGGCTTGCCCCTATACTCATGACTCAGACCTTAAGCTAATTAGACTAGGATCACTTTAGGATTTTCTTAGCTTGTAGCGTAGGCTCAGTGGGTTTTGTTATGGTATTTTTGGAAAATAGTGACTAAAGTCCATCCTTAAAACTGCATTTTTCTACACTTTTGCCTCCACCAACTTTGTTATTTTCATCTTATTCTCCCTTTTTCCTCTTTCAAGTTTTTCTGGTGCTTTCTTATCATTTTTCAACCTTTTGCCTTGTTTCCATATTTCATTTGCTTTTTAACTCTTAATTAAGGCAGCTTTCATTTTTCTTGCACTAGTACATGATTTTTCTCCTTTTTCTTTGTATCCTTAACTTACCTCCCTTATTTTTGTGCTTTACCCTTACACTAGCCACCCTCAACTTAGGCTTTTGGCTAGTGTTGAGGCGCACACTATCCATCCTCACAACTAGGGCCACTTTTGGTAGCCACTCTCAACTTAGGCTTTTTGCCTCAGTCAAGGTGCACAATGTTCAAGGAAGGACTAGGGCCAAATTCAAGATTTTTTACTAGATAAGACTGGGTTAATCAGGTGTTTTAAAGAACAGGCACATGTTAGGCTCAACATTAGGAACAAGGGATATAAGATCAATTTATTTGGTTATTTTTAGGCTAAAGTGGACTATTTGAGAACAATGACCCAAGATCCTTTACTAATCCAACTAATCCACAATCTAACTTAGAGTAACCGGGAAAGTTCTGAATTAGCACAAAACACATGAATTTATCAAATAAGGCTCATACTCACACGATATTACATACATTATCAATGAAAGACTCCTTGACCATGCTTCTTATCTCAATGTACCCTTACTTATCAAAACAGATAATGTCAAACACCTTGAACATGCATGGTTACTATCTAACTATTAATAAAAAATTTTAGGGGTACCATTTTTTCAAACAAAACACAAAAACATGCTATATTCCACAAGTATTGTTACTATATGTTACAAATATTGTCTAAACATCCTAAACGTGCCGATTCAACTGGAATTAAATCTACAGGGAAAAGAACACATGCAAGAAAACCCCTGGATAAATAATTGGGGTAGTTATAGGCCATAAGCTACTCAGGCTTCACTGAGGCCCATAACTACCCATACCCCACCGAAAAAGATGTGCATTGTCCCCAATGCACAAAATTAAAACAAAGTAGAACACAAGGGGTCAAAAATACATACTTGGGCGCCTAAGCGTAGGGTTCCTTGGGTTGCCTCCCATGTAATGCCTGATTTATTATCCCATCATGACATTGACACATTGGTTACTCAGACTTCACCAATTGTCCAAACTTCACTCTTCATCTCATCTGGATGCTTTTAAACTGACGGATATCAAAGATAACTTCTTTGTCATTCAATCTAAACCTGAGTTGACCAGCCTTCATATCCACTAGGGCTCGTCTAGTAGCTAGGATGGGTCTTCCCCAGATGATTGAGGCATCGAAGTCAACTTCGCAATCTAGGATCATGAAGTCCGTAGGGAATATGAACTTCTCAAATTTTATTAGCACATCATATAGTATCCCCACAAGCTTCTTCGCTGTGCGATCCGCTATCAACAACCACATATTAGTTGGAGTAGGGGTTCCTAATCTAAGCTTCTCTTAGACCACTAAGAGCATCAAATTGATATTGGCATCTAAGTCACATAGTGCCCTCGAAAACTTCACATTTCTAATGGTGTAGGGTATGGTGAAAGCACTTGGATCATCTCTTTTATGGACCAAGGACTTTGTAGGACAACACTGCAGTATTGAAGCTCTTAAAAAAGCTCCTGACTCATAGTGCGCTTTTTGGTGACCAAGTCCTTCATGTACTTCGTATACCCTAGCATCTTCTCCAATGCCTCGATGAGAGGGAGGTTGATGGAGAGCTACTTTAGCATAGAGAAAAAGTGCTTGAACTTACCTTTCTCCTCCCTCTTTTTGAGTCTCTAAGGGAAGGGAGGAGGAGGCCTAGTGGCGAGCTTAAACCTCTATGGTGCTTCAGCTATTTTACTCACCCCATCCTTTCCACGATCATCTCCTGTATCCACATCCTTTGCTGTAACCAACTCCTATCGAACATCTTCTACATCAACCGACATAGGAGGATAAATAGTGCTCTTTACACCCCGAGTAGTAACCGCCATACAGTGCCCTTTATTTTCCAAATTTTGCACTGTATTGCTAGGCAATGTATACCTTTGACGCTGGCTGAGTTGAGTCGATACTTGAAAAAATTGTTGTTCAAGATATTTAATAGCCATAGAGGGAGACTCTATTTTCCGATTAATACTTGAAATATCTGATTTCATGCCCCTTAGAGTCTCATCCTGCATCTCAACCTTCTTTAACAGGCGATCAAATACCTTCTCAACTCTAGAATTTCCTCCACATGCATCGTGGTTGTGTGGTGGCACATAAGGACCATTTCTGAAGCCTTCTCCGCGACCCTAATTTGCATGTAGACCCCTATTTCTGTCATAATAACCTCCGTGGTTATCTCTGTATGCTCCATGTCTGCCAAAGTTTCGACTTTGGTTTCCTTAACTTTGGCGCGAATAGTCCTGATTGGACCCTTAGGCATTGGTTCAAAAACCCACATCTGATCTGCAACAAAACAAACATCCTCACCATAGTATAGCTCCTCATACGTGGGTGGATGTGTAGGTAAGTGAACCACTACATTCACTCTTTCTTGGTTCTGCTTTATCATCACGTCCATGCTTGTGCGAAGTTGAGCAAGCTGCTACATATTTTCTTCATTAATTCTAGATTGCTTTGGCCCTACACTAACACATGAACTCTTTGTGGAACCTCTATCCCATTGGCCCCAAGCACGCTTTATTTTGACCACCCTTTCCATTCGCTCCACAATCCTTGCAAATGGTTGATCTAAAAACATGCCCTCATGATAGTGTCAATACATGCTTGACTATAATTATCAAGAGCACGGTAGAAGATCTCCGCCAAGGAGTCATCAACTATCTTGTGGTCAGGGACGCTCCTTAGGCATTTTGTAAACCGCTCCCAAGTAGTGCTTATCGAATCACCAGGAAGTTGCTCGAAATTGTTAATCTGGTCTTTTAACTTGAGCTTCTTTTTTCTAGGGAAGTACCTCTCCAAATAGGCCTTCAGTAAGTCTACCCAACTGGTGAATGAACTCTACGGGAGCTCAGATAGCCAAAATGCAACATTGCTAATAAGAGAAAATAAGGAGACACAAAATCCCACAGCATCGATAGACAGATTCGGTGTTCCCATAACACTCTTACGAACAAATTCCACATTATATAGGTGGCTTGTGGATCCTCTAATGGTAAGCCCGCAAATAGCCAACGGTTCTGCAGCATCTGAAGTAACCCACTCGAGACTGTGAACATTGTGTCCACCGGTAATAGCTCCAGTCACCTCCATAGCCATAGGATTCAACCGGTATTGATTCCACTAGTAAGCATTGGCGTTGAAATCCTGAGGCTATGGAATGTCCTCCAAAGAAGGTGGGTTCTCATTCCTGTCCTCATCATTATTACTCCTATTCAGAGCTACATTGGCCATGTTGTTGGCATTGTTTTGGGCCATCTTTCTTATAGTACCATGGAACTTTGGATCAAATGGAGTTAAGAGATTGCATTGACTTCGAGGGTTGGGAATACACTAGTCATACACCCCTGCAAATAAACAAAAACAACAAACAAAAGTAAAATGAAGGGAACTGAGGATTAACACTCGAATCACTAATGATTTACTAAGTCTAGCCGTATTCCTTGGAAACGGTGCAAAAATCTTGATGTCACCCAAGTTACACCTCCTTTTTAGAGGATAAAGCGGTCGCTGTCAAGAAATAGAACCTAAACACGGTTAGGGTTGTACCCACAACGAATACATAGACTCAAGACAAATTTATCAACATGCAATCCGAGTGGTTAATCAACTCAATTCCCTAAAAGGGGGGGGGGTTGCAAAAATCAATGAGAAAAATAAACTAACTCTCACGAGAGAAAAATCAATAAAGGAGAGCAACTAGGGTATTGTGTTCCCCGTGATTCCGTAATTCAGCATCACCGGATAACTAATTCTTGTCTAGTGTATAGTATGTTGGACGGTAATTTAAGTTCACCAAGCCCTTTGGTCAAAGGTGAGAGGCGAATTTCACTATGATACTTGGCCCATCTCCACAGTGTGTATTACTAAACATTACCTATAAGTCCTAGTACAACCTCCCCTTGGCCCAGTTTGGTTGATTAAATGAGAAAACAACAATTGATCTCTTTTCCTATTCATTACTACCTTGGTCCAGTCAGTAACACTAGGCGGGTTCTAATGTTGGCCACTACTATAAAACATGCAAAACGAAGAGAGTTAATTAATATATTCATATACACCTTCCAAGAATCGTGAATTATCCAGTTTTACTTTGTTAATTCTTTATGGTTCCTACAACCCTAGTTGTGGATTTAGCTACTCATACTTTGTGTAGATGAAAAGATTATGAATTTAGAAGACATAATTAAACACTTACACAACCGAATTAAAAACAAGCAAATCCAATGTCTATGAAAATCACAAGCTTGAAGATTAAATCGAATCACAAGTTTCTCAAAGACTCTCACACTTTTCTCTCCAAGAATATTGAGATCTCTGAGCACTAACCTAAAACTAAGCTAAACTTACTTGAACTGCCCAGAACTTCTGAAAAATAATCTAAAAGATCTATTTATAATAAATAAAACTAGTCTTACACAAATTAGTAAAACTGGTCGGCCAACTCCATGAAAGCACTTTACGACCTGTATTGTCTTCTATGACTCATAGTCAAGGTTCCGTAATCAACTATTGGAACTTTGTACTTCACTTCTATGGCACCCAATTTTGTCTCGTAAGGTGGTTCACGATATGTAAATGGGGTTTTGTTTGATAACTTTCCTGTAAGTCCACCTCTTTGATCCTTAGGGCGCTTTCATTCTTTTTGAGACTTACCGAGCGAAAGGCTTAGAGGCGCTGTTCACACGTCTTGGTGAAGAAGCTGTGATTGGTGTGGTTTTTGCTTCTTTCCATTCTTTCTTATACCCAGGTAGGTCAGTGACCGAGAGATTCTGTGTTGAAGAAATAACCTATGCTATTTCCGCTCTTGGGGTAATAACCGCAGTTAGTGCTTTAGTAGGGGCTTTATATTCTGTTTCAGAAAGAACTCTAAGTGAACAAGGCTAAAGCCTATTTTTTCTTTCTTTTGCCCATTGGAGCACACCTTTCGCTAGAAAGGGATCCATTACGAGTACGAAATGCTTTTCACATACAAGTCGGATAGCGCGATAAGGCATAAAGAATCCACTTTGAAAGCGAAACTAAAGTTGCTGTTGCGCCAACTTCCGTATACCATTTATTCCCCCCCTATTTGAGTAAGTGGATTGAATAGGGGGAGTACCTTAGATAGTATGCCCCGACGATAGCGTTTCTTTTCCAAAGGAAAGTTTCACTCTGGAATGGAAGTCCTATAGATTGTGTTTATTTTCTTTTTCAGTCAAGAACAACCGATTTTCCTTTGTTTGCTTCGTGTTTGCTTTCAGGCTTCGAGCTCTTATCGCCAATCACTGAATCAGGGAACCCCTTATGAAAAGGTTCATCAATAATGAATGTGGCAAATAGACCTCATGGAAAGTTTGTAGAAAGATATGAATGCCGAGTAGACATCGAGCCCCATCCCTTATGTGGTCTTTTCATGTTAGAGAAGTTCCTCTAAGCCCGAATCCGCCAGATAATAAGTTGAATAAATAGGATAAGCCAGGGAAAGAAATATCTTTCCTTCCGGTCTATGCCCCAATCTCCCGCTGTCTTTCTTCTTGAACTATCTAAAAAGCAAAAGGCAGATTCATCTTTGAGTGCCACAAAGGGTGGAATCAGAAAGAGATAGGTCATTCTATCGACCAAGGCCTCTTCCTCTTTACGAAAGAAGAAGGAAAGCTATGTTTAGGAGCGTACCTATTCGCCAGAACAACGGTACGATTGGTGAGGAAGTCGGGTCTGTTCTTCACTGCACTTTATCAGTGTTCGAGTAGGCTGCAGAGAGCATATGGTGGTGACAAAACCCCGCACTCTCTACTCCCAGTCCCCATCTCCCACAATAGGTCGGGTTATCATCAGATCATCCCGTCCTTCCATCGTAGAATGATAATGAGGAAGGATGAAAAGGCGGATTACTTATCCTCCTAGAAAGGATACTCGGGTATGGTTGGACTGATACACATACTGGCTTTACTTTACCAGGGGTATTCTAGTTAAGCTGCCTAGGGGCTCCCACTCGCTATTGTCCAAAGTCAAAGTATCAATTTCTTCCCGGAGTTGCATGTCCACCGCTTGTAGAGACAAGCAGGCTCCGGACGCTTTGAGGTCAAGGGTTTGGTCTGGGGCGCAAGGTCGACTGTTCGAGAATCCTTTTGATTAGGATTGAAAAGTCTTTTTGAACGGGAAAGAGAATAGAAGTTCTTCGTCTTCGTCCACTCCTCACGGTTGATCACTAACTTTTCAAAGTGAATCTAATATGGATATCTCCTTATTTAATTAACAAATAATAATCTATTTTCTCAGAGAAGTCACGTCTTACTTGCATAGACTGTACTATGACTTTGCTGCAAAAAAAGGTATTAGTATGGACTGCGTGTATTCTCTTCGTCGGATGGGACTGTTGATTTAGATTCGATTCTCTAGTTGAAGTTGCTAATGCTGATTCCTCTCCCCGGGGGATTCAGATGTGGATTGGATTCCACAGCTAATCCTGCTTCATACCTCACTTCGGGGAAGTCTAATTCTTTTCTTTGCTTCAAGAGTTTTCTTTGAAATGCCTAAAAAGGTTTTATTGGTGGCCTCTGCTTTACCATTAGCTTAGGGTAGTAAGGAGACGAAAGATGATGTTCTATCCTATATTTCTCCTCTTGTAAATATAATACATCTTATTAGATCACCAGCGCACATTGAAAAGGGCCAATGAGCTGAAAGCGGATGCAAAGAAGGGTGCATGAAGAAGATATTTTACAGACTTCTTCACATGATTCTAGCAATCTTCTTCCATGGTCGGCCAATACCTTCTTTCTTAATCTTATTGCTAAGCATTTGCTATTAACATGATCCCCGCATACTCCATCATGAAATTCTAAAAAGAAGAACTTCTACTTCGGCTTTGTCAATAGATTTCATTGCTTGTCCACGGACAATCTTTTTAAAGAGTTCTTCTCCTCTCATGAAGTAGCGAGTAGCCTGGCGCCTTACGTACTCTTTCTCTTGTTAGTGGGGGGAAGCTTTTCTTTTTAATGAAATTCTGGATGTAAAAAAACTATGCTTTCCCATCGTCTAGGTCGTCTTTATTCGGGTGCTATAAGACTATCATCAGGCTTCTTACCTTTTTCCAGTCTCTCCATTTCTTCTGCCAAATCATCATATTAAGGCCCCTCTATCCCATGGGGGTTCATCAATCCTCAAAACTTCCCTTTCTTCAATCCAGGGGTAAAGACGAATTCCATCCAGAATTCTCGCTTAATAATAGATTAGGCAATGAGCCGGTTTCTTTTTTTTCTCAATTATGACAGAGGTACGTAGTCGCTATAGCGAAACTATTGGAGCGCAGGCACTTTAAAAATGGACGCTAAGTCTGAAAGAACATCCGCTAGCTTCTTGCGATATCAAGTATGTGAAGAAATTCAATCTCTGTGATTCACTAGATTCTGAGACATATCAAGATATAGCATCAATCTAGGCTTCCGCCGCTTTCCCTGGGTTCTTCTCCGCCACCTTTCCACCTGTATTGGAAGCAGCAGATGAGAACCTCCTTTCAGCCCATTTCCGAGCCTGCTCAGTCCTTTTTCTAAATGGTTGCTTTTCATGAAAATCCTTTTTCTTGTTTTGTGGCACACCTCCCTCTGAGCTTGTTCGACCCCCTATTCCTCAGACATACTCTCGCAGCGAAGATGGAGATTTGCCTCTTCCTGTTCTTGACAACTCCACTGCTGCCCATACTGCAATAGCTCTGGCAGACCTCTCTTCCTAACAGCGCATTAGCAACATCAAAGAGGAATCGAACCTCTTCCAGTTTTATTTAAACTAGAATCCATTTGATGTCCCCCACCCTTCCCCTCCTCCATCCTCCGTTATTTTAGCTGCAACGGCGACAACCGCATGAACTCGAAGAAAGCAAAGCACATAACCAAAAAAATTTCCTTACATACCATACATTACATTACCAAAATATTCCAAAAACAAAAGTAGCTACTGCTCGTTCCATTGTCTTTGAGATCCAAATAGATTTTTTTTAGTCCAATAATACGTTCCACAACACTCTCGTCAATAAAAAAACTTTTTCTAAAAATTCATCTATAATTTCTTTGATCTTAGTTTCGTCGGGTACTGGTAATTGATAAGGCTCATTGGTATTTCTATTTTGGAGAAAAAGTCTCTCGAGTTTTGTTTCCGTCTTTACTTTGAGCTCTTCGAGCTTTAAGTTCTGTAGATTGTGAAACCCTGTAGAGCGCTCGACAAGTTGGCCCGCTTTAAAAGCGCCAAAAATGCCTATAGAAACCAAGACGGAAATAGCCAGTGTAGTGATATAGTAGCTGTGATCCATAATTTCATTCTATATCTTTTTAATTAAGGGAGAATGCCGCTGACAAAGAAGAGCTCTACCAGTCTCTCCTTTTTTTGATTCCTTCAAAGACCAGATCTAAGTCCTGTCGAGCAATCGCTCGAAAAAGCCTTTTATAAGGCCGACTGCGGTGGGTCCCATAGTTCTCTATCTGAGATAGGTGGTCCAAGTAGGTTTTCGAGGATAATGCCACTGTTAGAATACTACAATATTTCTCTTTTTAGGGTTAATGTTCTCAATGGTGAATCGATCATCGATATCCTTTTCCTTCTGCGGCGGAATGGAAGAAAAGTAATGAAACCTGCGATGGCTACTGAATAACCTCCTTTTACTTTCTCAATAATAAATCCTTTAATCTTTGTATTCGTTCGCCCAATCTTGTTCAGTTCCATCCAAGCTCGGTTTTGTCTGAATCTTCGTGGAAGAAGAAGAAGCGGTTCACCAGCCACTACATTTGTAGATCCCACCAAATCATTAAAACTGGCGGCTGCTCACTCTTTGATCAGTGATTCACCGGCCACTAGATCGATGAAGAATCTCTGTAAAATTTGCTCTTTGATCAATGATTCACCGGCCACTAGATCCAGGAATCCCACCCTATTCTCAAACCTGGTGGCTTGGTTGAATGGCACCCCTGTAGGCTCATCTTGCATACAAATTCTGGGGGTCCCAAGTCCTGCATCCACCAAGAACATTTCTTCTCTGAAGCGTAAAACTTCAGATTGTAAGGCGTTTCCACTACATAAGAAAAAACTAGAATTAGATCTTTGAAATAGGAGAAGGAGAAGAAATAATACCCAATAGAAGAGTTCTCCCCGAATTTGGTGCCTAACCCGAAGATAGACGGCGTTTGCGGGATCTTGTAATTCCCTAAGAATACGTTGGAAGTCTTCTTTTGTGGCACCCACGCCAGGTTCTTTCCCATACAGGGTGAGGTCCTGGGCGATATCGTACCATGTCAAGCGGTCTTTTTCCTGGTTTTTGATGCACGATTCTAAAATAACCGCACACTTCAAATGAAGGTCATTCGTCGTATCAGAAGGGTGTTCCATGGGAAGATCCACCTCTTCCACCCAGTTGGGAATTTGTTGTGGAGGTGAAAGAGAATCCTCTACCTCTTTGGTTGGGGTAGGGTGGAAACAAAGAAGCAAATTTTTCCACCAGCCTCCCCTTGACGTTTTTCCGCCTGACGACACATTGCATAAATTCGCAGCTAACCCTGCTGCAAGTCTTTCTTGAAGAAAGCAAATTTCTCCCCTAAAATCAAGATTTTGGCTTAGGAATAAAGGAGGTGAAAAAAAAGAAAAGAAAGAAAGAAAAGTTGAGTATGTTTCCAACTATTAGAAGAAAATAGAAAGGAAAGACCGAGTAGGATCAAAGAAACTAGCGGACTAATCACTAAGGAGATATAAATTGGTGCAAATTTTGACATCACCACAAAAAACTTGGTTCTTTCTTTGACTGCTCCCCCCCCAAAAAAAGAGAGACCGAATTTCCCTGTACGAGTAGTGAAGAAGTCTAGATTTTGTTGGTTGTTGACCAACAGAATGGGAGAAAGGAGAAAGTTTTTACGCAATTTCTTTTAAGAATTTCTTTTTCAGGTAGAGAAAATGTTTATAGGTATAGGACTCGCTAACCTTTTCTATACCTACTTCCCTGACCTTCTCCTCTCCTAACAAACTCAATTTCTTTTTTAAACAAAGTAGACTATACTCCCCCCCTTTTGGGGGTAGGAAGAAGTCTTGAATAAGTTTGTCGCTATACTGCGCAAAGAAGGGGTCCAACTAATTATTGTTGGGTTAATAAAGCCGGATTAATTATTGTTGTCAAGATTGCATGACTTAAGTCAAATCCAACTACATTGGGCTAGGTTGGGCCTCTACAAAATGGCCCACCCACATATTTCAAGCCCAAGGGTCCATTAGGATTACTTGGAGGCTACCCTAAAACCCTAATCCATGCCTATATAAAATAAAGGGGCTACATATTCTCTTTGGAGGCATCTTGAAAATTCCATAACATCTTGGAAGATTCACAAGGAGATCAAGACATCGACTACATCGTCTTTCTCAAAGTTCTCTAGCAAGGGTGAAGTGATCAAGAGAAGTTGTCCCTCGTGATCAATCTGAAGCGCTACTAATTCTTCTTGACGATCAAGTAAAGGAGGTCCACATCATCCTGCGCTCGAGAAATACGCTGCTTCAGCCCTTGAATCAAGGAAAAAAATTAGAGACAAGAATCAGGGGATAAACAGAGTTGTACTCACAAGTTTGATTAAGAAAATCATTTTTCTTTACATTTGTTTCGTGATTGCAGTTATTAATTTCCGTACATGAAATTTCTCGCGAACAGTAAGCTAATCAAATCAATATGACTGGTGGAATGTGGTTTGTAGCTATTGGTTGGTAAGCTTGCAATCAAGTTATTGCTATCTTACGAGTAGCTTGCTATACTCTATTAGTCCCTTTCTTTGGTCTATCATAAGCAACCGAGCGGAAGTAGGTTTCTCTCTTTCTATTTACTTAATATGCAAACTCGATCCGAGCCGAGTCAGTGTTGGGGTTGGGTTGGTTGATCGCCCAAAAAATGATTCTTATCCTATCCGTCAGGTTTGTATGTACCCACGCTCCTGTTTATTATTTTCTAGAACCTCAGGAACTATCCTTTCCGGCTGCCCCCTCCCCCCGGCTTTGCCCTTGGGTTTGTCAACCAACCTGGCATGTTCAGACCAGGGCACCTCGACGATGATGTAGTCGTTGTAGTCCTCTGATGGGAAATC